>JAUCMS010000095.1:6084084-6095513 GCA_032357445.1 Enteromius radiatus | reverse complement strand
AAATATATTATGTAAAGAAAAACTTTTATTTTGGATGCGATTAATCGCGATTAATCATTGCCCAGCACTAATTAATTGATATCTTGTTGTTGATACTGTAGATTTTGGTCAAAGCCATGTTAAGGAAGCGTTCCTTTGGAAATCCATTCGAGTGTCCCAGCAGGAGAGAAGAGAGATCCATGTCTGCACCCGGCAGTCTGCTCATGTAAGTGCTCCAAACTGACAAACTTTAGCAACCGATGACCAGCAAGAAACCATATTTATATTGCTTGACAAATCCAAATGACTCTCCTTCTCCTGACAAGCCTTTTATAAGAGCCTGAAATCTTTTCAGAATTGCATCTCTTTCATTCTTTGCTTTTTTGCTCTCACATTCAAGGTCGCAGCATGATATTTCAGACGTCATGTCTATCTATTTGAACAGGAAGGTTTGCTAATAGTCACCCATTACTTCTCCTGCTGCCAACATACGTTTCCATAGTAGCATGATTCAGTCATTTTTTTCCTCTTGCACTAGCGTTGAAAGCTCCAGGACTTGATGTTTTCACAATTTCCCTCTCTAGAACTTTCTCCTGCGCACTACGCTGAGGACACGGCTGATTCCCTTATCAATCATTTAGATTTCAGATTCAGTCTTGTATATGTTTTTTTTTTTTCAGAAATTTTGTTGAAGGGGTGAGACTTGAGAAAATTAGCTTTGGCATTGTATTTTCCTCCTTTTCCTCACTCTCTCTCTCTCTCTCTCTCTCTCCCACACACACACACACACACACACATGCATATATATAGATATATATATAGCAGTATAGAGAGTTTATTCACAAAAACAGATAACTCTTTTAAAAAAATCATGTTTAAATGATGTTATCATGTTTTTGTGTTAGCTTTCTTTTTTGATAATTTGTTAAAATAAAAAATGTATCTGTAAAATTAATTTTAGTTTTTATTTTTAAATAAAATTTCATCTGTTTTTGCAAATGCACTCTCTGTATTGTCTATATATATATATATATATATATATATATACATTAATACTATCAATCAAATGGAAAGAATTAACTAATTAATCCCTTTTATTTGACCCACCATTTTTAAAAGGTTTTTGAATATACTTTTTGTATTTCACAAACATCACATATAGCCTATTAATGTAGAAACAAAATAAAGACAGTATATTGTTTGTGTTTGTTTAATGGCATTTTTTAGGACTTAAGGCGAGTATCAGTAATACCAATACTACTGATTTCTCTAGGAATTTCTCTAATAATTAACTGAACTATATACAGAAATGCGCTGCTGAACATGGTGCGAATCTGACATGTGTCTTCATATTTTAATTAATGATTTTATATAAAATGATACAGTGTGCTTCGAGCACAGTATAATGACTGACAGGACAGGAACATTTGTTTTTACTGACATATACTTGTCAGTAGATGACAGTAGTATTCTTGTTCTGTCAAGAAAAAACGAAGCAGCAGTTGTGAGTATGTTGGCTCTTTCACTGCATTTTTCAACTGGAAAAGTTGTGTTATATTTACCTATATACAGGTATATCTATATTGTACTATATATATATATATATATATATATACTGTATATATACGTTTTAAAAAAAACATTTTTTTAAATAATTTATAATTCAGCTGAGTGCTTATAATTCTTTTATTTATAATTAACTTAAAAACTCATTTTCATGATTATTATTTCATTTCATTTTCATTCAAAGGTTCAAAATTAATTTTCTTTGAATTGTGCTGGATGTTTGCAGCATCCCTCCTGTGACAGTTATTCTCAGAGGCTTTTTGCTGTTAATGTATCTGCCCACTAGACTGACAGTAAGTGTCTCCATGAAGTCATTTCTGTCCCCACTCTGCTGCTTTTCCCACATTAGAGGGGGTTTGTTCAAGAACAGCAGAATGTTCTCTCACTCTTCCTCTCTGTGTGCTGTCCGTGTGATGCCTGTCAGAATCAGCAGAGGGTTGCTCTCTATCTTCTGAATGCTCCGGATCAATACAAACAGTCTGGTTATCTCTGTATGCGTTCCATATAGACCAAAGGCAGCCTTGCGTATAGATTAATCCAGGGCTGAAATCTCTCTGCGATGGGTTATGGTGTTTTTACAGATATGCAGTTCCTAGTTATTCCTAGTTATTCCTACAATCAAAACTGAAAGGTCATTTGATTTGATCTGTAAACAAATTGACATGCTTGGTGTGGCCTCTCTGTTGACAAAGGAGAACTCTGTTGGGCAACGAGATGGATCAATACAGTGACTCAGCAGATCACCAGTCCTGCTTTTAAAAGAGGCAGTTGATTGTGTTTTCATTTAAGCTCTATTATTTTTAGAAGTCATCTCTCAGTTACTTGTTCCCTCTGAGTAATAGTGTTTTTGATTGAACTGATAAAAAGCAGCAGCGCCCCCAGTTGGTAGAACATCAACATCGGAATTTGGAAAACCCATCTGTCCCTTTAAATCTCCAACTGTCAGGGGTGCTCATTTGCATGTCATCCATAATTCAGTGTCAGGTTGAATACGCTACCTCCTGCACCTTAAATAACCTTTTTCATCTAAACACACACTTGCTGTACATTGCCAACACACACCCTCCCTCCCTTTCTAAGGTGTTCATACACTCTCAGGCAACTCCAGCAAGGATTGAGATTCATCTCAATATTATGAAGGATTACATTTTCTACATCTCTCTTAGATGTTCATTTTCTGAGAATATTGCCACTTTAATAACCAAAAACAATATAATAGTCATTTCTTTCTTACAGCTATACAGTAGTGTATACTTTATTTTCCATGCTCCATTTTGCTTATTTTTCTGCAGTATAGTGCGCTTTTTTTAAATTATCTATTTAATATGTGCATATTTATGTATATTTGTGCTATTTATGTGTATATATGTCTATACATTTCATAAAAAATCACTTTAAATATCTTGAATTAATCGTAACATCAAAATAATTCAGCTTATCGTATCAGCCACGTTTTTCCTATTATATTCTGTTTGTGCTGGATTGAACTGGCCATCACTCCGCTGTGCAGCTGTACATTAAACATGAAATCTGTTTTTAATAAGATTGTCAGTTTGTTGCACCGTGCCACATTTTGCTTCCTGTGTAAAAGTCGTCCTTTCAGGCCTGGTTAGGACACGGTATAACACGATACACATCACTGAACCAGCCCTGCCGCAGAGCTTGGGAGAAGAAACAGCCGTATCATTACACATTTGTTGGCCGTGATGAAAATGTGGCTGCACATTATTACATTTCAGCTTTTTTTTTTTTCGGGCCTCCGGCACCTTAAAAATTGCTTCCATTTTTTAGCCACAGAGCGCAGGGTAACCTATTGATATGCTCATGAAGCCCAGACTGGAGTTGATAATATTTCCTGTTGGTGTTTGTCAAATACAAGCCTTAAACGCCGTCTCTGGACAAATATGCTTGGCATTTGATGAGTTTTTCTAAGCGTCTGGGCACATCCGTCTCTCTTCAGTTGTGGATGTTAACGCTGTCTGTCTGACAGCGCTAAGCTAGAAGTATATTCAAATCTGCTATTTCTGACTGCAGTTTTATTTCCATAAACTGATTTTTATTGTAGAACACGATTCAAATGTAGTCTAATGTTCTCTATTAATGTAACTGGCAATAACTCACAGGAGCCTCTATAATGACCTGGTTCCTGCCGTTTTACTTCACATGAAACCGCTGACACTGTCCTCCCTTTCCTCCACTCTCTGTCTCTTTCTGCTGCAGGGACTCTTGGCCGTTCCGGCCCTCTTTTAAACTCCAGCCCTCATTAAGGTAACTCATAGTGACAGGTGGTCATTGTCATTTGTCACTCAAGCCCTTTGTCAGATTCTCCGCCCTTCTCCATGCATTCCCACGGGTCAGTGAAAGTATGAGTCATTTCAGCCTTCATCCTGTCCTTGTGTGGCATTTCTCTTGCTTCATGACTGTGAAAGTATTTGGTGATAGGAGAATCTAACCCTGTGAAACACCTCATGTCACGGTCCTTCATTCAATCCCACTATGATCTGAGAGCTGTGTGTGCAGTTGTGTCTTTTGCAGAGAACCTACCCATGGTCATGTGCTTCCTCTAAGATTGTCCATCAGTGTGCTCACAGAACGTTTCTAGTTTCCAGTTCAATACTGGATAGATTTGTAGGCTTCACAACTATTTAATATAATGCTTTAAATGCATAGTAAATAGTTTTGTGATTATGTTTTGATGGTAGACCAGTATTCAGTGTCTCAAAATCCTTTGGAAATCACTCTAATATGCTGATTTGGTGCTCAAAAAACACAGTGTTTAATATTTTTGTGAAAACAAGTATCTTTTTTTTTTTTTTAAAGAATATATCCTTTAAAAACAACCTTGATTATTTTTATTTTTTTACAATGTAAAAGACACGTTTTGATCAATTTAATTTCGCAATAAAAAAAAGAGAAAAAAATTAAACTATATTGTTAACTGAGAAGCTTACAAGATGGAAAAAATATTCTAAGCTATCAAGAAAAAAATCCTTAATGATAGCAACTTAATTATGCCTAGGCAAAATCATGAAGAATTCATATATATAAACGAAATGCTGCTGACCAAATTTGATAGATGTACAGTCCTGGTCCTGGAGGGATAACATCCTGCAGAATTTGGCTCCATTTTGTCCCAATGTCTGCCTAAAAACACTCCAATAATCCTGACAATCTTGATGTCCTTGGTTCAGCTGTGTTTTGTTTGGATTGCAGTTGAGCTCTGCAGGAGAGTGGCCCTCCAGGAACAAGACTGGACACTGCTGTTATAGATTATAGATGCTCAAAAGCTTGCCTTTCAAGATCAACCTCTGGATCAAAGCAGGGATCATATAGAAAGGCAATGATTCACAATATCTTTCTCTGTTTTTCTTTCTCTCTCAGAAAAGGAAGCAGTGGAGAGGCTGGTAGAGAAGTTGAGCTCGAGGACTTGCACGAGGACGAACCACCCACTTCTTGAGTGTCTTCATAGATACTGAAGAGTTCCTCATTGTCCATCCATCCCTTCGAGCAGAAGATGATCATGACCCAAACCGCTCCGCTACACTCTGTTTCGGCTTCCCTTGACATTGAACTATTCTGCTATAGCTAGTCATCCTTCAGGCTTTTCATCTTTGTCTGTCTGGCACAAGAATCACTTTTCCGGCCTATGGTTCTGATAAAAACTGGCCTTGAAAATCTATTCTTTCTCCTCCTTCATACCATTTGGATCTTTCCATCCTTGGCAAAACAAATAGATTTTGTATGGCATCTCTATTAGGCCAGGTTTGTGTGGAAAAACAGTGCTTAAGATTACAGCATGGACAAAAGATGCCACTAACTTGGTAAGCCGTTGATGCAGTGTGCTGCCATCATAACTTCTGTACATGTGTAGAAAATAATAGCAATGGCGTCTTGCCTTTTTTTGTATATGTTAATGTGCAATTCTTAACCCTACCCATCATGGCATGCCTGAAATACGGCCTTCTCCATATAACGGTGGTTCCATATCTCTGTTGCTTTCCATTTCTTTCATACCATAAAAATGTCCTCATTTCATTCAGATACGTTATATTAACACAGACAGCGTTGTACTGTGAAGCAAAGGGGCTTATGTAACTACTAGACACTAAAAGAGGCTCTTGTCTGCACATTGTCAATTCTACGAAACAGGGCTTTCTCATACAGCGCGTTTGAGCGCGCGGTGAAACCATTATCGAGAACAGGGCTTATTTTCCATGTTTGTGAATGTCGCAAATGCCGCATTCGGATCGCACCGGATGCAGGGCTCTCGTGTTGCAGCGCTTTGTCTCTCTCCGCAGGAACAGAATGTGTCATTGTTTACCGAGTCTTCACATTCCAAAAGGCCTATTTGTCAGTCAGCAGAGCTAACGGGCCCTCGAACATACACGCAAACATGCCACCGAGGCGAGCGAGTGTGCGCTCATGCAGAACGAGAGGGAGTCACTTTCACTCAAAACAGACAAGCCAATTGAGCTTGTCTGAATGCAGTGTTTAGCTGTGCAACGAAAGTGAACTGCCATTCAATGTCATCATGGTCCCTCTCGGCCTGTATTAGCTCCGTCCAAAACAATACGCCCTTGTTTACATCGGATCGTCTACCAGGCGAACCCATCATCCCGTTTTTGAGTCATAATACAAAGAGAGTCTGAGTGGACGAGCATTGTAAAGGCATGTTGATGATCGAGGTATTTAATTACCAGAGCGTAGCACTCATATTAATTCAATTTTTATCATTATGTTTCAATTTCTAAAAGGACAGTTCACCCAGAAATTAAATAGCATTTACTCAGTCAAACCATATTTACATATATTTTTGAATTAACTATTGTGATTATCAAACAACACTGGATTGTTTGTCCGTTATTGATATTTGCCTAGTAAAATAGTGTTTATGAGCATCACCAAGTCATTGTTTTATGTAACAGCAGTGGCTCATGGCATGCGATTTAAAGCGCAAATATTATTGGTTCACCATTTTTTTTAAAGATTACAACACCTCTTCATAAATGTAAAAATAAAAAGTTGCATTAATGGTATGCAAATGACTGTCGGTCTGAACAGATGCATTCATTCAAATGCATTCAAAATGTTTATCATACCAAATATTTGTCTTGAAGTGAACATGCCTTTATCCTCATATCATTATAAACCTTTTTTGCACCGTTTGATTGTATAGAAAAGAGCAGCTATTTCAGGGTGAACTGCTCCTTTAATTCATTTTACGAGAATAAAACCGGACTCAATCAGGTCAGCTGCCAATTATTTCCAGTAAACTGGTTATGTAAGCAGCGAAGGCTTAGAGGAAACCTTTAACCGATGTCACTCATTTAGAAGACTCATTATTGCTTGTATGAAGATGGATTGATAAATCACAGTGAACCACTTTCATTATATTCTCGCTAATATCCTGAGCAGATGGTGGTCCATTTTTCTGACTCCTACACATTCTTCCCGTCTCTCTCGATGACCCTCTTTTAGGCACACACATTTTTTGTAGATTGTTTCTTGCCCATAAACCGAATTACACAGGAAAACCATTTTCAGTGCCAAATGACTAGTGTTTTTTTTTTGGGGGGGGGGGGGGGGGTTTTTTTTATGGAGTATTTGATTAAATGGAGTCTTGTCCCTGTCGTGTATTGAGATTCTGTGTGGTACTCAGGGTCTGGACTCTGCTGTTCGGGGAATACAGAGAGAATGGAGTAGCATATTCTACGTTCAGGAGCTCAAAAGTGTGTTTATGGTTTAAAACGATCCCCTTTATTCTCCCCTTTTAGTGTGAGTGGGCAAACACATTTGTTCAATCTGTCTCAAATGTACAGTAGTCTTGTCAGTTACTTCTCGATGTATGCTATGCACCTGTTAATGTCTTGATGTACGGCATGTCCCTTAACTTATAACCTTTTACAGACTTGTCTCTAGGTTTGTTATTCCTTTTTGATATCCGCGTGAGACGAAACAACTAATGTTTAAACCCCTTTAAATAGTTTCCTGCAGGACTTTTGTATAAGCTAAACATATGCAGCAGCCAATATGCCATACCTCTGTCTGAGCAATCAACTCAAGTGTGAAGGCTTTATTTCTTTTTCCAGGTTTTGGCTCATGTGCAATAGATGAGGTCTGATCATTTGTCTACCCACATTTACAAAGGCCTCTCTTGTTTAAAGGAGGGGAGAGAAGTGTGGCCATTTTGAGGCACTTTGTAGCTGTAAAACATTCTTGCTATCAAAGCTTTATGCTTTTTTAAATTTCCCTTTCTTGATTTAAAAGTATATCAGAATTGTATATAAATCGTAGAACACTATCTCACTCACATACCTACAGTTTGAACAGCCCAGTTATTTGTGTCAGAGTGCCTGATATTGCTGGTTA
Organism: Enteromius radiatus; assembly: GCA_032357445.1. Classification (NCBI taxonomy): domain Eukaryota; kingdom Metazoa; phylum Chordata; class Actinopteri; order Cypriniformes; family Cyprinidae; genus Enteromius; species Enteromius radiatus. Next base: position 6,087,599 of record JAUCMS010000095.1, on the reverse strand, counting down.
TTTATAGATGTCTGTATTCTGCTGCATTGATCTGAATGTAACTGTTTAAAAAAAAAAAAAAAAAAATCAAAGAGCATGTGCACTGAATGCAACTCTTACTATGTAAATATGTACCAAAGCATATAAAGATGCTATTTTTTGCATGCATTTTGTACACATAGACATAATCAAAGACAATAAAGATATCACAGGCGATTCAGGTTTCTTCATTTATGATTTGCATTAGTATTTTCGGTTTTGCATGATAAAAATAAACTAGGAGTCAATCAATAAAATTGACCTACTGTAATACATATAATAGTAGCTACTCTTTTAAAATAGTATTTTGTACACAATAAAACCAAACAATCCTTCACGGTGCTGTCTGATTTTAAAACGGTTCAATATTGTAAATCCTTTAATAAAAAAGAAACACAAATTGAGGTCTTTCTAACAAAACAAACCCAGAAAAGAAGCATCAAAATGCCAGTGCAAAGCAGAGAGGTTTTGTATCACCCTGAAAGGGTTTCAATTATTGGGAACACTTCAGTTTAGGGAGCAATTCTCACTATTAGCCAGTTGCTTATGCATATTATTTACATATTGATTGTTCTTTAGTACTTACAAAGCAATAAATAAATGCCTTATTCTGCATATTCTCTATATGTTAGATCCCTTATTCCTACTCCATACCTTACTAACTATTAATAAGCAGCAAATAAGGAGTTTATTATTAGTGAGAATTGGTCCCCAAAATATAGTGAGTCCAAACTATAGAGACTGCATGAGTGTCCTATGCCTACACGACTATTATTGTAACTATGTAAGGACTATTGATTTGAACAATTAAAATCAAGCAGTCCAGAAGGCTGTGCGCTAACAATGAAACACCAGACTTTAGACATAATGCATCCTATGTATCTTGGCTCAGTGTTTTGTGAATGAGCTAAAACTAAATGCCTAAATCACTCATCAGTCTTTAAAGTGCCCCTATTAAAGTGCCCTTATAAAAGGTTCATATTTAGGTTTTGGGAGTGCCCCTGTTCTTATAACATGCTAATCTGCAGTGATTGGTTAATTTAATTTAAAGAAGTGTTTGTGAGCTTTTAAAGCTCCAAAAGTGGCACCTATTGGCAAAGAATGGATTTGCATTTTAATTCAGACCAATGTGAAAATCATGTTTTTCCAGGTCTGTGGGCAATATGCTAATGTTTCATAATTAAAGTCAGCATGAAACGTTTGTGATTCGACTTTCTTTTGAGAGACAATCACTTTATACACGGGGCACTTACAGATGAAAAACTTTGCAGGATAATTTCATTCACTTAAGAGCTACGTTACACACTGCATGAAAGGCCATTTTCAAAAATCCATAATAGGGGCACTTTAAGAGCTGGTTAGTTTTATTAGTTTCCACTGACTATCTAAAGTTTATTTCACACAAGAAAATGAGAGGCTCACAGTTTGACTTGCTACAAAAACAACAACATAAACCTATAAAAAACACACATATATCAGTAAAAAAATAGCTATAAGCATAAAGGATACTGTATCCAGAGCATGACATATCCAGACATTACATGGTAATTGCCAAAAACTTCGGGAACCTCAAAACAAGAATTGTGTTCCTTTACAGTCCTGTGCCTCTCATCCAGCAGGTACCTTAAGTGGTTTTGGAGGGAATTGAGATTTAGAAAGGAATGGTGATGTCTGACAGTTCTGTGTGTCAAGTCTCCCAGCCGTCTTGCTTAAGCTCCAGTGTTAAGGTGGGTTTGTTTTCTCTCTCTCTATCTTCAGTGCAATAGTCAGTCGTCATGGCAGCCATCCTGACTTCACTCCTGCGCACAGCAAAGATCTGAATTACTGTGACCACAACTAAAATTGAAAAGTTGTTTATAGAGATACGCTAGAATTCTACAGGGATCTGCGGCTGAACAGATTTGAATGGTACGTTACCTTTGGTAGATCTTTTTCTGGCTGTGACTGGGGCAAGGCTGGCTTCTGTGGATGGGCAAATACATACCTGAAATTATTTCCCATGCTCCTATCAACCCCAATATTTTTATTCCTCAGAAAGCTACTAGAGTGAGGGTCCTGGAGGTTAAGATGTGCCCTCATTTTCCTTTCTTTTTAAGAGACAAGTATGGTCAATGCTCTGTGTTGCTAGGGTAACTATATCACTGAGTCTACAGGAAGCCGTGGTGTTGCACGGACTTGAATGCAATAGTCTGCCCACATGCATACAAATCAAAAGTAAGATAGTTGCTCCCTCAAAAGTGCTTTGGACATATGAATTATATTTAAATCCTGCATTGTATATCCATAATGACACTTGCATGCAGCTTGATGTAAATGTTTGGAAACGGCATTGCTTCTGCTTAAATAACAGATTCGCCTTGCAGCTAACTATGTATCTCTGCTGCCATCTTGTGTTTCAGTAGAGAACTAGCATTGGCTATCCTCAGAGCTCTCAGAAACTCAGCGATTACAAACGACTCAAATTTAGTTTTCATTGGAAAGAAAAAAAAAAACCCACTCACCTCTTCCGGGATTTCTGTATGCTTGAATTTCATGTTTTTGTAGAAATCTCTCTTTGGAACAAAATATAGGAGGAGAAAATCGCACACAACGGTTGCCTTCAACAACAAACAAGGAGTGGAAGTCAGTTCAATTCAATAAGATAAAAATACAAAAAAAACCCTAAACAGCTAGGCAGCTGTATAGAAAGCTAAGCTTGCATCCTGTTCTTCAGTTTCAAATTAGTCATCATCAGCACATTGTCATTAACATACAGATACACTAGCATTCAAATGTTTGAGGTTTAGTATGATTTTTCCGCACTATTGCAAGGATGCATTCATTTGATGAAAAGATTCTAAATTCAAATTATTGCTGGTGTAAAGTTTATATTAAATAAAGAAAAGTAAAAGATATTAAGCAGCACAAATGTTTTCAACATTAATAATAAGAAATATATATTAAATAGATTATAGAACTAAATTATTATAAAATTATACTAAATATAAATGACTAAATTATAAAGATGTTTTTTGACAACAGGGGCCTGTACCATGATGCTGGCTAAAGAAACAGAATTAGTTTTGAGTTGACAAAACCAAACCACTCCAATCTGGGATTATTGGAACCATGAAGGTGATCATCAACTTTCTCTGTCAACTCAGGCTTGATCCTGAGTTAATGTAGCACGTGCACATGAAGGTGTGACATCAGCAATGAGCAGCCAATCACATGCCTTGAAACTGTGATTCACTTCTTGTGAGAGAGTCAGTGCAGTTCATACCAAAGTTTAAAGATTGAACAATATAAAGAATTTAAACATTCACCCAAAAAGATGAACTGATCTACTGAATCAATGAAAGTGGAAAACTTACAAATAAATAATCAATGTGCAAGTAAGCTGTAAAGTTACTTTATAAAGATGATAATATTTCTGTTAAATATAACACTAAAATAACATAAACACTATAGGTAAAACACTTAAAAATGTAAACTCATATGTAGTCATGTTTACTTAT
>JAUCMS010000095.1:6066607-6083984 GCA_032357445.1 Enteromius radiatus | reverse complement strand
ACAGACTCGGCAGGCCCAAACATACTGTGAGGGTCTGTTGGGAACGCTTAGCAGAGCCCCCTGTCAGGGAGGTCTTCAACCCCCACTTCCGGCAGAGCTTTAACCGGATCCCGAGGGAGGTTGGAGACATTGAGTTCGAGTGGACTATGTTCTCCACCTCCATTGCCGCAAAGTCTCCAGTGCCTGTCGTGGCGGCAACCCCTGAACCCGGTGATGGACACCGGAAGTAACACATTCCTACTCTCACCTATGGCCATGAGCTTTGGGTTCTGACTGAAAGAATGAGATCCCGGATACAGGCGGCCGAAATTTCCTCCGCAGGGTGGCTGGGCGCTCCCTTAGAGATAGGGTGAGGAGCTCGGTCACTCGGGAGTTACTCCTCCACATCGAGAGAGGCCAGCTGAGGTGGCTCGGGCATCTGTTCCGGATTCCTCCTGGACGCCTCCCTGGGGATATTCTGGTCATGTCCCACCGGGAGGAGGCCCCGGGGAAGACCTAGGACACGTTAGAGGGACTATGTCTCTCGGCTGGCCTGGGAACGCCTTGGTGTTCCCCCGGAGGAGCTGGAGGAAGTGTCTGGGGAGAGGGAAGTCTGGGCGTCCCTGCTTAGACTGCTGGCCCCGCGACCCGGTCCCGGATAAGCGGTAGAAGATGGAAGGATGGATGGATAATTATATAAATAATTAAGTAATTCTAAAAATAATAATCTAAAAATTTGGATGATTTTATCTTCAAACAATGTTTTACTATGTACAGTAGCGTCGTTTAATTTGGAGTAAGAGAAACTGGGAGAGTGGCTTTATTGCATCAGACATGTGTCACCTTGCTGGAAGCTGATTGGTCAAATTTTGTTTTGAGATCTCTAACCCAGAACATAACCTGCCCCGGAGCAAGTTAGCAGTGTAGCGTAAATTACTATGGCGATGAACACTGGCGATGAAAGCCAAACCAATTTCATGGTACCTAAAACCCAGGATTGGTGCAAACTAAACTGAAACTTAGCTGGCTAACCAGCTTCATGGTACAGACCCCAGTTATATCTTTATATTAATATACATTTATTCTCTGTGACACTCACCACTCCGAAGATTCCTACTCCTGAGCCTATAGCCGTCAACGTTGGGATGATATCAAATTTTCCTGCCTGCAGGGAACATTCGTAAACAAATGCAAAAGTGCATGCTCCATAATATCTTTGTGAATGTTTTCTAAAAAACAAGCTTACCTGTCCATGAACAATGATGTCAATCCGTAAACCAAACACCTTCATTAGTGTTCTCTTCTCCACCCCATCCTCCACATAATATTTTGCATATCTGAAACAGTCAGTATAATTCTAGTAGTGATTCCACTTAATATATATAGAACTTTGAGTAGTCCAATTACAAGTTGTTTTCAAAAGGTAAATGGGTTCAAATTTCTTACCCACCTAAAATTGTATCCCAATGATGGTTTCTCGCCTTTTTCATTTTTTGCTGTTCCATAAAGACCATAGAATTCATACTTTGGTTTGCAGTATCTTATACTGAGGTCCAGATTGCAGTCCCAGTCAATGAGGACTCCAATAGCACCACCCTAAAAAATATCATGAAGATTATCATGCCATGTTTCAAATTTTAATCATTCACTACAATTTTGGGATAAGGTTTAAAATAAAAAACTCACATTGTAAGATAGAAGGTCACATTTATTTTACGTATTTTACTGATATTCCTATATTCCCTTGGAAAACCAGAGCAAAGCCAAATTGACAACATGATTCAACAGCTATTAAGTAAACTATTCTTTGGGAAGCACCCTGATTACCTGACTTACTAGAATGTTTGAATTTAAGCGTAATGTCTGATCGTGTGTTTAAAGAACAAGTATCACCCGAAGTGTGAATGTTAGTGGGTGTGTGCATTTACAATCATTCATCATGACAAAACCTACCACAAGAGCTATGTCTGAGTAATTAAACCCAGAACGCATAACAATGTCTCCAAGTCTGAAGATGGGACACAGTGGATCAGTCTTGGGATGATACAAACAGCTACTGATGTAACTCTGATTCACACTCTCCACCAAGTTACTCCTAGAGAGAAGAAATGTGAGGATCTGTTATTACAAATACACGATTACTGATGTGAAAGAGACAACAAATAAAGTCTTAACTTTAGCTTTGGTTTAAGTTGTTTAATGTGTTTTTTGTAACAAAAAATTACAAACTTACTTTATTTCCACAATAAACACCTGGTTTATACGGACATTCAAAATAGGTCATTTTTATTTTATCCTGCTTCCTCTTAATTTACTTGTTAGTTTTTGCCAATATACCACAATGAACATTTGAAAAAGAATTTTACCTTACTACATTAAACTGCCGAAAAGTAATAGAGTTTTTGATGAACAGTGTGTAGTTTTCTGATGCCAGCAGGACTGGAGGGCTTCAGAGAAACACAAGAGAGACAAAACAAAATTAAATGGATCAGACCAAGACTTTAGGCTGATTCAAAACAATTTTTAATACAACCTGTCACATGCTCCAGGTATAAAAGTTCCTTTCTCATGAACTGTCAAGAGTAATTTGATTCTCTTGTTTAGTTTACAAGATTTCTTCACAGACATGAAAACCAAGACATACAGTACAGGCATGGTGAGTCTTTGCTTTTCATCTTTTCATTATAGTGGGCTTATAAATGAAAGTTGCCACATTACACAATATTTTACAATAATTGTATTGTACTGGTACTCTTAGACACCCAATAATAAACTAAGCATTCATACTCTGGTATTTGACGGTCATCTTCAACTGGACACCAGGAGTAGATCTCACAAGTACTGGTATTGCTTATACACGTGCCCGTCATGTGTCCTGAGAGAGACAGCTTATAAGTATAACAGCTTTGGCATTGATCAGAACAGACTGAAACAAAACACATGTCCCATGTCTGATGTCCCTTGTGAAAATGCTTAGATTTTGCCTTTTTTATAATTTCATAAAATACATTACATAACATTTAATATGCAAACTTGAGGTAGTGAAAACTGAGTCAAATTCGGTATTAAAAGATATATTTTTATATTTAAAGTCTAAAATTTGTTTGTACAATATAGGGTAGAAGATTGTCAGACCGTGTATAAAGCACTAAGATAAAATCAAATACATTTATACGGTTGATACACATTGAGATTTGTCGTGAGGAGCTGCCATTACTTTGATGTTACTAAATAGGGTTAGTGAGCAAAGAGGATGATTCTATCAGTCCAGTTACTTAGGAACGCATTTGGTCATATGTTTGCAATTCCGGTCTGACTTTTAACATTCACGAAACATTTACATTCACAGACTGAACTTGTTTTGGTGGTAGTATAGCACTGACAAACTTTTGTACAACCATTAAAATACACCTAATGTAACCATAACATATAACGTACCTTGAGTCACAGAATCATCTTATATACATTACAGATATTATATGATAAGCATGAAATGATATGCGGTCTGAAGCATGGCATAAACAGCCGGAAGGTTGTGCGTTTTCAAGGAAAAAAAAAACTGTGAATTTTACCCTAAGATCACAGAGTCCAAATTGTAACACGATTAAGGAAAATATGCTTTGTATGGTGAAGTTTGTTGGAAGTTTGTGCCAATTGCCCATGACTGGAAGTCAGGGCACTTTAAATTACTGCAAATTGAGATAGTGCTGTTTACTTACGTCTGTATTCCTGGAGTAAATCGTTCTGCTACGCTGCATGTGAAACTGAGTCAATATTTGAGTATTTGTGACCCACACTGAGCTCACGATATCAGTCTATACTGTGGGTTTGTCTGTATTATTTTTAAGCAGCTTCAAGATTTATGCAACAAATGATTTCAGTTTATTTATGTTTGGGTAGCAGTGGAATAATTGTGCATAGTTTACTGTTATAGAAACTCTGTGAATTAGATACATCAGTGACCATGGGGTAAAATTCAACAAAGATATAGAAAGCTAAGAAAAAAAGCATGAGAGCAAAGCATGTTAGTCATGAGTGTTAGTGACTTACGGAGACGGCAGCATGGATGATGTGCAGGTTTGTCAGTTAGAAGAGTGAGAGTTCATTATGTACCCCTTTGATTCTGAGTAAAGGGTTGAAACCAAATGCTTACGTGCAAGTGCACCAATTTTCTTACCCCATGATCATTTGAATACTGCGGTGCATATCTTAGACCGCTGGTGCACTGATTTAGTTACCAATGAAGGTAAAATAGATTATACAGTGCCCATGAAAAACACTCAGTAAGTGAGTTCCTTTGCCCCTGGCTGCTAGTGATGTGAAGTTAGTCAGCTGCGCCAATGCCTTCTGTCGGAACAATGTAATTGTTAAAACTTTACCATTTCCCGTACGTTTGTACTTGCTCTCATCACAGTCCTTGTCAGTAATACACTTGTTCTTCCCATCCAGCAGCTGAAATGCACACAGGAAAGGAATTTACATTTAATGGATAGAAGTGTTTAATTAAGCCTCAGTTGGCTTGTTAAAAAAGCACGCAAAAGCGAGATCCAAATGAGACAGGATGTACAGAAGAGACAGAATAACCACAAAACCCAATTCTTAAAACTCATTTGTTTAAGCAAAGCTTGGAAGGTAGTGCAACAAAGTCAAACAGAGAGTGAAGTGAAAGACAAATAAAAACCAAGAGCAAGTAAATGAATGAAGAGGAAGTCTAGCCATGTTACTTTGCTGGAAAGTACAAACAGATCGTATTGTCAAGCACAATTAGTTTGCAAAGGTCACACTTTCTGTTTCTTTCTAGGATATTTTGTATTTTTAAACATTTTAATGAGCAATGCAATACATCTAGTGATAATTTGATTCATTTGAACTGATTTAAAAGCAATAACCAAGTGTTTTCATCTCCATTTCAGTTGCAAGATGCTAAAATATGGGACAAACTGCATTCTGAATATGGAATAGAACTGTATTCTTTAAAAAGTGTTACAATTTCTTATTATGTGGGATGATTTTGAATACAGTAGTTTGCAAACCTAGGCGTATGACACCTGTCTTCAAACAAGCTGGCTGAATTTATGCTTCACCTAGCAACACCAAAGGCAAACTGTCACTCAGTGACGCACATGGTTTTACTGAGTCCAAGAAAAAAAAAAAGATAAAAGTGGTATGATCACTGACAGAAGCATCATGCCCATTCCAACTAAACAAGCATTTACACTCTCAGTTAAATTTTAGTTTGTTCTTAAGCCAGGACAGGTGTCCTTCATGACGGCCATTGACCCTTATTTCTGTAAAAACCGATAACTGTATTTTAACTTGGAGTAAAAATGGTCAGGATATGATATACAGAGATCTTAGAAAGAAAAAAGCAATAAGCTAATATTGATGAGAGAATAAGAAAAAAATGTTTGCCTACCTCAGGACATTTGCCCTGTTTTTGTCCCACAGTGGCAATGTAGTTCGTCATCACAACAAAAGATGAGGAACCCTGGAAAATAGAACAGAAAGTATTTGAAGGGTTCCACATGACCATATGTAGTTTCAATCTCTAAGTTCAAAACTACAGAATAGAGACAGAGTGCCATGTTAAATTTGTAGTACATCCTTTAGTCTGTTTTGTGATACAGTCGCTGTATAAGAAGTGTACAGCTTGAGGCTGACTGTGCTTGCTTGACTTCAGGCTACTGTTTTTGACACCCTTGTGTGACATGACGAATGTCCTTTTTTAACCAAAACCTAAACCCAAAACAGACCTCCAAAATCCCCTCACTGTACATTTGATTCAGTATTAGAAGTCTGATCAGCTTGAATCTGAGCGATAGCTGTGTATAAGGCTGAATCTAAGCTTTAACCACAGCCTTAAAGTCTCATGTCTCTGCTAGCACTGCTAATAGTGACAGCAACCTGTCCTCATTAAAACCAGCAATAAGATTATCAATGTTAAAACATTGTGCTTAATTTATTTATTTTTTTTGTGGAAACGGTTTAATTTTTAGGTCAGTGTGTGTGTGCATGCATAAGTGCTGATATTTGTTATCATGATGAACATTTTGATGTTTGTTCTTTTGACAAAATATTATTTGACTTTATAAAGAAGCTCCTGGAGCCACTCCTTTGATTGCTGAGTGATGACATGTTTACTTTTCTGTCAACAGTCTGTCTGTTTCTTATTGCACTGGGTGCTTTCTGTGAAATAATTTCATATTCTGAAACTGCTGTTGGCATTAAGTAAATAATGGCAGACATTTTTAATAATTTATTTTAAGAAATAACAATAATTTACTTGCTTTGACAATGTCAGTACTTTCTCAGTCAGAGTGAGAATAGCCTGCACATGACTGCAGATGTTTGCACAATATTAGTATGTTTATCTATGATTAGGCCCAATTCACATCCATAATGACTCCTATACAAACATGAGTGTGTTTAAAATTAGAAAGTCTATTATATATATATATATATATATATATTTTTTTTTTTTTTTTTTAATGAACAGTTACCCAGTGAGTAGCCCACATCAGTATTCAAAAACTATATTTCTTCATTTTTGAAATAATAACAAAAATGAAGGAACAAATATGATAACTGTATATACATTATACTAATTATGACATTTTCAGTTCTGAGGCCAAAATTAGGAGACACAACCCACCTGTTCAGGAAAAACAAAATCAGCTGCATCCCATATCCTCTCATTTCCACTGATATTTGTAAGGGACACTCCCTTCATCTTGGTGAGGACAGAGCCTATGGCGGTATCTGTTGCCTGGTAGCCTTTCTCATACATGAACACCCACCTATCAAAAACAAACAAAAAAAAAACAATTCATGACCTGATCTAGTATAATCAAGCTGCAGCCTGGAGATCTTTTTCATGTGAAAGTATTCTCTAAATCAAAAATTAGATATTTTCCATCAATAAATTCTTAATTTGCTGCTTATTAATAGTTTGTAAAGTGGATGTTAAGTTTAGGCATTGGCTAGATTAAGGTCATCTAGAATAAAAAATTAATATGTGCTTGTATTGTATGGCTAGTATTCTAGTAATGTGCATGCTGATACACAACTAATAGGTGTAACAGTAAAATAAAGTGTTACCAAAAAATGTAATCAATTGTTGACAGTGTTGATAATTACTTTCAGAACCATTGTGAATAATTCTGTAAAGCCTCTTCTTTCTTTCTTTCTTTGTTCTTTCAATTCATGAATATTTACAGTGCACAATTTGTCAATATTGAGCTTTTGTCAACAGAGATGTCAGTGAAAGTAGGGTTTTAATGCTTAAGTTACAGTACATTTGATCCTAATACCTTTGAAATACTATTAGCCTAATTTTTATTGGTTACTGATTGACAGTAACAATAAAAACAGTAACACTTTACAATACTGGCCATCAGTTAACATTAAGAACATTAGCTAACATGAGCTAAGAATAAAAAATACTTCTACAGCATTTATTAATCTTAGTTCATGCTAATTTCAGCATTTATTGTTACAATAAAAACTTATTTATTAATGCATTATTTTATTCAAGTAAAAAGTCTTCATGAGTTGCTCAAACAGCATCTTGAAATATGGTAACTCTTTAGTATAGGAACAAATTCCCCCTATTTAGTAGTTGCTTATTAGCGTGCCTATTAAAATATCAGCTGTTTTTTAGTATATAAAAAGCACATGTTCTGCATGATCAGTAACACTTTATTATAGAGTCTCTTAAACTTAACAACTACCTATTAATAAGCAGCAAATTAGGAATTTATTGAGAGAAAATTATTAACTAATTGTGAATAAGTGTTCCCTATTTTAAAGTGTTACTGCATGACAATATTCTAGATCATTAATCCTACCCAATACCTAAATTTACAAACTAACTTACTATTACTATTAATTAGCAGCAAATTAGTTTATTGAGGTAAAGGTCATAGTTAATGGTTTGTTAATAGCCCAAATTGGACCTTAAAATAAAGTGTGAGCTAAAACGTATTAAATGACATACTGTAAGGTTATGTTTAATAGTTTGCATATCAAAATGTGTGTTTTCATATGTACTTGTACCATCAAAATTAAGATGAAGCAACAGGATTTTGGCTTCCTGCAAGACACGACAAACGGTATTCTTCCCTTTGAAGCATGACTCTCTGTATTATCATCTGACACAGCTAAAGATGACACACTGCTCCACACAGACCAAAGCTAATGCTATAGCAAAAGTTTGTGTTTCATTTAGGTTACCTCGCTTACAAAGACAAACAACTTCCATGTGACAGATAACAGAAGCATCGTCCACTTTTAGCTGCACGACAGCTTTATATACTGTAGCTTTGAATACCCAAACAAATACCTCTGTCAGCCTGTTGAAATTTGCACTACAGCTGCATTTGATTCATTAAGGGTGGTCTGCTGATGTTCACTGATAAACAAAAAGGAGTAACAGAGAGGCATACGAGAGCAGCACAAATCCCCTGCTGTTTGTATGAAATTAAAGGAGGTTAATTGATGTAACATTATAGTATAATACAGTTATATAACATACGTAAATAGCTAGTATCATTATATCATGGGTACTTTCCAACTGAGCTATTGCTCCAGTGGCTTTGTCCTGTATATTGCACATTAGTCATTGATTTGAAGAAAACACAGTACACTTATTTGGTTACTTGCAAATTGTATTATATCGAGCACAATGAAACCCGCATGCTAACTGATGCTCACTGGGTTGTACAATACAGGTTTGAATTACTTAAGAGAAAATGCTCAGCGTTTGTGTGGACCTGACTGCTGTAAAGGTTAACATCTGTCTGCTTTTTCTCATGTCATTTTACACAAACACCACGTACATCCAGTTATCAATACATAGTTAGGGCCAGCTGTTACATTACACTTAACTAAGACTTGTGCAATTCGTTTGTTTCCATTCTGTACATTTTTTTGCCCTTGTTGAAACATGTTCTGTTCAGTTACTCATGCTCACAGATGTTATCTGCTTTTTTAGATTTTAAGAATAAAATAAATCTCTTACCCAACGATATAGGCTAGAACACACATTTGGATGAGTCGGCACACGATTGCAACTCTTTTATTCTTGACCAAAACCTGTCGAGGTGTTTCGTATTCAAAGAAGAAATTTGATAAAGTTCTTTTTATTTGAAGTTTCATCCTTCTTGTTGAAAGGAAAGAGTAAATGTGTTATATCCTCCTCTCTGTCTTCACAAGGTTCTTGTTCTGGTAAGCACTGATGTTTATAGAGTGCTGATATCTGACTTCCTAGCTCATCTCAGCTTTATCTGCCTCTCTGTGTCTTTCTTTCTCTCTCTCTTCTAGACCAAACAGTTCTCAAAGTAAACCGCCCACTGAGTTGTCTTCATGCCCCCTCCTCTTAGACTGTAACACAAATGCGTGTACAGACGGATAAACGTCTTGAGGGTGGAGTAATAACTCCAATTGCAAATAAAGGCTTAATAGCCAATTGCAAATAAAGGCTTAATGTCCACCGCACATCTGTGACATGTCTGAAACAGCCTCTCTCTCTTGTCTCTCTGTCAGCACTCTTTGGCCACTGCCTTCCTGAATGACTGCTAAAGATAAAACCCAGCACAGTACGGTTCATTTTACTGTAGCCTATGTTCAAAAATATACAGTTTCACAGGAATATTCTCATGAATTTATGAAGCACCTTAGTTCCAAATGCTTTATACAATTATATGGACCACCTTTGGGCATAAAACCAGCCTTTAAACTTTACAGAAAGCTCCAAAAAGCCTGCAGTGATGAGAAATTTCTACATTCAGTGGTTGAATATCATCAGGTTTCTCCAGTGCTTATGTAAATTGCTTCACAATGTGGTGTGCAATGCATACAGTATTGTTAGACAGAATATATTTTTTCTCATGGTCAAACAAGATGCAAATGATCAGCCTCAGTGCAACACTGATGGTTTGCCCATGGTGTTTTAATTTGTGTTTTAAGGTAAGGTTTAATGTAATTAAACGTTTCCTTATTACTACAAGATGTAACATTTTCTTATTGGAACATCAGAAGTGAAAACAGGTATTTTCTCATCCCATTTAATTATTTGATTGTCTAACAAAATAACAAAAAAAAATTCTGAAAAAATATCTGTCTAAAATATATATATATATATGATTATCAATACAATATATCATTTTAGTTATATTTTAGTTAGGCTAACGGTATATTTTGCTTATTATTAAATAAGTTGTTACATGTTACTTTGTTATTTTAGGTATTGTTCAAATACCAGTCAAATTAATTAATATTGTTCAGAGAAGAACAGTCGTCGAGCACCTGTGACATCTGACAGGGAGCGGCGTGATCTTTACTAATACTTCGTCATCACTAGAGGACGCTATTATTATACTTTTATCTTTCTCTTATCCTGTTTGTTAAACCTGCTTCAAGCGAATGGGGTTTATCCGTCAGATTTCCCATTAAAAGTGAATCCGTTCATTTTAGCGGCATTAAATTATGTACTTTTTCCATAATGTGGCGTTAATCAGTTAATACACGAGTTAGGTAAGTTACAGGTAGAATGAGCCCTGTTGATTTGATAGATTACTTTTTTGGCTTTGTTTAAAATTCAGTTAGTTTTCTTTCTTTCATTCTCACTGCTGGCTCTGCTTAGTCTCTTGCCTCTGTATTATCACGCAAAGCTATTCAACTTCGTCTTACCTGTCTTCTTTTGTCACTTTTCAAAACATACATTTATCAGGTTTGAGGCTTCTCCTCGCCGTCGTGTGATTGGTCCAATGTCACGTCAATCTTCACGTGGCCTGCGCTCTGATTGGACGAAGGCGTGGTTGTAGTGGGCGGGGTTTACAGCTGTCAGTCCCGCTGGAGTGAAACCGTGCAGTTTCACGGCGCGAGTGGACAAGTGGAGACAATTGGCTGAAACACGGTTTCGGTAGTAAGAAAAACATCTGTATAGTACTGAAGGATACAGTGGAAACGTTTCACATGGGGAGCTAAAGAGCAAAATGACGTGTATGCTTTACACTATGTTACTGTTCTCAGTTTTGGAGTTATTGTTGTTTGGATACACAGCTGGTTTGTTGAGCTATGAGAACGCGTCTCCGGGCGCGAGACTCCCGCGTGCTGTGTCGGAGGCGACCGCCATCCCAAATCACTTACAGGAGGACGACAGGGACTCCAGGTTTTCACCTTTCACCCCCGCATTGACCATCACATCCAGGGACTTGAGGACCACTGAAAAAAATAACCAACTACAGCCCTTTTGGCTGACCACCACGGCTGCGCCTCTGACCAAAACAATGGACCCAACCTCCAAAAGCAGTAAAGTCAAAGAAAACTCAACATTTACAACAACACTAAACAGTACAGTAAAACCTGCTTCTTCCTCTCCATTAAGTGGCACAAAATATCCAACAACACCTACACTGGATACTACAAACAGTTCATGGACAGTGAAAAGCACCTCAGTGCCTCCTGTCGTGACCACTGAGAGAGGTAGAGTCACTTTACATTCTTATCAGTGACATGATGTGATGTAGTGTGAATGTTTATAAAATGCATGTTTTCTAAATGTATGGACTGTGCTCCTTCACCAGATACCAACAAATCAGGCCACCTATAGTGTGTCCTTGAATTTCTTTCCCAACCTCTGCACAACAAATATTGTGGGGTTGCAAGAGGTTTACACCTGCACAAGCTGTTCTCACGTTCTACATTTATTATTTTATATTCATTACAGTATACAGACAGAGTTCTATGTATTCTCTAGGTCACTGAGTGCAGATTCAGACTGACAGTGTTCACAATATGTAGTTGTTGTTCAGTGCTTCCAGAGAATCCGTTTTTAAAACAAACCAGTACTGTCTTTCAGTACACTCCTTTGTCTCACTTCACTTTGTAGGTCTTGTGGTAGTGCTGATAATTTGATTAGCCGTGACATAAAAATGAATTGACAGATAAATCCTTCCCAAAAACCTCAGTTCCTCAGTACAGCTGTGTATCTGAAGGACGTTTGAGATCAGGCCAGTTGTGCAGAGACAACCTTCTTAATTGCTTTAATGTGATTAATTACCAACTGACTGCCAAAAGAGGAAAACAATCATAAATCTTAAACCCTCTACTCATTTATCTTGAATTACATGATGCCAAACTGGCTTGGAGAATAAAGATGATTCATTTTTATTAAGGTCATATCTAGTATAGTATCAGTCACCTTTATGTCTGCTTTATCTGTTTAATAGAATGATGCATTCATCTATCTGATTCATAACCTTTCGTCTTGACAGCTTCTTTCTTAGAAAAAGGGTGAGAAATTTCTCTTTTTGGTGTCATTAAAATTCTCGAAACCAGGACATATTCAGTGACAGCAGTGGGATGAAGTGCGGTTAAAAGGAAAGTGAAGCATCCATATGGGGTCTAATCAAAGGTTCAGTTAAGACTGTATGTGATCTGCAGCCCCTCTGGAGTTCATAGGAAGTGATTGTACTGCAGGGAGACAGGTGTTTGGGATTACAGTAAATAAAAGCCATCTCATTCTGTTTCATAACCTAAAGGTGATGGCTTTGTGACTTTGTGTTTGGAATTTGTTTCTGGATTTTAGCCCTTTGCTGTTTACTGCAGGTTTGAAATTGCTTCTGCAGAAAAGACATGTCGCATTTAACTTACTGATTCAGCAGCTTAATAATTATAAAGAGAAAATCAGCATCATCGTATTTTAAAGGCCTGCTTTATTTATGTTTTTTGCCTTGGAACATTTGTCGTGATTATATGTTTAATGAGAGAAGAGAACATTCCAGATGCTGACTGCAAAAATAGCTGATGTTTGACTTTTTATTTCTAGTGAGGCAAGTTCGGTGCCCTTGTTTCACCAGACATCTATGGCACCATCATTTCTGGGAGCTCTTGTCTTTGACCCGGATAACATCTTATTAGAAAGCTTAACCTAAAATCAGCAGAATATTCAGAATGCTCTTTTTCAAGTTGTTGATGTTAAGTAAATGTTTTGTTGTGATTATTACATAAGAACATCCTTGGGATTTTGTTCTGGCAGCTACTCTGTTTGATCAACAGTTTGTGCATGTTTAATATTAGCAGTGGTTTGAGGTACCCTTAAAACACTCACCTCATTCTGTCACAAAATGATTTTAGACTCAGAAACAACACCTACACAAGTTATTGTAGAAGCAAGAATAAGAGCGTGGCTCCTTAACCTAAGTGACTTTATCAGTGTGAATCATCCCACAGACCAGATTTATTAATACAGATGTAGACAATTGTATTTTTATTATGTTCCTTCCTACAAAGCATATTGATCATTAATCAGCTGGTAATTGTCTCATTTCAGTTCCCTCTATTATGTTTTCTTTTAGGTCTACTGTATTTCTAAAATGTGTTCTGTGTATAACAGACAAGCAATGACAAAAAAATCAGATTGGGGGGAAATCATGTGTTTCTGTATTCAAGGAGGATTTTTATTTCATTATGTTGGCCAGAAATTAAGCTCACAAGAAAAGTTGGTATTAAATTGCATAACAGCTACAATTGTTGGCGTAGCTCAGTTTGAACTTAGCCTGGAAATATGTAACAAAAGGTTAATTCAGTATGCGGAAAGCAAATCGGCTTGTAAACTGCATTCTTGTAAATGTTTAAGTAACACTTATGAAGTTGACATTTGCATTTACGTTGGTTTTACGAGGGCAGAATAAATAATTAAAACAAAAATATGAGCTATGAGTTCCAGTCAGAATTTTTCATTTGCCCTGTCCCAGTTTCATTGACTCCTTTAATGTGTTGTTTTTATTGCAATGCAATCAGTGAAAAAAATCACTTCCCAAGGATGTTTGTTCATGCTATGGTCATCTTAGATGGGAGTTTTTGATATACATGGAAATATCATAACAATGCAATAAAATAAAATATGTACCATATGAAGATGAGATACAGAACTGACTGTTCCAATATGTGGCATTCTGTGCTAATGATCTTTTCATTTTCTTTTCTGTTTTCGTTTAATTGTCAACAGATCATTTGTAGACACCCCAAACCACCATCCAGTACCTGTGATTCAGAGTTTCACTGTAGCTCATTTCGCATGTCATATTGTGCTCTACATGTGAGCAGTGTGAGGCTTATTAAAAGCACAATTCAGACCAGCACAGTGAAAGTCATTTCATAAATCCCCAGCACTGCCAGACACACACAGGCTCGTCCGATTGCTGTTTTTTAGCTACCGTGTTGTCCTTGCTCATTGGTTTCATGAACAGGTTTGAAGTACAGTGAGCTCAAACTGACTGCTACTGTACACAGATTATAGACTTTTAAAGTCTTCAGTTATATCTCTTACTGTCCAGCTGTTGACTGGATATTTGTAAGACATGCTGTAGTAAGTTCGATAAGTGATGCATTTGCAAGATAAAATTGTTGCTGTGGTTTGAGTTACACATTGAAACAGTTAAACATTAAAAGCCTCTACACCTTGCTCCTAATGCAACATATTTCTGTGTGTTTTGCTTGGGTTGAGCTGTCTGTTGACATTAACATTCAAATAGTTTGTTTGATGTCTCATATGCCAAACTAATACTATCCGAATGAAATGAATTGCAATGGTACAGTATGTTGACTAAAGCTACTTTTCTCTGAATATGCAAATGAGCTGTAAGAGCTATTAATTTAGTTTTCTAATGTGCTCTGTAGCACATATTGATTTGCACCTTATTTGTGAATTCCCATCTGGGAGTTTTATAAAAGCACTGCACTGCTATTGCTTAGACTGCCATTCTTAATAAAGCTCTGAGCCTACGAACACCATAAATCCAGTTCTTTTGTGAGTTGAAGACATTTCTAGACTGCGCAGATTTATTTTTCTGGCTGATTAGAAACTCTCTGGAGCCCTAGAGCTGTAATACACAGATAACTGCCCTTCTGCCTGTGTTTGATAGCCAAGCTATCAATATCTTCTCCCTCAACAATTTGAAAGTCAAATCCATAATGAATTTATAATGTACTGGCATAGCAGGCATACTGCACAGTGCACAAGTCTGCGTTTGTTTTGTCATTGCTAAAACACAAAGCATGTTGTGACTAAATTTCCTAATATTACACCCCCGTGCTATTCCTTATATATGCAAATAGTTTGCCAACTCTGAAGTTTATTTTGTCTGTGGTACTAAGCCAGGCCTGTCATTGATATAGCTGAATTTATTTGCTCTGAAAATCTTATGTAAAAATGCATCCCTAACCATCTAACATTTCTGTGTATACTGTACATATTTATTCATTCATTCATGATAATCCATTTCCTTGCTGTTACCAATCAGCCAAATGTCTAAAAGTGCACATATAGGTATTGCTTAGCTCTTTATCTCTGTCTCACACTCTGCTTGCCAGCACACTAAGTGCTCAGATGAAAATGAAGAGTGTCAGTTTATGGACTGAACACGCAATAAAGAGCAGGAGCAAGAATATCAGCACACGCTTAACTCTGTGTGCATTTACAGAGCTTTCACAATATGTGCGTGTCTTTGTAAATTAATTGATACCACACCCATGCAACTAGATAATCCACTTCCTCGGAAAATGAAATTTAGAGCAGGTTTGTACTTGTATGTCATTTCTAAGCACTAATAATTCTTATTACATTAGTCATGCAGTTTTTATCTGATATAACCATGTGCCTTTTTTATTTTTAGCAGATTTGCTTTATCACTGAAAATGCGACAGTATGCCATGATCATGTATTCTTCTTCTCTCTGTGAGATGAAGCCAGAGCACTCACACTCTCAGCGGTGCCACACAATCTGGCATGTGGGTGGCAATGCAGGGTGACAGTGGCCCCATCACCCATAACACCATGCTGCTCACCCTGAGGGTCAGTATGCCATCCCACAGGCCTGTATGCTTGTTACTGTTATGTAAGTGTCCCGTAAATTTCTTATGTAACAATACCAAAGCTGCTGAATCTGATCACGGGAATTTACCCAAACATGTTGAGATTATGTTTGACATGCAATTCACAAACAAGGGTTCACCCTTTTTAGAAACTATTCATTTGGTGAAAAAGTTTGTTGTTGTTTACTTTTCATAAAGCATTTTAACATTGATGGTTTTAAATCAAATGTTTAGTCTTCATTCATGTAAAACAAAGTAGTAGTATTGATGAAAGATCACAGGCAGTAAAACTGCAACACATTTTATTCCTTTTTACACAAAATATGTTTAGGGGGCAGATTAGTGGTTAATAAAGGCATATTTGTATGGTTCTTTGCACAATACTATGTTATGACCTCAAAACACATTCGCTATAGCTATTCAAGGAGTTCAAGGATTTGTAGAAGCAAGCCAGAACGGCAGGGTTTATTAAGCAAATGTGTGTTTATGTCACGTTTGTTTTGTTAAAGCAATTGGTTAGGTTTAGGGTTGGTTTTAGTGTAGGTTTAAGTTATTTTTAAATGCGACTCACAGGACATTTCATTTAGGAATTGCTGCAATGTTACGTTTTGTACGCAAAAAATTCCCAGATTCAGGGCTATCGGTTTCAGATAAAACTGAATGTGCTTTTAGCTGCACTCACTGGACAGTTCGCTTTTAAATGTCATGAAACCTGCAGGAAGCAACATAAAATCAGTTTGCAGAAATGTCACCATAGGCACATATTTACAAAGAGCCTGTGCTGAATGAATAATAGTTCCTGTCTTTGGTTTTTCAGACTCTAAGTTCAGTCCAATGTTTGAATTAGCACGTCTAATGATAGCTTCATTATCCATTCTCTTTGACAGCTCACTGATTAATATTGAGTCTTTAGCTGCTTTCTCAGACAACCTTCATGTCTGGAGCTAACCTGCAATCTGCCATTAAGGTGTTAAAAAAGGTCATTTGATATCTGTCCCTTTTGCTACTCTCTATTGCCCCAGCTACTCAATATTTGGAGCAGGAATTTCCAAGAAGGTGTCAAAGGTCAATTTAGGTCATTGCTTCCAGCCGTATACGTTATGTAACAGTAAACAAAAATGTTAATCCTTATTCAACCATAACAAAGCTGTGACCTTTGCATGTTTGTCTATAGAAAGCCAATACCTCATTGTCAGGTGTCTTGAGCTAACTTTATTTCCTGCATTTTCAATGGACACTCAGTAAGGGAGGATCACCTTGTCAATGTCCTACCACAAACACTTAAAGTCTTGTCTCAGCATGTTTATGATTGTATAAAGCGGACAGGCTCTTCCATCATTTTATCCATATAGACCATCACACTACATTTCAAAAGGAGTTTTTAAAGTCTGTTATGCTTACAAAATCTGCAATTTTTTTTTTTATCAAAAATGTCAGATTGTACATATTGGGCCGGTTTCCCGGATAGGAATTAGATTAAGCCAGGACTAGACCTTTGCTAATTTAGGACATTTAAGAATTT
>JAUCMS010000095.1:6041403-6056560 GCA_032357445.1 Enteromius radiatus | reverse complement strand
TCTCGTTATTGTCATGAAAAAAAGTGGCGTCAACGAAATTATTTCGTCATCGTCATCGTTGACGAAAACAACACTGAAGCAAACATACAAATGTACAATCACCAGTGAGTAAGATCTCCTTGGATATTCCAGTAAACACAAAGGGGTCAAATGGGACTCAAAGCATGTGTTTGTGTGTGTGTGTGTGTGTGTTATGCCAGTGAATAACTGGGCATGACACATCTCTGTGCTTAGACAGATGTCCAGACAGTGGACAGAATCAACTGCCCATGACCCACATTCCCACACACACACACACACACACACACTGCCATGTTGGTCTGTGGATTTCCTGTGGGGAGAAAGTCTGCATGTTTGAGAAAATGAGTGCACCAATGTTTCTGGTGTGAATTTGTGTGTGTGTGTGTGTGTTTGCGGAAGTGTACTGAGGTGTTCCTCAAATCCTGCCAACGAACTTTGATGTTATTATGTTTACCTACAAGTACGTTGATGTAGAAAGCTTTATTTCAGTGCTGTCGGGTTTTCTTTTTGCGCACACACACATGTGGTCAGCAGCAAAGATACCAAACCTTCACTAAGACTAAGAAAAGCTTAAAAAGCTCCTTTCAGTTTTTTTTTTTTATTCAGTAAAACCTTAGGTGGTCTCCACTGCAAGCTCATTGCAAAACAAGACAAGTAAAAGAATGTGTAGCATGTGTACAATAAAGGGTTGAGCAAATGAATGACAGACTGTAATGTACAAAAACTGGCTTAATACACACTGCTGACCCATCTGGATATAAAGCCTGCATCCTAGTGTGACAACTACTGCCACTCTCAAATATGCACAAGAGACATTTGTGTTTAGTTGCCATGATTTATTAGTTTCCTCACACAAAATAATATTATATCAACTCATCTGTTTCCTGTATTAATTTGGATGGAAATCAAACTGTCTGAAGACATCCTTTCTGGATAAATGGGCTCATTTTTATGTGAGACTCACCTCACAGTCACCTCCGTTCCAGCAACATGCACATACAAACGTCACACACTGCATTTGAAAACATCACTGTAGGTAATTCACACTTCCTGCTCTACCTAGATATTTCTGAATTCCGGCTTAGTCCTCGCTTTCACTTCCTAACCTCAATGGAAATGTTTCTTCTGAAAATAAGAAGCTAATTACAGGAGCCTGTAGCTCATATGTCAATCACCTCGGCCATCCCAGCGGACTAAAATCATAACAGTATATCACACTGGCCCAGTCTTAATTGAGGAAATTTTGTTAATGCAGACCTTACTCTCACATATTCAACGTAACCTCTTCTCCCAAGCACTCTGTACTATATTGTGGTCAAAGCCACTCACTTAGACAGGAACAGGTATATAAAGGATTCAGCCATTACAAAACTTTACACAACAGCCTGGTACCATCCACCACTTTATTTCCTGTCATGAAATTGTATTATCAGGCTTTATGTATGCATTTGAATTTGACTCATATGTTGCTAGCAGGACAGAAGCCTCATGAAATGTGATCTATTGTGTGATGGACCCAAGTGCAGCTAATTATGTTAGCTTGTG
Organism: Enteromius radiatus; assembly: GCA_032357445.1. Classification (NCBI taxonomy): domain Eukaryota; kingdom Metazoa; phylum Chordata; class Actinopteri; order Cypriniformes; family Cyprinidae; genus Enteromius; species Enteromius radiatus. The sequence goes on along the minus strand of JAUCMS010000095.1, from coordinate 6,054,994 downwards.
GGTTGCAATATGTACATACAGTTTCTTTTTATACATTTTAAGTTATGTAAGTGTATCTGCTTGCATCAAAACCAGTGAAAAAGGAAACATATTGTGAGCCTATTTTAGTTTGTCTTTTTGTTGAACTGAGAAGCAGAACAAGACACAGCACATTAATTCAAAAATACATTTTAATAAGGGGATTTACACGACAACTCTGTCCTGATATAATCTTGTTAGGTTAAGAGACAATAAAACATCATCTGAGAAATGCTGCAATGCACAAAACAGCAGCTAGTCCCCAAGCTGCACGTCGAGCTGATGGATGCTGAAGTATGACCGATTACCCACAAACAGGATTACACATCTAATAGTCTCAATGTAGAACGGCTGCTCTGAGGGCTTTCTAGTAGAATTACTATGGCTAATAGTGTATTCTGATTTCCATTGCCCTTTTAGACTTGCCTTCAACATAATGATGATTTATTAATACAATTAATGCCCAGTATTGGACATTTAAAATAGAAACGGTGGGTAATCTTTTATTATTTTTATGACAATTAATCACAGGAAGTGAAACTAAAAGTTTCTTTAAAATAGTGTGGAGTAGTTCTGGTGTGGTTCATGTGAGGGAAAAGAAGAATGAAATAAGCTGAAAATTGCTGTTTGTGACTCCAGTCTGATGATTTGATTTGAATTTGATTTTGGTTTATTTTTTACTGCTGTTGTTGTATGCCTCTGTGTGTGTTCAGGCATTTGTGGTTTACGAGGACACAAATGTGTATAATGATGGGTACTACAACGTAAACATGGTTTATGAGGACACTTCCTGTGTCCCCGTAAAACAAAAGGCTTAAAAAACATACTAAACAGTGTTTTATGAAATTCAGAAACTGCACAGTTTCCTGCAAGGGGTAGGTTTAGGTGTAGGGTCAGTGTAGGGCAATAACACGTACAGTCTGTACAGTATAAAAACCATTACGCCTATGGAGAGTCCCCACAAACCACAAATGCAAGTGTGTGTGTGTGTGTCTGACTTAAAATAAGAAAGAATGTGAGGCAGTGTTGTGGTGAGTTTTTGTGACTATGTGCATCCAGTGTTGCTCTATATTTATAGCATAGGTCAAATCTGCTGCCTGATAGTATGGTGTCACTTCTCGAGTGACAGCTCAAAAAGTTTCCTTCAGAACAACACCACATCCTGTTCCCTTCTTATTACTTCTCACTTCTGCTTTTCTGTTCCATTTTCATCCATTCAATTGAATTGAATTGAATTGAATTAATACAGATGGTATCTGCTAATCTGTATGTCAGCTGTGCTTTAATAACAGATGCACTCAAGCTGCCTGATCATCATGTTCTTCAGCATGATTTGGGATGAAGAGCTTGCGCTTCAATGGTGGCAGGAACATCTGATCGTCTGTACAAAGAGTCACATCGTCTGTCAGATGACGATCACATGATCAATGTTTCAAATGTAATTATTTCATTTAGTTTGAGAATCTTAATATTTCTTCTGTTTAAGCTTGATTTTGAATGCTTTGATTTGTATTTCCACCCCTAAACTGCTGATTAGACAGCTTGTACACAGGTTATGTTAGACTTTTACACTAAGGACAAATATGTCAGCCTTGCAGTGAATCATCCCTCCCTGCTGTTCCCCAGCAAGCTCAGCCGTCAACACAACACTCCAAATCTTTTTTTTCTTTTTTTTTCCCTCTCTCTCCTTTTTCTCCAGCCAGCCTTGTGCTCCAGGCGCTGCAGAGGGCTGGATGGAGATTTGTGCAGATCGTTACCTGGGGATCATTTTGGGGGATTCATAGTAAATCTGTGATAAATCTATCAGACTGTGGAAAACCCTATGAGATCGTCATTTGTGCTGGAAGCATCAGATGCACTAGACTAGAGGTAACTGGGTAGGGATTATATGTGACAGCAAAGATCAAGTACTGGGGTGGATGCACAAGTGGATTGTGGGATAGAAATATACCATTTAGACCCTCTCAGCTGTATAGCCATTACAAGACACTCAATAAATAGAGTAATAAAGTTTCTTTATAGCTTCATCTTTAATGATTAAAGCCATCCCTAATAAAACGTCTGGGGTCAGTAAGACTGAAATAAATACTTTTATTTAGCAGGAATGCATTAAATTAAGTGCATGAAAAGACATTTCTAATGGTAAAAAATTATATGTCCTTTTCAACTTTAATCCAAAAAACATTTAAATATCCAGAAAAAACATTAAACAGCACAACTGTTTTCAGTATTGATAATGCAAAATGTTTCTTGATCACCAAATCAGTATATTACAATGATTTCTGAAGGACATCTTGTGACACTGAAAATTGGAGTAAAATTGCTGAACATTCAGCTTTGAGACCCTCAAATTTTTGTACGTATGTCAAATAAATCAATAAAGCATACATAGTGTATATAAACTAATTCGTTTTTGGTGTAGTTGATCAGAAAATGAAATTTGTGTTAGCTGTACTTTAGAACTTAGCCAGAACTGTCATGCCTGGCTGTTTCTGTTCACGTATTGGGCAGTGGAGACTTTTGAGGGGGTGGTCTGGGAGTAAAAACAATGACCACATTGCAGACTGACCTAATATTAGTTTGGTGTGGTTTAACCAAAGCCCACAGTGCTGCCCCTGTCTGCCAGATAGCAGTGCATACTGTGTGTGTCTGCTTAAACACTATTATCAGACTTGCGTTTCGCACATGTAGTGTATTTAAAATTAATGCTTTTGGAGCGTAGTCATAAGATGTTTTTCAACATCGTCTGAGATGGGGGGAAAATAGGACTGCTTAACGATACTAATGTGTCTGTCGACATGGATTATAAAAGCACTATGACAGGATTTGGATGCAAGCCTTGTGGTCCTAGTGAAGGTATTACAGTGATGGCATATGTTGGCATTTTTCTGTTCTGCTGCTGTTTCAGTGACTTGGAGTGTGTCATCGTGAGAGTGTTTGTGTATGAGCTGTTACATGTGTGACTAAGTAATGTGGTGTGAAGAGAGTTGGCCACCCTTATACAAATGGTAGATAATCGTGCTAAATGTGTATAATCACCCAAAAATGAAACATGTGACTTCAGGTGATTGTTTTGTTTTTATACATTTATTTTATATACATTTATTCTTTCATAAAATATATGGAGTTAAAAAAAGGAGTTTTGTCTGTTTGTTTGTTTTTTTCCTTATTTTTATTTTTTAAAAGATGGAATATTTCTTCCTATGAGCTGCATCCTTGAACTGCGTCATTTATCTGGCTCCATGGCAAACAAAAACACCTTTGATGGTTTTCTGCTGTTTCAGGAAGCCATTTTAGCATCGGATTATGAATCCAGTGGATCATCTCGGTCTGATTTTCACAGCCAGCTATTAACAAAAGGACAGACCTCTATTAAAACACCTTGACTTAAATCCTCAGTGTACCTTTTTATCTGTCTGTAAGTAGCTGTGACTAAATCTGTTTGCTTTGATCTGATTTATAGACTTTTGTTTTAGGCACAAACAATCTTTTAATCATGATTTTAAAGATTGTATCAGCATATAAAATGGAATAATGTTGATTTAATCATCTGCTGCGGCAGCTGATGATTTTGGCTTGTGGAAATGATGGCAGAGGCAGTCACAGAAGGTTTAATGGAGATCTGAACACAAAGACTGGCACAGCAGAGAAGACTGAAATCCCTCCCACATAATGCCCCTTCAGCAATCTGTCCCCATTCTTCTGCAGCATTGGCTAGTCATGCTCCATCAGCATCTTGTTTATTCGAAGCAAAAAGAAAGGAAGCAAAAAAATAAGAGTGAGAGAATGCATTAAGAGCTGTGTGTGATACCATCCATGTGTCTGCTGGCAAGATCTAGTCCTGGTCCTTCTACACAGCAGGGAGCCTAGAGTCTTTGAATACAACATAATACAATACAGCATGCTGAATTAAGACAAATTATGCTCAAATCAGAAATAAAATGCATTGATAGAATGTTTTTAGACTACTCAGATTAAAAAAAAAAAAAACAGGATGCAGGATTTAAATATAGATCATTTGTTTATTGTGAAATTGTAATGCCTATAGAAATGTTATTTAATTTATATATTTACATGGCATTATTTTTTTTATTTTTAAGCCACTAAATCATAGTAACTAGCCCATTAAAGAAATTATAAATTGAGAAGTATGTTATTGAAGCCTCAAATATAACCCTAATACAGAAATCATCTGTGAAATCTGATAGCTTGATAGGAATGTTGTTTCAGAACCAAAAAGAATGTTGATGCAGGAATATTTCCTGCTTCGTAAAATCACGGTGAGCAAAAAATAAAGAGGAATGTGTCCAGTAAAGTGATTAAATCTGGAATTGTATTGCACTAGTCTTTAATGTGCAGTAATGTATTTCCTGAGGGCTTTACATCATTTTCTGCATGTGTGCTCTCACCCCTTTCTCACCTTTGCCATTCTGGCCAATCTAGTGCTCAATTCTTGTTGTGGTCCTATATATACAGTACAGACATAAACCCTTTCATCTCGTGATGTTCACATGTTTGATACAGTCTTGGCATGCGTGTCTGTTTCTCAGTCAAGTGAGAACACCAGGTGGAAACATTAGAGTGCGGATGCCCTGTGTATTTCTTGTGTGTTCTGTGGGAACCCTGACTGAGATGCAGGTGCTTTGCGCCGGAACAGAAGTGAGGCATTCTACCCAGGAACACTCTGTGCTTCTCTTAGAGGTTCAACCTCAGTTTTTTTCCTTCTCATCTCTGTTGTTCTTGAAAAGATGCAGGGAGTAAATATAGTGAGAAAAAATCTCTTTATGTATGTAATTTTTCTATTTGTTATTCATATAGATATTTTTGAACAGCAAAAAATGTCTTTTACATGCAGTACATCTAAACATAAAAAATACTCACTCATTTAATTAGTAAATCTCTTTATATACGTGTATTTTTTTAGAAATCTTTTTAGTTTTTTTAAGTATTTTTTGTATTTTCCTCATATTTCTTCAGTCATGAATATATTTGTATCGTCTTAATATAATAAAATGTATTTATTGACAGGCCAGCAAGAACTCGGGGAGGTAATGGTGTGAAAATAATTTGTGTTTTGCCATTTACCTAAGATGTATTTTCTTGCCTCTTGAAGTACAGTTTGTACTACATTTTAGCATTTGAAGGTTTAATTGGAATATATTTTCAATTTGGGGGAAAAATAATAGTAAATAAGTCATACTAACAACATTATTATTTTTATTAAATAATCAATCTATTTATTTGTTTAGAGCATATTTGTGGAATATATTTTGGACACAAAAAATTCTGTATATGAATAATTGTGTTCTGGGTGGGTAATGTATTGCAAAATATATTCCAAAATATGTTATAATCTAATGTTGCACCTAATATAATGTTTTTAATATTATAAACAAAATAATGAAAATAATTAACCATTTTGTTTCCACTTGACAATTATGTTACATTTGGAAATGACCACTTCTGACCACTTCTGTTAATCAGTCTATATGTGTAAAATATATATAATATAAAAGCTCTATTTGTGAGCCTTGGGGAGGTAATTGTGTGAAGTTGTGTATATGATTACAGCTTCAGCCCCTCGTACTACAGCATGGCCTCTTGCCCGCAGCAGCTCTCTGTTCCCTGGGTGCAGCCATGGCTGTAACCGATTGAACAAGCCCTGTTTGATATAATCTGAAAAGGCTTTATTCATGGTAGAGGACAAAGAGCAAGGACTGGTCAAGACATGGGATTGTCATCAAGTCAGATGGCTCTGTGTGCATGGAGGATGTGATCCCGGCAAGACGTCCGGGGCCCTGGTGGGACGATGCACTATTGTGGCTCAGTAATTGCCAAGAGAGTTCCAGAAGAATGAATCATAATGCATGACATTTTTCATAATTAAACCCATTATTTTCTGTTTTGTAAATGATTTAATAGACATTTGTTACTTGACATTTTTCTCATTGTTGTTTCACACTATTGTGGAGAAAGCGTTTCATCTTTCACTGAGCCATCATTAGAATTCCTCCTTCAGAAAATCATTACAACATAGCCAGACCTTCAAGAGCTTTTACACCAAAAGCAGCATTGTTTAACTCCATGTGAGTTAATGACTGATTACTGCAGTCTCTCCTACTGTAATTATAGAGATAAGAAGTCAGTTTGTGTCTTCCTTATACATTGACATGAGACAGACCTTATAATTGGAAGAATTTTGTGACCTCTAGCTAAATAAAATGTAACAGTCTGAGGTTCTAGACAGATTAAACAAACGTATTGTAGTGCCAAAGCCAGTAAAAATGACCAACGTTATAAAATCAACACTACCAATATGCAAGGGTGCTTGAGGCTTTCTTTTCCCTCACATTTCATATGCAGACCAATATTTGATCTTGTGGGTGCATGAAATAAGATTTCACTATTTAATTATTCAAATGATATTGACACAGTTCTTGCTGGCCTGTCAATCATTCTGAAAACCTCAAGGCTTGTTAACTATACTTCCATGCTCTGTTGATAGTTTTTGGATGTTGCTGTTGATCTGGTTCAGATCAGGTTGTGGCATAATGAACAGTCACTTCACTGAGCCAAAAGGGCAATGTCTACCCAGGGTGTGCTGAAAGATTCATAATTGTGATTTACAACAGCCTCTCTTCCCAGTTTATTTGGGCTTTTATGTTCAAATGATTTGTCAGTAAATAGCTAATAGTGTATTCCTGCTTTCCAAACTGGGTATTCTGTGTATGCAGCAGTATCATGAATGGACTTGAACTAAAGAACAAAAAAGAAACCTGTCCTGATTCTGTCTGTCAGGGCTGTCAACAATTATAATTTTGAATCTAATACATTATGTGATTACTGTTTAATTATGACCAGTAAAAGATTGTGAAAGCATCAAATAGACATTACAAAATGTAGCTTTAGAAATAAATATTTTAATCTTTAATTCACTCGGGAGTGAATTCATAGACTAAAGCAGACTTTAGAAGAAACAGAAGCAAGGTTACTTATAGACTTGAGCAGACTGAAAAGCAGATGTGAAGACTGGAGTGGGCTCTGGAGTGGATTTGAGGGCTCCCGGACTGGAGCGAGTTCCTGTATGGACTCCAGGCCCTTGGGGAGGCCCTTGATATAATAGCTGCTCTGGATGAAATCAGCAGTGAATTAGAGATCTGCCCCACGTGTCTTCAAATGCAACGTTCAAGATGATATGGAGCACAGGAGTGGTGTTCAAGAGGGCTGAAGACTGTGGCATGACATCCATGACCGCTGGAGGTCGTGGCCTAATGGATAGGGAGTTGGACTTGTAACCCATAGGGACTCCAGGCCCTTGGGAAGGCCCTTGATATAATAGATGCTCTGGATGAAATCAGCGGTGAAATTAGAGATCTTCCCCATGTGTCTGGTCCCAGGTCCGGCAGGGATTGTGGGTGGTGGGAGTGAATTCCCAGCACTCTGTCCACTTTCAATACCACGACTGAGGTGAGACCCTTGAGCAAGGCACCGTTCCCCCAACTGCTCCCTGGGCGCCACAGCAATGGCTGCCCACTGCTCCGGGTGTGTGTTCACGGTGTGTGTGATTGTTCACTTCTCACTGCTGTGTGTGTGTGTGCACGTTGGGTGGGTTAAATGCAGAGCACAAATTCCAAGTATGGGTCACCATACACAAGTCACTTTAATTCACTATTCACAAAGCCCTAGAAGTCCAAGATCCCAAGTTGCACACAGCTGAAAGAATTGACTCGGTAATAGCCTGTGCAAAGGACAATGGAAAATGAAGTCCATAACTAACAGATAACAATCAGGGAAGAGTGCTATATTTTGGCCATTTTTTATGTCAAATCAGCAAGGTAAAAAGAAACTCGAACTGGCTATTCACTTTAGCGAATGAGCGCACAAGAAAAAAAAGTAACCGTTGAAAGAAACCAGTGATGGAATAAAGAGGGAACGCACAAACACTTTTATTCTATCAGTTTCTTTAATTCTTTATTATCCACAAGAAAAAGACCAAGGGCTGACTATGCCAGTGCCATTTTCCACTTAGCAGTCATGATTGAAAAAAGTTACACAAACCTGTCAGTAAGAAGCACTGCTTGCTTTGTAAATCCAAAGTTCTTGCTCTTCCAGATTCAAGTTATCTTCATTTCAAATGTTTCAAGTCTTAATATGTTATATACTGGAATAAATCATAGTGGGGAAATTTCCACCATCCACCACTGTAAATTAACATGTTAACAGATCTAATATTTATTTTCTCATTGTAGAGTAGCAGTCATAACTAGGAAATGTAGTGACTATATCAGTCAATCACTATACCATACATTGGTAGTAGAGCCAAGATGCGCTTCTTATTAATCTGGTTACGGAGTATTTCATTCCCATCCAACCAGAAGTGTGAAGACACTGACACCCAGCAGCGTGAGCCTAACTAAACAAAGCTATAACATACCCTTAGAGCACTCTTCACTACAGCGTATGAGATTACTTCTTTCATTTTTTCCATTTGCCATTTTCCAATTCTGTTTTTATTTGGATAAGATGAAATGACTTGGCTGCTGACATCTCTTGCCTGTGAGGAGGATTAGTTTAGCCTGCTGTGTGGCCTAATCAAAAGCCAGGCAAAAAACGTGAGGCTTGCCAAAGGAAAAATAAGATCTGTGCAATGTGAGGGTTTATATTTGACGGAGAGGAAAAAGCATTGCTCATCACACCCTACTAAATGCTTCTTCTGTTCACTTTTGTAGAATGAAGTTTTAAAGCGAGTATGGGTGGGAACAAAAGCGTTTAACTTTCTTTTTGTTTAAGCCTAGTTGGTTCCTCAGTGTGCTCTGATGTCTGGCCAGACATTAGGAAATTGTGGAGAGAGAAAGCACTAATCCTGTCTGTGGGGTTTGCACAGATAAATTGGCTCAGTTCCAACTCATTCACTGTCCTGCTCGGCTTTATGAAGAGCTGCCGTCCTTCAAATCAGCACCAACCTCAAGGAGTCGACCACTGTGGCATTAATGCAGAGCACCCAGCAGACTTTAATCTCGCATAAATTAAACATTCAAATAAAGGTCCCCTCGTTGAGTGCCTCCAGGTAAGAGCAAATATTAAAAAGAATATTATAATACATAGTCTTCTTCTCAGTGAGAAGAAATTTTAACTTTGTTCCTTGTTCAAGTGTGATCTTCTCAGATTTTGTATGTAATATGTATGCGTGTTATTTTTATTATTAAATATAATTTAATTATGTTTTATGGCCCAACACTAATTCTACCCTTCACAAAAACCTCTTTGCGTCTTTTAGATAATAGTTAAAACATTTAGTACGCTACTTATTTACTCTTCATCATTAGTAAAAGTCAACTTAGACCCCCTCTGATGATCACTCATCCACTTCCTTTCTATAATTGCTTGCTTTTTAGTCTTCTCATTCTCTCCCTGACAGCTCTATGTGCTCATTCTCGCCAGCTCTGGCCTGTAGGCAGAAGAGGTTATTAAAAGTCTCCAGCTCTGCTCCAAGCACAGTGTTTCTTTGTTCTGTCAGGCCTCCCACTACCCTCCACACAATCTGCATTTTCACTGTGTAAACAGGGATTTCTAAGTCTAATACTTTTTTATTTGATTTTATTTTTATTAGGAGGGGCCTGTTACTGGAATATCTCACTCGAATTCACTTGACATGTTGTACTTCTGCTGGCTGATGGTGTTTTCCTACTATTGCACAAACAACATTTGGCTCTTGGTTGTGGTCAGGAAGCTTGGGTTAGTTGCTTCAGATCAGATGGCTACAACTGTTAAAAGAGATGAAAAAGCAGTTTCCTTTGAAAGAGGAATAAAAGAGCATCCATTGTCAATTGTCTGTCTTTTGAATGGGGTTGTGTTATGAATCTGGTCATGTTTTACCTGCATATGTATACCGTAGTTTACATTAGTTTATTAGTTTTCTAGTTGAGGGTCAAACATACATCTCCTTCATCAGAAATATCCTCCTAAAATATCCCAGTAAACGAGGGTACATCAAACTACCCTAATTGAGCTAGATACTGTCATCCTATATGTCTGTTTCTCTGGGTTATTATTTCCAGGAACTCAAAGTATTTTTGGAAGAGATTGTGGCAGGATAATGGCTTTCAACGAGTCAATTAACAGGTCTGCAATTTAAGCATTTGTACATCTGAAATATTAAAAGAGAGCTGACTTATGATTTTATAGTATTTCTCTGGCAGCATTCGAGTGAAAGTAGATCAGGAGAATCCCAAATATCATTTATGGCTTGCCTGTAATGACCCAGGGGAAGTGTGCCTATTTCACTCAGTGTGAATAAACCCTGAAATAACAGAGTAAGACAGACTAAGACTCAAATTCATGACATCTGTAGCAGGTGCTGCTATTAAGAGTTTTGCGATGGTAGTAAATTTGCACTTTCCATTTTTGTATCCTTTTTTATTTTATTTATTTATTTATTTTTATGGTAGCATTATTGTGTTTAATGTTTTTGTGAAAAATGCATTTATTTCAGGATTCTTTCATCTTTTACAGCATTTATTTGTAAAAGTTTTTACTACCACTTTTGATTAATTTAATGCATCCTTCCTGAATAAAGTATTTATTGACCTCAAACTTTTGAACGGTAGTAAACATTGATTGCATAATAATTGATTGAATAAAAGCGTATGTTTATGAAAATGCCAAACGTCTATCTTGAAAACACACTCGATGAGGCTAATTAGCTTTTCTTGCATGGCATACCAGACAAGGATGGACCATGTGTTCTTCAACATGCCACTCTGCTTTAGCACCACTGAACCATAGGATGCCAAGAGCTTTCAGAAGGTTGTTTAACTGCTATGAAAACCTTTGGGTCTGACCATATAATTCAGAGATCAGCATAACCCACTACCGCAATAAAACTGGGTTATGCATTAGAGGTTCCAAACCACCCAGGCCTCAAACCGCACTGCCCTTAAATAGTCTGGAAGCAAGTAGCCAAGTACTAAAGCAGTGACCACCAGTTTCCCCTGGATAGTGTTAATGAATGTCAGCTACAAACTAACTAGTATTGCACAAATGGATTTCATTAACATGCACATCCCTAAACACCCAACATGAGTTTAATGATGCACAATAACAGTGTGAGCATATCAGCATTCACAAATAATTGCATTGTTGCTTTAAAAAAGTGAATATATTCCGGCTATTTTCCACATAATGAGTGAGTATGAGCTGTGCTGTGCCATCAGCTTTTCCACAATTTGCTAAAACGATTCATTAATTAATCTTGACAAGTGCAAAGGCTGCATGATTTAAGAAAGGTTTTAAATTTGCTTCCACAGCATATTTAATGCTTGTCTTTTGTGTGGAATTGTTGCCCTGGTGATTATACTGTAATAGACTTTCGGTTTAATCACAGCGGGGTACTTTCTAGTGATCTGAGGTGTTGTTGCCATAGAAACCTCAACATTCTTCCACCCTCAGGGCAAAGTCGGCTAGTGTATTCTCAGTTTTTAAGAGCTTGATTTTGTGACCATCTAAACTGAGTGATTCTGCATTTTTAATGTCTTCATTTGTTCCGGTTGGAACATCTCATTTGGGTTGCTTTTGCATTTTCTGCAGTGTGCATTTTCAGAAATAATGAGTTTCCATGAGGGTTTACGAAATATCCTCTCCATCTTTTATTGTTTAGGCAAGCAGAGCATCTGGTACATAATTTACTGAATAAAAAGGAGACATTGCTCAATTAATTTACCTATTGTTGGTTCTTATTAAATTTTTTTCCATTTATTCAAATGGCTTCTTTCAAAATTAAATTCTAATATTTGGGAAGACATTGAAATTCACAGGACATTATCCAGGCCATGACAGAAGCGTGCCGCTCAAAGGAGTCTCTCTCTCTCTCTTTATAGACATTAGATGGGTTCCAGTCATGGCTCAGTTCTCTGTAGACATGGCTGTGAGGCCAAACATCAAAGTTATTGACTTGTGCTGTGGAGGATCACGGTGTCAGCTTACAGCTCAAAGAGGCAGAATGAAAGGTCTTTGAGATGCTCTTCCTCAGCGCATCTGCTCTGTATGATGCTTGCTTATAGCCTCTCTCCAACTCACCCTCTTTTTCTCTTTTTGCACATTGCACTTTAACAGATTTCATCCAATAAAAAAAAATACACATCTAGACTTTTTGGTCATGGATTGAGCCAGACATATTTACTTTGCCTATATGGTGGGGTCAGTTAAAAAGGTTTGCAAAAATCCTTTAATGTTGAGCCCCGACACAGTATTTTAGGAAACACAGGGTCTTAGGTCTTGTTTCAGTTGTTATGTGCCTTTAAATTTTAATTTTAGGGTAGTGGCTTTACCCCTGAATTATGTATCCAAGTGAAACCAGTACGAATACTGATATGATTTAAGCGGTTGAGTTCTAAACTCAGGAAATGTGTGCTCATCATCAGTCAGAATAACAAGTAGTCTAATTACTCTGAGTACAGACGAAGACCGAGAATTTCTGATTGTACACGTGGAGAGTAAATTCACTGAGATTGAGTGAAGTGTGAGCGTGTGTGCTTGAAAGAAATAATTTAGGATATTTTTAATAGATTGCACAAGCCTTTCCCAGAAGAAATCATCCTTCTGCATTTCTCATTTGCTCTTCAAAAGCCTCAAGTGTCTAATAATGTAATCAGAAGTTTTCTCATCTCTGGGAGTTTCTGTTCCTTTTCATTTTAAATGCTCTGATATTGTTACACTTTCATTTCTCATGTAGAGCATGTTAACGCTGCCCTGTTTCTCTTCTAGCAGTACAGCAAGCACCGGCACTAATGACTAATTTACTTATGTGTAATCATTTTTCATGTAAACCAGGACAGGAAAGATTCTGGTGTATTCTACCTGTTGCTAAATCCAATGCACATCAAATTCATTCAGATATATTTACAAAACTTACTCATTTAGTATTTTTTATGTCTGAGTGCTACAATTATCGATCAATTTGGATTTCCATCAAAGATCAATGCATGTTTTTGTGTCTCTAGATTACAGTATTATTTGTAACAGATGTTGCTTCAGCTTTCATGGAGCGGCTATATTAACATGTGATGAATGGGAAGGAGCAGCTATTCTGGCAGTTCAGAGGAAACCTGGTGTTTGATGTGGACAGAGGTTGTAACCTCTCTGTGTCTGGCTTTTGAAGGATACTGTACGCTTCTGTAGGAACAATAAGTCTTTCTTTCTGTGCTTCTATAATGCTCTCTAACTCCATAACTGTTCCTCTGTATTTTTCTGGCAGTTCAGGCATGTGCCTCTGCAAGAGTGGAGTGCATGGGGACAAATGTGATGACTGCCGCCCAGGCTTCACAAACTTCAGCAGCACGGGGTGCCAACCATGCCAATGCAATAATCATAGCAGCTACTGCCACCCACAGTCAGGTGAGCCACCCACATGCACACAACAGAATTAGCAAAAGAAGCCACAATACTGTTTTCCATTCGGTTGTCACACAGAGATCTCTGTTTAGAGGTTAATCTCCAGATAGTCTCAGCCTCAGACGTCACGCCCACAGAACGTTGGCTAAACGTCTGATGCATATGGTACACTTTTCTGGAAACA
>JAUCMS010000095.1:6011521-6031396 GCA_032357445.1 Enteromius radiatus | reverse complement strand
TATGTGCGTAGAAAAATGCGTACGCATATTTCTATGCCCATTTTGTGCGTACGCAACGTTTATACATCAGGCCCCAGGGCTCACAACATGTTTCTGTGCGCGTGTATGTTTCTGTGTGTACTGTATGTGTGTGCATCAGATTCAAGCATTCAACAGCCCTAAGCAAAAGTCTATTGAAAAAACAAACAAAAAAATACAGTAAAATATAATTCATATTTGCACAACTACCGTTCTACTGAAATAGAAGTACAGCTGCGTAAACACTTTCATCTTAGTTCTTGATGTGTATTTAGCATTGCAACATCATTTGCGCCGTTTGCAATTTTGGAGAACACATTTTTCTTCTTGACAGAGGCTTTCTTAATCAGGTTATACACTAGAAATGCATATATGTTTTAGAATTGTCAGTTGGTCGCCAGTTATATTTATGCAAATGCTACCAACCGGGGCTCATCAGCATAACTCAAGACACATCTATATAACAGAAGCTGTATTAGGCTTTTACATGTGATTTAAGAGCAATCCAGCATGCCTGCTCAGAGATATCTCTCCCTCTTTTCCAGTGTTTCTGCTGTTGATTTGGAGCAGCAACTGATAAACATTTTGAGATTATACATCCTCTGACAAAACTTAACTAATGAATAATTAATGTGCTCCACTCCTCAGTCAAAAAGTAAGGCTTCCTATAATGAGAAAAGTGTGTGTGTGTGTGTGTGTGTGTGTGTGTGTGTAAGTGTGTAAAAGAGAGAGTGTTCATCATCATGCCTGTATCCGAAAAGCAGCCCACACTGAAATGGGAACTACAGGTTTAGCCTTTGAGGATTAGTGATTATGGTAATAGAATGCTAATAACCAGCACTGTCAGGACAGCGGCTGATTAGACGACAGACCTTATTTTATTCAGCCCCGTAAATCCCTGATGATGCAGCCTGATGAGGTACAGCGGGGCACACGAGTGTTAAATTAATTCCTCATTTACTCATCAAGGCCACACTTTTATTAAGAGAGCTCCCTTAAGAGCTGAATGCACCATCAGCCGGCCTCTAGATTACAACGCAGGCTCACTGGACGTCTCTAGTAAGCACTATACTGGGGAAACTGTGTTTTACTAGGATCTAAACAATGGAAATATATCATAATGTCAAGCACCAGCAAGAGGATGGAAGTGATTAATTCACACATGGGCTGCTGTAAAGGTCACTCAGCACAAGAGCAGAGCACATGGCTTAGATCATTAGTTTACATCCTGCACTGCACCATGGGAGGCATTAGCTCTGCTGCTGTGATTGAAGGGTTGCTGGTTCAAGTCTCAGCGAATGATGTAGCTCTTGGTGGGTTGCAGGTATGTAATGAGCAGTTGCAGGCGTTTGCAGGCTTCCTGTCCTACTGTTGTTGTGTTTTCGAAGAAGAAGATGCTACTAGAGAACCCCTGAGTGTCAGTGCCATAACCCAAATACATAGACCTTTTAAAAATGTCTTGGCAAGCCTTATGCTGCTCTTTTAGGATTTATTTGATGGATCAAAGCCAGAAAGCTTCTTTATCAAGTTTTCATCAGATGTTTTAATTGCCATCATCATAAAGATAGCATCAGTGTAATTAACACTACATATTTTTGCTCGAGGGTGGTGTGATATCACCATTTAAAAGCTCAGTCGTTAAATCAAACAGCCAATATTCAGTATTAGTCAGAGAGTGGGAACAGCAGACCGTTCATAACACAACTCCTGTTTGACTTACAGTATGTAGTCCAGTTTTAGTCACCATCTGACTGGTGCTCAGGGACTCTTTTTCTCTCTTCCTCTCATTATGTCCGCGGTCATCTACAGTCTGGATGCATCTCACAGCACTCACAGCCAGAAGCTCTTTGCTTAGATCTCATCACAGCAAACTCTTACACCAGTGTAAATATGCTAGTTTGTTTCGTTGGTGCCACATGCAGTATAGTATTTAAAGTAATGAAATACAAAATACTGCGCATACTGTAGATACAGAATTGACAACCTCTGAAAGAGAAGAAATTAATAAAGTGCTGTAGAAAAGATTTATATTCCAAATAAATTGTATTCATTTGAACTTTCTATTCATCATGATATCCTGAGGAAACAAATCTATATAATATCACTATTTTCATCAAAATATGAGTAGCACAATCATGATAACAATAATTGTTTAGTGAACATTAAATGAGCACATTAGAATGATTTCTGAAGAATCACGTGACACTGAAGACTGAATTTCAGCTTCGTGTCACAGGCATAAATTACGCTTTAAAATATGTTCAAATAGAAAATTTTTATACTAAAAGTGAGCTATATTAAATTGTAATACTGTAAAATGAGCATAAAATGTATTTCTTCTTAAAATAATCTTAGCAACTACAAACTTTTGAATAGTAGTGTATATCTTCAAAATAAATAGAATAAACCTTTATTGGTATAATATAATTTTATGTAATATGATGTAAACTTAATGTGAAGTTTTGTTTATGTAAAATAAGCTCCATTTTAAGAAAACTTTTTACCACTTTTTGTTGCTGTTATTTATTTTTTTTAAGGAATGAGGCCATGAGGTCCTTGAGTGCCTTAATGTTTCTATAAACTGGCTACTGTGTAAAAAATAAATAAGTGTTTGAAGACACATTGTCATTATATTGTCACATGGATAACGGCCTGGATGGGTGCAGTGATACACAAAATAGATGGGTGTCAAACAGCAGTCATTGTGTCTTGTAGTTTCACTGGAATGCTGTATTGGCCTCTTCTGCAGTATCTGAAGTAAGTTTTATACATTTTTCAGTCACGGCCTCTACATCAGGGGAAAAGATTTTGAAGTTGCTTTTCTGAATTCAGGTCTTGTTGTGGACACACTCTGAAGTCAGTTATTTGATCTCTATAAATGGCTGGATTTTCTTTGCTTCGGTAATTATTTGTTTTTGTCCATATAGCACCATCTGATTTAACAAATGTATGCTGTCTCAGTGAGTGTAATCAATTGTCCCGAACAGTGAACAAGTCATTATTAGTACCTCCTATTCTTACCAGGGTAATTTTTGAGCACCAAATCAGCATGTTGGAATGATTTCTTAATAATTTAGCTTTTCGTCTCAAAATATTTTAAAATGTAAATGTTAAACATTTTTAAATGGTAATGATATTTCACAATACCACTGTTTTACTGTATTTTTGATCAAATAAACTCAGGGTTGTTGAGGATTTTAGTCAAAAATCTTACCGACCACAAACTTTTTGAAAGGGGTGTGTGTTTATTATTATATGCTCCCTCCCTTGAGTTACTCTGTAAATGTCTCACTTAATTTAAAGGGGTTATATAATGCCAGATGCACTTTTACAAGTTGTTTGAAATGAAATGTGTGTTGGCAGTTTGTGTACACAACCACCCTAGAATGATACAAATTCACCCACTGTTTTTTTTGTAATCTCCTTAAATGTTTTGCCCTTTCTCAAATCGAACCGTCTGACCTCGTGACGTCACACAGTCGGAGGCCCCTCCCGCGATGGTTGATTGACAGCAGCGTTTCACACAGACTGAACTGGTGTCTTACCTCAAACCCACTCTAAGTGAGCTGCCATCAGACCGAGATGCGTGACTCCTGAGCGATTGAGGTGTTTTGTTGTTAAATGTAATTATGAACATAGTATGAACATACTTTTCATTAAGACCTTAAAGAATCATATCATCTTGTGGAAAATTGGCGTTATGTGAACCCTGTAAGGCTAAAAGCTGCACTGTTGCTGTAGAATTTAACTGGCGTGTGAGTGTAGATTAGATACTCGATTTGTAATTTATTTTTTCTTTACAAGTGGAACCATTAGAACGCAGTCGCTCTGTTTTCCTTGCCAGTGCTAGATTTCCTTAGTGAAATGCATGTTTGATTTGCGTATGCTGGCTGAATTTGCTTTGGAAATGAACTAGCACTGGTTGGCTTGTTATCTGCCCTGCAGTGTCAGTTGCTATCATTTAGATGAAGTTGCCTGCTTCGTTCCACCAGAGCTTCAGCTTTGATTTAGCAGTATGTGAAAGTCTGCTATTTGCCACTGCTGTTTTATTTATGTTCACCCTTGTGATAGACAGAGTTTGAGAGAGTGAAACATGCAGTGAGCTGATAAAATATAAAAAATATAAAACAAGAAATCTTCATATATATATATATATATACAGTATATGTAATATAGAGCGTGTAGATGACTACTTTGACTCGTTTACTGTGGTACATTACACACTCTATATGCGTTTAATTTGTGATTTTTTTCATACAGATCAGGAAGTGTAAAAACTGTCGGAAAGACTGAAGCCCTTGAGCATGTCCATACCTGCCTGAGCTCGGTGCGTCAAACATTGTGTCTGTGTGTACGCTTGTGAAGCTGAAAAAGCAACCTGGTTAAAGTCACCACACTTCTGAAGCTTCTGTCGGAGATACAACTATGATATGGTTAAACATTGACTAGCCTCATTTCAGACATTATTGTCACGAGTCCTAGTCGCAGCTACTTGAGGAAGCATATAGTTTGTGTCGCCGGAACTCTTTGTATGCTCTACTGTGTTGGGACATATGCAAAAGAAGCAAGAAACGACTTAATACCGGAATAAACACTTACAGGTGAGAACAAACAAAAGACGCTTTTGTGTGTGTTTACATTGATTTCACTCGGACCAGCTCAGGTGGTCTGTTTTTCGGTTTCTCTTTGTTTTTATAACTTGTGAGAATGTTCTTAATTCTGTGGTGAAATAATCGTTTTAAGTTCAAAGAGCTCAGAGGAGCTCAAGCTCTTTGTGATTTTTATTTTACTGTCGAGATGATGTATGTAAATGGGTTCTTTTCTGCCTCAGCCACTCTCCGTCGTTTCATTGTGTCATTATCTCACCATGATGATTATTGCCCTCATGCTTGAGAAATGTGGAAAATTGGTCTTTCTAGTGTAGTATTCCCTGGGTCTACATCACTGCCTGGAGGTTTGGGTTTTATATCTTGCTGTTGACCATATGCAGGTGCTGAGTCTGGGCAAATGAAGATAGGAGGGTCATAGAGCCCCCTGATTCACTGCCCCTCTCTCTATGTAACATAAAATTTGCCTCTCTGCTAGATAGATTTGATTCACAGCAGGTACTGCATACAGTCTGTCTTATTGCATCTCTCTCTCTCTCTCTTTGTATGGTTTGACATGGTTTTTGCTTCAACTGTGTCTTTCATCTCTCTTCCTCTCCTTCCTCCTCCTCAGTTCTTCCCTTCTACTTTCCTTTTATTTTACCTCTGCTTCATTGCGCCAGGTTCTTAAATCGATTCTTCCTTCTGGTTCTGAACTAATATATTTTCCATCTATATTGGAATGAGCACAGTATTTTTTTTTTTTTTTATGGAGGAATAGTTGCCTTTTACTTTTATACTTTTACTTTTTCATGCCCTTGGTTGCTATTGTTTAGAAATGCACTAGTGAAACAAAGGGCTGCCAATGATTGCAAAGCCATCCTGTCATTCAAAATAATGTACCGTACTAGTTTAATTTTGCAGTCAGCAAAAAAATATCCAGCATAATGCATTAAATTCTACAACAGTGCCACCAAAAAAAAAACAAATCTAAAACTACGAGATTAAAGTCGTAATATTACGAAAATAAAGTCATGCATAGATTGAGAGCACCCGGAGATATTTTCTTCTTTCAGAATCTGCCAGTTTTGTAGCGAAATACAAACAATATGTATGTTATAACATGACATATATATTATAGCCTGACAAATAGCTGAAATGGCTTTAGTTTAAGCTGCAGTGTAAATAAATAATTTTCCCGATTACAATGAGACTTTATTATAAATTAGTCTATAGCCTGTTTTCCCATGCCTTCTGATGTTCCTTCACTTTTATATGTTGTTATACACTTGAAACAAAGAGGAAAAACACATTCATTTGAAAGATGTGCTCTTTTATATCAAAAGCAACAAAGCAGAACATTACTGCGATTGCTGGGTCTATGGCATGCTACAAATAATGAATATATATAATACATCTGATCAGTAAAGAGCTTGAACAACACATTATTGTAAGACACCATTTGTGTTTTGTGTATTAAATCTCATAATATTTAATCTTGTAGTTTCTACTTTATTCTCGTAGTTTCTACTTTAAATCTCATAATATTACGACTTTAATCTCATAGTTTTAGATTTATTTATTTACGTCGTAAAATTCATTTATAATAATTTTACAACAACAACAAAAATGCTGCTTTTTAAAACCTTCTATTCGTCAAAGAATTCTGGAAAATGCGCAGTAAGAGATCAAACCCAGATTCTCCCCAAAAAATCAGTGAAGAAAATGCAAAAATTCTGTCTGGTCCTGCCAATTTGCTTTGCCAAAAGAAAGAGAGAGAAAAAAACATGTTTGGTTGAGGCTGCTGTGCTCATTAATGATTTTAAAAAGTGTATCTTCTGGATCTTGTCTTCTCATTTTTTCTCCGCGGAAAGTAATCGCACTAGATGACAACTAATTTCCTTAATGTCGGAAAATGAAATGTCCCATAATATGATATTTATCTTGAAAATAATCTGTCAGTTGCATTGTAATTGAAAGTACTTTGGAAATCACATACAATAAACTAAACATTTCTCAATAGTTCCTTGGTATTTCCCAGTAGTCATATATTCATCATGCTCATTTTATGATGTCATATCTGGTTGCAAGCAGTTTAACTACAGTGGCAGGTCACACTATATACATCTACTTTCCGTATCCACCCTTCATGTGACATCTCTGTCTAATGAATACAGAAACATTTACAATTGTGTTTTTAGCTGCACTATGCATTCATCACATGATCTTATGCTTATGGCAGATTTCGAAAACATTTAATATTCTTTTTTTCACTCTTTGACATGACAAACATCAGCTATGTTATCAGACAAAAAAAAAAGATGTTTATCTGCCGCTTGTGTCGTCCTCCAGAAAAGCAGCATTTGAAGCTAATTTGATTTTAAAGACTTTAAACAGTGTTTTTTTTTGTGCGTGAGGAAGAGTGTCTACATTTTTTTATTTATTTTAATTTAAGCTTAAGAATTCATCAGAACTTTTCATAGGCCAGATTTGTGTGTTTGATTACTTGGTCTGCTATCAAATGCAAAGAAAAAAAATTTACAAAATGATTAGAGGTAAGAATTAATCTGATAACTGAATATAGGCTAATATAAACAAAGAACTTAGTTTAGTTTCAGGTGGTCCTCAACATCCTTAGAAGATTCTGCCATCTGGTGGCCAAATGAAACAAAAACTCTATGCCTTTGTCATAGTTGATTTTTTTTTTTTTTTTTTTGAGAAAATACCCTTTACTTTATTAAGTATCTGTGCCTAAATGTGTCATTCATCCTTTTTTTAACAGAGTGAATATAGACTGAAACCTTAAACTTCCTGTGTCTCTCTTATGTGTTTAGACTCAAGTGGCCAGCCTTACTGTGTCCAGTGCAAGCCGGAGTACCAGGGTCCCAACTGTGAGCAGTGTAGTGATGGCTTCTACAACGCCGACAGCATCTGTCTTCCCTGTAACTGCAGCGGGAACGGAGACCCCCGCATATCCCCACGGATCTGTCACCCGGACACAGGTCACTGCCTGAGCTGCATCAACAACACTACGGGGCCGCACTGCGAACGCTGCGCAGAAGGCTTCACAGGGGACGCGCTCACCAGGAACTGCACTCCTACAGGTTAGAGTCTGCAGTACTAATACTTCTAGTGATTTTTGCCTACGGTCGGGTACTGATAATACGTTCATTCATGTGAATTTCAAGAGTTCAGTTAAAGCTGGAACCCTGAAAACCGTCATTTTTTTTTAGTGCAGGAAGAACCTGAACTTTAGGCATTCATATATTTAAGAAAATTTTAAGAGGTGATTGAAAAGTGCTTGCATGTTTTGTGACTGTGGTTTTCAGAGAGTGGAAGGAAGGATGTGTTTTAGAATGACTAATCCCATATCGGTGTTCTGACTCAGAACATCCGTCTGTACACTGCTGATTCTATCAGTGGCGTACTGTAAGAAAGACAGACCGTACATTCCCACAGGCAGGTTGGCTCGGGCTGCCAAGCAGTGAGCTTGGACCACAGGGTGACTATATGAAAGAGAAAGGAAGAAAAGAGTGATTTATCACTCCAGTAAGTCAGCCAAATCCACACTCACTTTTCGTCAATCTTTCCACTCAGCCAACAATAATAAATCCTCCTCTTTCGGCCTGTCTAAGCTCTGCTCCAGATGTTCTGCTGCTACAGAACAACTATCTTCCCGCTCACTGATAATGTCCCATTACAGAGGTAGCTGCACTAATGAAAATCCAGAATGGCTGAAATATCTCATATAAAGTCATAATGACAATTTTGTTTTTAACAACAGTTAAAACAACAGTAAAACACATTTTTGGTAATTAAAAATTCCAGCTGTAATAAAATATTATATATATATGTGTGTGTGTGTGTGTGTGTGTGTTTTACTCTTTTACTCATATTTATACTGTATATATATGTTTTAAATACTTTATTCTCAAAATTAATTACAAAAAATTAAAACAAACAAAAAAAACTATTGAAATATTTTTTATTAAACTAATACAAATGACAAAAGCACATAATATAATAAATAATAATTCTATATATCAATAAATATTTGTTGTACATAACTAAAATAGCACTGCATGATAAACCTTGAGTTTTCTGAGGTAGGTTTTTAATCTTTATGTACACTGCGTATGGTCTGACATTGTCTGTTCTACTGAACAGATGGAATCGCTCCTTCCTGTGAACTTTCTACCAGCATGCAGCATCTGTTCTCTACATTACATTAGATCAGGGCTGCACATGGTACTGTTCAACTGCTCTTACCCTTTTTTATTCCCTTCTTCTTACTTTCCTCTTTTTTGCGCTCTCTCTCTATTTTCCACATGATGATAACTTCCAGATCAATGATAACCGTCAGTTTAGTGAATGAGTCAGAAGTTCAGTCAGACTGATTCGAAAAAAAAAAAAATTTAATGATTCATTAAAAGAAATCTTATTTTCCTACTAAGTCATGACAAATAGTATGTTTTCCCCATTGCATTCACTCAGCACTGTAAACTCACATTCACAATTTATATTTAGCAGCAGTACAGGAATATCACTGGAAAGTCATTCATTTGGAAATGTTGTATTTTATTGCATGTCTACTGTCTCAAACTGTTCTCTGTTTCTTGCCCTGTCCATAGTCGTCCACACTACGCCTTCAACCACTTCCCACTGGTTTCATTACACCACCATGACCTCCAGCCCCAATGCTACAGCACAGTTCACCACAGTCTCCACACCTTTGCTGAGCAGCCTGGGCAGCTCCACTCCCAACACCACCACCACAGTGACTCCGCTTCCGTGGAACCAGTTCAACATCATTGTCCTGGCCGTCATCATCATAGTTGTCCTTGCTCTCTTAGCGGTGGTAGGAGGCGTGTACACTTACAGAGAATACCAGAACCGTAAGCTGAATGCCCCATTCTGGACCATCGAGCTGAAGGAGGACAACATTAGCTTCAGCAGCTATCATGACAGCATTCCGAACGCAGATGTATCAGGGCTTTTAGAAGATGAAGTTAGTGACATGGGCAATGGACAGCTTGCTTTAACCGGTCCTGGAGGTCTGTATAAAGTGTAACTGATGTTCCTTCACGGAAACTGGTTTGCTACGCCAATGCTGGCCTGACGCTTGGCAGATTTTTGGACATGAGGATTTTTTTATTTTTTCATTTTATGCTAATGGACCACGGACAAGGTTTTCCCACTGGATATAATGCAAACACTCAAACAAGCACTTCAGGGCAAGAAAACAAAGAAATGAATGAGTAACATGAGCAGTGCATTTAACAGTAAAGCCAAGTTAAACATCCTGCCTTGTTAAAGGCCTTGGCTGATTTACAGCTGAAACATGTCGTCTTGTTTTGAAGAAAGAGAAGAGATGCAGAGACTAATTCACTAACGTGTGACAGAACAGATAAAGAGGCATGTCCAATTAAGTACTAATACAGCGACAGTGAGACATGCATGACTTTTCATCACACCTGGATCGATCAATCAAATGCACCTGCCTATTAATTTAATTTGCAGTTACATCCATTCACAAGCTCCTTTTTAAATGCTGTTTTAAATGCACACAGTGGACATTCGTTTTCAACAAACTGAGGATGGGTGTAGTTTTATTGAGTTTTGTTGTGTGTGTGTGAGCAGTGTTGCTTCTTGCTTTTACAGGTGCAGGACTTCAGGGGGCGCCGTTACACCGGACCTGGCATACAGCGCAGGCCTGTGTATTACGCGATGGAAATACATAATACTAAATGGCAGATGCTGTATGATTTCTGCATTCACTTGCATTTTTTGGCAAGTGCTTTCTTGCCGAAGCAAATTGCACGAAGGGATGACTTGATTTTATCAGGCCAAAGAGGATCTGCGTGTCAGTCTCAGGTGAAGAGAGCCTGACTAATTCTTGTCACAGTGGATTTGGAAGACTGTTTCGTGGTGTATGGAATTGTACTTGTTTTATTTATTTTTCATAATGTTCTCCTTGATCCGCTTTTCCTTCGGTACTTATCAACGGCCACCTGTTAAAAGGTGCCATGCCTGTTTGTGTGGACTTGACACAACTTGTCTGACTGGGAGTTTTGGTTAATTTATTTGGACGAACCTCTCTCGTATTGATGGCTTCGGGTCTCTTTGGGTGTGTTGCAGTGAAGGGGAACATATATGATCAGATGATGCAATAATGCTTGATGGGTCCAACAGCCATACCGGACAGTAATCAGTCACTGCCATTTGTGTAGCACAGGCTAAAACAAGTTGAGTAAATGGTTCAGTGATGAATAAGTGCACATTTGACTGCGTAGGTGTATGTGTGGGTACTGAGCAGATTAATATATTATTATGATTGGAATTGGATAGTCAGTAATAGAATATCTTAAAAGGTGTATGAGTAAGTCTGTTCTTGATGGGCGATGGCCTGAACTTGAAGACAAGAGCAATAGTTCATCTGTGATTGTATGTCAGAGAACTCTTGGGATATTTACTTTTAGCTCTCTGCCTACTTTCACCATCCTGAAGCTGTCTTAATCTGAGGTGTGTTGGACTATGTAAATATTAGATGTACAGAATGGTTGTCATGAGGAGGCTGCTATTGTATTGGTACATATGATGACGAGTCATGTTTCTGTGACCAGCATACTCATGCACACACATAGAGACTGAGGTCGTGAGGGTGTCTTAATCTTGCATATGTATGCATTGTGCAGTATGCATGATGCACCACATTTACAACTAACTGTGTGAAAGATTTCAATAAAAGCCGGATTTCCTTACAACAGTCTAACAGTTTCCTGACCAGCTGGTTCAGAGTGTGCATAAAACTGGAAAACACTACTGAAAATCACAAACTTCTGTTGAATAAAATGGTACATTACACTGCGGTAAATTTTTACTTTTGTGAAAAGTTATTATTCAATTGTTTTTGAGGCACTGTCAATCTATGCTGGATGCTAAAATTTTTCATATTGATTTGTTACCAGGTAAATGGTGGACACCATAACACATTGGATAGAGGGCATGATGTCTTTATTATTTAAATGGGATAATAAGTTGAATTTATGAAACTATTGTTTAGTAATTTCATGAATTAGGTGTAAATTTCATACTTCTTCATTATTCATCATCATAACCTAAAGTAGAACTGTAAAAACGTCGAATTTTATTACAGTATGACATCCCTACAACAACAAAAAACATTTTAAATGTTGATTTTATGTCATTCAGATTTATCTGTTTACCTGTCTACTTGTTATTCATTATTATTTTAAACCAAACTAAATACCAAACTGCATTTGTCCCAGAGATAAAACTACTTTATTTAATGTCTTCTGACGTGTACACAGCAAACACACATTTATTCCCATGGAAATGCTTGGAGGTGCCAGGAGAATTTTTAATATTACCCTAAAACTAACCCTTAAAAGTTTGTTTCTATTATAAAGAAACCAAATATAATTACACCACATTCACTGTGCATGTTCCACAAAACTGAGATGACCTCGTTATGTACATAGGTAAATATGGTACAGTTTAGCAGTAAATTCTGTTGTTATGTATGTCA
Source organism: Enteromius radiatus (assembly GCA_032357445.1). Classification (NCBI taxonomy): domain Eukaryota; kingdom Metazoa; phylum Chordata; class Actinopteri; order Cypriniformes; family Cyprinidae; genus Enteromius; species Enteromius radiatus. Next base: position 6,019,243 of record JAUCMS010000095.1, on the reverse strand, counting down.
ATATGTTTACTTCAGTTTGCAGTGTTCCTTTAGGGAGACCACAAAAGGTTAAAGCATGACTCCTTTCTTACATGTGCAGTAAACTATATTGCTCATATCAGTTTCTTTTTTTCAGTTCAGTATAATCATCACTTTCATCTACAGACCATGTGTTTCTGATGGCATCATCTGTGTAAGAATCGTGATGGAAGGATCAATCAAGTAAGTGTCTGACTTCAAAGGATTTTTTTTATAACAATGTGTTTTAACATCTAACACACGACTTCTAATATTAACAGCCTTCCTCCCTTACACGGCACACAAAGCTGCTTGAGGCAACATCAATAGCTGAGCCAAATAAATTATGTTCTTGTATGATTTTGTCCATTTCTAAAGCAGTTCTGTGTTTAGAACTTTAAAAATCTACAAATGTGATCTAAATCTGTTTTGATCTGTACTCAACGTTGGCTGCCCCCAAGTGTCTTCTCTTTGAGTCATACTGCAATCTTCTTTTATAGTTCTGATGTACAGAGTGAATGTTTGATCACAATTACTTAACGACACAATTTCCATATCGTGACTTTTCTTCTGATATGAACTGTTTGCTTTTGCTCAATCCTGAAAACAATCCAGTGGAGAAAAGATATAAAAGCCCCCCACCTACTTAAATGTTCTCATCTTTAAGTTGTACCCTTCTTAAAGGTCAGAGGTAGATAGCTGGGGAGTATTCCTGCAATCGCCCACACCTTCTGGGTATCCATTAAGGGGTCATAAAACAAATATCACAGAATCTGAGTCACTTTTTTTTAGTCATACTAAGTAAAGGCAAATAAAAAGCACTCTTGAAATAAGTGAATATCTTTAAATAAGCAAAAAAAAAAAAATAATAATTCAACTTGGTTGTCTTCCCCCTTTTATTTTTGCTGGCTTATTAAGTCTTTACATGAATTCAAACAGAAACAGGAATTACTGTAGCCGATCGTATAAAGCATGGTAGGGCGGGACTAATGTGCAAAACTGTCATTTCATTGGCTAGTGTCCACCTTTAACGGTCGGCGTTTTGGTTACAGCAGAGATCAAATAATGTTTTTAAACACTAACGCCGATAAAACAGTGTACATGTAAGTAACATTAGGAATGCTCTTAAACTCTGACCTCATTATTGTTAGTCAGGTTAGTTTTTTCACAGAAACAATGTTAATGGAGAAATTCACTTTTGAAACCATAAAAGAGGTGTTATTGTGCACATTACCCCACCCCTGCATTTGTCACCTGCTCCCTCGTATAAAAAAGGCATGAAGTGTCATACAGAAATATGATGATAATGTTGATTTTGTTTGCGATATTGTAAACACGATGCAGACTGGCCGTGGGAGTGATTGAAAACACAACTGATTTTCACTTATCTCCCGTCCCAGTTAACACTGCATCTTTCCATTTTGCTAATGGAGAGCATTTCAAGTGGAAACTAACTGTTGTAGTAGTGAGAGTCTTTCGCATGTCTGTCTTGCCTACCTGGAAATACTGTTGCCATGACACAGAGATGTTGAGGTTTTTGTCGAGATCATCCCTCAATCCCACAAACCCCTGCAGTGAATTTTTTGAATGTCTAACTCTAATATCGGCAGAATGGGCAATGCGAACCTAGCCAACATAGCCTCCCAGCTTTAGCATTCAAGATCCTAGAAGTAAACAGTAAATACAAAACAGAATTCATTATTGCGCATCAAAAATCATGAGACATTTAAATTAATGTGAGCACATGATGCCGGAAATCAACAGCATTTAGCCAATCGAATGCTGACGAGTGGAATCTGATGTCATTGTGGCATTACTGAACCATATAGGCCTTCGAAATGGAAGACATTTGCGGGCATTTTCTTTTACTTACTTTGATATCATCTGGGAAACTGCCCTCTTTTGGAAATTTAACTTGTGAGTTCTGTAAATAGAGTAACCGATAAAAAATGAGTCATATAAAAATATATATGCGTGTATATAACTGGAAAAACATAATCTGTGTCTGAATCAACAGTGAAATGCTCACAAACAGACTGAATGTCCCTAAAGCGCCAGCAAAACCTAAACATGCACAGTGCATAACAATTTTTGCTGATGCTTCTGCTAACACCCACACCCGATGGGAGCACACGTATAGACATGTGGTGACCTTGTTTGCATGATTGATTACAGATATTTCTTATGACTTCCAGTCAACATTGTGGGAAAATACCAGAGGGGTGGTCTCTGAGGTACTTGAGGTCTAAGTTTCCCTTTTAAAGGGATATTTTTTAATTTTGGCACATTTACACATGCTGATCCATACTTGTGTCACACTCTGCAGAATACAAACATTCTGAGGAATTCTTCCTGGTTTCTGTTTTAAGTCCTAAAGACACTTTTGAAGCTGAAGTCAATAATAGGGACTTTAAACAACAGCAGTTGATGAAATGGCAATAGTGTCCCTATTCTAGTTTAACTGCTACTGTACAACATTGTAATGTTACTGTATACTGCGCGAAAAATAGCTCATTCAGGTGACAGCAGCTTAGGTGGGTGTGAGGTTTGATCACAGTAAGTTATAATTGAAACTTGATTAGTTTTTTTGTTGTGTTTTTAAATGATACTTTTTTGTTTTGTTAAATTAACTCTATATTCTACTGTCCTCATAATTGTTGCTTTAGTGATTCTTATTTATCTTTGGAGGGTAATAGTTTACTTCCAGTCGCTGATGCATAACCTATAATTACATCAGCAAATAATTTAATGAGTTTACTTTGAGAACCATGAAAGAACCATTAAAAATGCATTTTAAACATAACAAATTACTAGAAGATCTGGCTCAAACAACTGATACTTTATTTCCTAAATTTGCAAAACAGCTTTCACAAAATTGCTACCACGTGGCTGCTCTGGAGGATGTCAAATTTATTGCACGTGTAGACTTCTTTCGCAATAATTATTGCAGCTTTATGGATTTGATTTATTCATGTATTGTGTTCATTCATCTTCAAAGAAATGCTCCAAAGTATCTTCTTTTGATATTTATACAGGTTTGCAGGGGTGAGTAAATTATGCAAGAGTGTGTACTTTTTTTATTTTATTTTATTTTGAACTGCCCCTTTAAGATTCCGTTTGATTGTCGCTCTTCAGGACCCATTAGGATTGAAGAACTTCTGTGTTTTAAAACGCACTCGGCACCTCACTTTCGTAGCTGTAGGTTTTATTGACTAATCTGATGAAATATTGAAACAGGGCTAATAACTGAATGAAACAAGATGTTGGCTCAGATTACAAGATATCAGTGAAATGTATGAAAGCGTGCTTTACATAGTGAAAGCTATGAGTTTTCTGTTACCATGATCGCATCCTCCCTCATCTCACCCAAAGGTGATGCGGAGTTAATAGCTCACCGTTGAGCGCGTGGGAGAGACTCGTAGCCTATCTTATTACAATCGAGAACTTCATCCGGTACAAGAGGCATTTCTTGTGTGAGACTGAAGTTATTTCAACGTCTTGAGAAGCAGGCATGGATACAGCGCGGGCAGCCAGGGCGCTTATTATCTGGATATCGATAGCTTTGGTCCTTATTTCAATCGCTTCGTGCTTGACGTATATCTTCATGCCGAAGGTAAATATAACTGATCTACAGCCTCATCATTTCAAATTCCGTATATAGCTAACATACTGTTACTTTGAGCAATAAAAAGATTCCGTGGAACACTTTGTAGAATAACTTGGCGATTGCTTTTGGTTGAATAAAAGACTGGTAAGATAGATTACCATTCTAGTAATCATTCTTTTTTAACATATTTTATGAAAAAAAGAGAGAGAGAGAAATCGTTCACGTTCACACACAAAGCAGTGAAGCACTTCCTTGTTTTCCATCTTGGAGTTTTTTAAGCATTTTATATGGATAGCTAATTCATGGATCAAGTTGCAGAGGGCGTGTTTGTAAACAACGAATGAATGTGCATTTATGCGTATTTACGTAGGCTCCGTTTCTACTCTTGAAGTGACATGTCTTACTGTAACTTCAACAGGTGCATGAATACCAAACAATTAGCCCCGTGAATGGTAAGTTATACCTAAGTAGTATTATATTCTGTGTATTTTGTCAGTATTTCCATTTTTTTCTTCAGCTACATAGGCTTTTTGTTTATAAGGGTATTCTATGGCAGACTACGATGCTTTTAAGTGACTGTATTAACGTTAGTCCATTAAGCTACGTTCAGGGTTTTAGAAAGTCTCTGTGGATGGCGCAAGTGGCAACGGCCATTTGGCGGAAAACCAAAGTTCTAAAAATTAAGAACGCTTGAGAATTTATAATAATTTACGATGCATAAAAACGCTATTGCTACGGTAACCTCCTCAGTGAATTCAAATCATGTTCAAACGCGCTGACTAACTTTGAATTTTGTCGTTACTAAACAAAGCGTTTATAACCCTAGTTAAAACGTGTAGCCTATATTAAGCCAAAAACGAAATATTAAGTTATAATTTGGCACTAATAACCATTCATAAGCAGCTAAACAATTTGTTGACATAAAAACTGAGCATGCTTTAAACTTGAATAGAATCTGATTTTGCGGGTTGAGAATATAAAATGAAAACTAGTCTACTGCAAATGGTAGAAAGGTTCTGAAAGCTCTTACTGTTTGAAGAATCTTTCTAATTCTAAATTATTGTAATGTAACGGTAGCTGCTGTATAAATGTGGTTACTGCAGTGGTAATGGTAACGCACTATATGGTAACATTTATAGCCTGGAGCAGTTTTTGGTGTGTGTGTGTTTGTGGGAGTTTGCTGTGAGAATGTTTGGGTGGGGAGAGAGCTTTCTTGCTGTGTAGATGTTAGTGTAATGCATTTTTGTGGTCTGTTTCAGCGCATTTTCCTGTACAGCTGTGAATTGCACGTTTAGTCATGCAACAATTTTATTTGCTGGCATTTTAACCAGCGTTCGTTCAGCGGTGGAAGCCTTGGTGTTACATTCTTGATGTTTTTTGTCTTTTTTGATCACACAGTCTCTGTAATAGAAAGTATGTTCTCCACAAAGAGTGCCTCTAGGAAACAATGGCTTTTTGCAGGTGATTTTCCCCAAATTTGATTTTAAATATTTTTATGAAAAATGCTAGTACAAAATGGTTATATTGAAATGACAGAACTTAATATAAACCTGTGTGATTCTATCATGTTTATCTTCTTCAAGCTCGGGAGTGGAATAAAACAAGTCATCGCTTGATCTGGCAGGATGCTTGGCACGGATACAGCAATACGACTGAGAATATTCTGGACAACACCAACATGTTCATGAGCGTTCCAGAAAAAGGTGTCTATCTGGTCTACATACAAGTTAACTTCCAATTCACCGCTAGCATCAAGCCTACTGAAGATCTCAGAATTGTAGTGAATATCACGTCTGATGGAAAGACGCAGAGATTTGCAGCCGCACATCACTCTCCGGTGGTGAGTGCCCAATCTCAGGACACCCTGCTCAACACTTTCCTTCTAATGAAAATGCTGCCAACAAGCCAGTTATCAGTGGAAGCGTCTCCATGTGAATTTGTAAACGTCCAGAGAGGACCCTTTTCCAGTTTTATCACTATCATAAAATGGGCAGACAGCTGGTAGACTGCCGCATATATTGCAGACGTTATTGGCTTTCCAGGTGAAAACTATATCCATGTCCAGTTTTTACAATGGTGATTGTTCTTACATTCTTGCTTTAAGTGTGACATTTCGGAAGAATGCAGTCTCAAGATCAGCTGCTAGAACACCTGAGACTTTCCAGCTGTTGTACTAGGAAATGCTCGCTGACATTAACAAGGATTGCGTGGGGGGTTGTGATACTTTCTTGGTGTTTTTTCTTCTTCCTTTCGAAATATGAAGATCGCATCTCATGATCTTCTCAGAAGCATGACACATTTTCCTCTCAACAGATATACGAGTTAGGTTTGTTTTGTTTGTTTTTTATGACTCAATATGAAAAAAGGGCACCATATACTGTTAATGAGCACTGACTTTGAAGATTCTCATGTATTACGTACATTAAAAAATGTCATAAGTGCCTGCAAACATTTAGGAAACAGATGTAAGCTAATTCTGAGCAAGTGGTTTTTTTTTTTTAAGTGAAATGAATCTTTTTGTATTTTTGTAATCATCGACAGCTGAATGTAAAAACCTCAACACCCTATCTTTATCTAGCGTCAGTGTTTGATAGAAATGCTCTTTGCATCAAAAGCTATAAAGAAATATATTATTGTGTAAATATGTGCCAAGAAACCAGTTTGTTTGTTTTTTTAAGTTGATGAAATATGTTACCAGTTTTTAGCTATTAACAGATTCATTCAGCCATAGAAGCATTTATTTGTTGATGCATGGATGTCATGGAAACATTTTCTTATAGGGGTTACTAGGAGTGGTAGTGGTGTGTTTATTCTTCCCACGTTAAAAAAAAAAAAACATCAACCACTAGTTACACTAATCCTTCAGTCAAAAAAGCCATATGAATCGGATATTTAAAAAGACAGTGTATTGCAGCATAAAAGACAGAGTATTGTTCTTTTCCATTGTTCCTTTCACATCTAAGCCCTTATACTTATTTTAACTAACATGTTCACACTGAGTGATTTCAATTGACTACTTTTTTACTGTTCTCAAATATGCAAACAATATTTATGTCATTTGTAATATTTTTATTTAAACTAATAATTATAAATAAAGCTATGTTTTCCCTCTGCATACCTCAGATACGGTGTAATTAATTTTCTGTACATTAGCCACATCTTAAATTGCTTGAATGTTGCTTGTGATTGTCTAATAAATTATTGGCTACATCAATGTCACGAACAGTATTTGTTTAATATCACAAACAAAGTCTTTTCTGATCATTTTTTTTATTTTGTCTCGTTACCTAGGTAAAGTACAGAAAGTTCTTAAGTTTAAAACTTAAATTGTACAAAATATGACCATAGGAAAAATTAAGTGTATAACATATTAATAATACCTTTGAGGTTTTATAAAGACTAATTATTCAGAAAGGGAAAAAATATTTCTTTATTTGTTTACAGCCATTAACTATGATTCCCAGAACACTCTGGGAAGCAAAAACGTTTAGCTGGATGAATGTCGGTGAATGTCTGGATGCTGAACAAGGTCCTGACCTGAAGTGTGTGAGAAGGGATTTAGTTGAAGTAGGCCTAGATGTAGCAGTACGTACTGCCCCCTTTTGGTGCAGACTTTAAATATGACGGGGAGAAAATGTGAGTCAAGTCTGAAGTTACAGGGTTTCAGTTGAGTCATGTTGTGAATTTAAGCTTCAGAGTGTTGCTAATAAAGAAATTGTGAATGAATAAATCACGTTTTTGTAACTGTTATGACTGAGTAAATCCATACATTGCAACTATGTAAGTGGCATGCGAGGGTTTTGAAAAACTGAAAGACTTTATTATGATTTTATTGTTGTTGTTGTTAAGACCTGGGGCCTGTTTCATAAAACAAGTTTACCAAATAAACCAGGCTTATGGCAGATAGTCTGACTTATTTTAAACCAAATCAACTGGCAAGAAGTCAGACTAACTGAAATAAACTTGGTTTATTTGGTAAACAAGCCCTTGGTGCTATGCTTCTTATCCAGTGTGCCCCATAATCATCAAAGCATCTCTCCAATTGCCTATATGCAGTGGTGGAAATCCACTGGGGGGACTCTATGTTGGGGGGGGGGGGGGGGGGGGGGGTGTTTACC
>JAUCMS010000095.1:5978780-6003836 GCA_032357445.1 Enteromius radiatus | reverse complement strand
GAGGAGGTAAAACCGTGACAGCTACACGTTTTTCAAAGTGGACCAACGTGATAATGTCACGTCTTGGCGTGATACGGGGTTGATCCGTCACACCCACTGGAGCCTCGTCAGCAGAGTACGCACGCATGCACCAATAACTCTGTATTAACCCTGAAACTCTGGAGCATGTTATCTTCAGAAAACAAGTTGCTATGTCTGCTTGCATAACCTGAGAATACTCGCGTTTCGAGGGGGTCCCCGGTAAAACTGTGACTGTCTAATTCCTCACGGTTTCTAGTGAGAAATCCAGGTCACTAGTGAGACCTTCCTCTGTGCATCTAACGTTACTACTTTCTTAACTGGGAATTTACGCTACGTCACTGTGTGTAAATATCTTTATTTTGTTTGTTTGCAGGCATCAGCGTGTCGTTTTGGAATGCCATGGGATCTGATCCCTGTGCTAAACAATTATGACTAATGCATCTTCACATATTTTTATCCCGCCAAGCAAACGCAATAGTGCCCACGCATCTCTCTAAAGATAGGATTTATATTTTTCAAAGAGCCACAGGACACACTTCAAACAAATGACGAAATAAACGCAGTCACTGAATTTAATATTAAAAGAGAAAGCTTCTCCTCGAGACTGATGCCTATTGACAAACTTAAGCCGGATGTCCAGCGCGTTTGGACATGCAGACGATGAGTAACGGTGTCTCCCGACGGGAGGAGGGTGGGCGGTCTGTGCTTAACGTCACATGAAGTTCATATGATGAACTATAAATATAAAAGCGACACTGACAGCCTGACAAAGTAACGTGTTTGCATTATCCGTGGACATGGCTCAAGCTGAAACGTTCGAGTTTGGCGTGGAGCAGGGACAGATGCTGCAGGTCTTGATGCGGCACTGTCAAACCATGAAGCGTCAGGAGACACGACTGCGTTTGGCCACCGTGCTGCTGCTTGCAACGCTCTTCGCGACTCTGGTCTGGATACAGTTTCACCAGCAAAATACTACGGTAAAATACAAGTCGAAATTTCTTTGATTTTGATTTTAAACTTACAAAATGATTAACTGCCACACTATCAATCAATATAAATCAGATTAAATAAATATAATAATCAAATGCATCCAATAATTAGTCTCTGTTTCTGCCAGTCTCAGGAAGCATTCTTAGGCGCCCATCAAGAGGTTTTAAAAACTACAGATTCACCAAGAGGACACTCTGTGCATCTTGAACGTACGTTTAATTACTGGTAAATTAGTCAAAAAGAACTTAATGTTGTAATGTAAATAAAAGTGTAAAGCCGATGTTTTAGGAACATTTTTGTGACCTAGGGTGAAGTAACAATGTTCAGTCTTTGACTTATTGTGTCCTTTTTAAAACAGCTCTAACACAGATGACTACTTGTTCAGAACAACAGCCCATCGAGTGGTTTATGAATCAAGACTACGACTCCAAAAACTTCAAACTGGAAAACCAAACAGTCCTCTCCATCTCCACAAAGGGCCTGTACTTGATCAATCTGAGGATCTCTTACCGTACAGGCTATAACCTGTGTAGGTCTGGTGATGATTTGATGTTAGTTGTCAATGTCACACAGTATCACAGAGACTATCCAGGAGAGAGAGAGATTATAAATGCTGCCGAGTCTATGATTTGTAGAGATTATTGGCATCAGTCGATCACTATTAATCGAGCAATCAGGTTAGAAGCAGGCACTAGTCTCAGGGTGAGAATAAACCAGAAAAGTTGTAAGTTTGTTAACTGGGTTAAAAACAGTCATTTGGATGTCACTTTTCTCTAGTGTTTTTTTTTTTATTATTATTATTATTGAGTTTTACTTCCTGATGGAATGTATATTTGAGATTATTTAGAGACAGCATTGTTTACTTTTTTTATTACCTATTATGTTGATGCTCTAAGAAATACAAAAATGTTTAACCGGTTAATATTTTCAGGTTTATTGAGACGTTTACTCTCATTCTTTGTAAAATACTGTTATTAAATAACATGACTACCCATGTCTATCCACAAAAGAGGCATATTTTGAATATAGTTAAGCTTTATTGTGACAGCCAAATAGCACCAAAATCTTGGTAGCAGGTGAAATTCTGTGTATTAAGTTTTATGTTAAAACTTTTTAAATGTGCATTTACGAACTGATTCATTATGAGTTGTTTGTCATTTGATTTTAAAAATCATGTCTGTTATTTTTAGTTAGAACCCATCCTGTTGCATACATGTGCATTTCAGAATGAAATTCAGATAGCCTAAATTGTTTTTATATATATATATAAACAATTTGTATATTTCATACAAATATATATATTTGTGTTTTAAAGATTCAATTTATAAAGCCATTGTCAACGATTTACTACACAACAATTTAAAGGTATTTCTTGAAACACCAATAAAAAAATATATATTGTGTTTATTTCAGGTCACTGTAAGAAGCTCTGTCTGTGTGTGTTTCCTTGATTACTGGATCAGGAAACATGCAGCATTTACTCTGTACTACATGAATAAAAAAACTTGGGAAGAGAATCAGTCTTGTTTGCTTTTGTTCTGACGGACTGTTTAGCATTAAACAGAGGTAGTCTGTCTGACCAAAATTTTTGCTGATTGTACAAATACATCATTGAGATCCAGAGACAGGATAAAACCAGACTGTACTGGATGCTTCTGAATGGCAATGAAATCCTGAAAAGTGAAACTTAAACTACCAGAAAAATCGATGGGGGAAGTTTGTACTACATACTATCCGGAAATGTACACAATAATGACTACTGCTCACCAAAAGATGACAATGAAAGACCAAATTCATCTGACACATCCCAGGGGAAGAACCTATTGTATCTGTGTATGACGCACCTTTCAGCATTCCAGTTTCAATTTAACACCAAGCAGACTTGGTTTTGTGGAATAAATTCCTAATGGTTGACAAACCCACCTGCAAATAGGGGGATAATGTAATTGAATACTGTATGCAGACTGATAAGTTACTTATTGCACTTTTCACAAAGACTTTTCAACAGTACACTCTATCACCGAGGTCTTTTTAAAGAGAGGAGCATGCTAGCAATATAGCAAGTTTTGCTAACAAATATTAAACATGTTATTAAAATGTAAATAATTTTTTCTGTCATTTTTTTTTTACCATAAACTACTATAACACAAAAGGATGCTGTGACAATGTCTGTTACAGGAGATTTCTCCAAGCAAAAATAGGATCCTGACTAAATGAAGGGTAGAATCATCATACAGCCAGCTGTCCATTTTACAGAAATGCAGAATTAGCTAAACCAAAACATTTTGTTTTACATTGCATTTACATTTATGCATTTGCTATATTTTTATATCCAAAGCTACACTTTATTTAAAGTTCACCTTTAATTAAGTTATTAATTCCCTGGGAGTCTTGGTGCAGCGCTATAGGGGTGGTCTAAGGAGGCTGAGGCCCCAGATGTTATTACATTGTCTTGTATGTGTCTCTTAAAAAAAGCCTGCGTATCTTTTCAGCGTAGCCTATTTTAATTGAAGTGTATCCTGATACATGCATTAATGTCTCTGGGCTAAGCCCTGGATACCCACTCACCATAGACCTGCCCCTAGAATCAAAGATATTATTGTAGGTGTGTTCAGATGTAGTATGTAACATTTGTATTAACGTTAAAAGTGCATACAGCACTAACAAGTTTGACAAGTGAGGGAATTCTTTAAACGCTACTTTAAAAAATAATGCTTTTTTTCCCTTGTGCTTGCAGGTTCATTTAACCTAAATGCATTGAAGGTCACCGATTAGCTGGAATTCTGGAAGAATGGTGCAGCCTGAATCCCATCCTGCTGTTTGACTGTCAAAATTACTGAAATGTAACCACACCGCAAACTCATATATCATATACTGTTCTTAAAACACATCTTCAGATGCACCTGGTCCTTGGGTGTTTCGGGTCTTTCAACATCAGACACCCTCGCCCAGCCAACCCAGCCACGGCTGATCAGACCGCGACTTGTGTTCAGGTAGCACTCACTTGCCCCCATGGTGCTCCTCTATGGGTCCAGAGCCATCTCAAGGCCTTCTCGGCTGCATCAGTGGTATTTTTAATGGCCCTGCTCCTTGTTGTTCCTGTCATGCTCAACGTGGGTAAAGGCTTTGTGGAGAGAACGTCCCACAAATCCTCTGCAGCCAACCTCGATTGGCATGCATCTCCTTCCAGCCCTGTACTCGCCAGTCTGAGACCAGCTGTTGTCTGAGACTAGAATAATGTCTGGCCTCAAAGTTGTTTTGACTATGTGCTGGGGGAATTTTAGCTGTTTCTCCAAATCCACAGCGAGTTTCCAGTCCTTCGCTGATGCCAAGATCCCTACTCGTGCCTTCCTCCCTGCTCGTGGCTGTTCTCCTGCTCTAACAAATGCGATTGAACGAGTGGTATTGCTCCCTCGGCCGCTTTCATTGATTGCTTTGCAGATGGTATCTGCAATAACTTTCAGCACCTAGTTGTGACGCCAAGTGTCCCGACCCTGGCCAAGCGCTGTTGGGCAGGAGCTCAGATTGTGCTCCAGCGTCCCACGAGCTGGGTACAAATGGCAAGTTGGTATGTCTGCTCTTCCTCACATGCAGAGGTTTGCTGGGCTCGTCAGGATGTCATACACTGCCCGAATCAGGAATGCTATACGGTGCGGCTCGCTTTGCCAGAGCTCCGTCCAGGTGACCTTGCGTTCCATGGCCTGCTCCCACCTGGTCCAGGCCCCCTGCTGCCCCATTCCAGCTGCTCTGCTCGTCCTTTTTTCCTCCACAGCGGCTCTGACCTCTTCATACATACGGCTGCGTTTCACCTTCCCCTTCCCCTCTCTATGTCGAGGAGATGCTGCTACATCCCCAAGCCTGCTCTGCCACGGGCCACCACTCCCACAAGCTCAGTCGAGACTGTGCATCCAGCACAGCGGCTTGGGCGTTCCACTTCCTCCCTGTCCGGGCCAACACTCCTGCCTTTGGATCGTTGGAGTTTCTATACATCAGCACCTCACATGCCCGAGTCACTTTAAACTCCTCTTCCAAGGATTTCAACGGCAAATGGAGTATTGTGGTGTTTCCATAGAGGGCGATGTTACTGAGACTCCTTGGCAACCCTAACCATCTCCTAAGACAGCTGCTGACCTTTCTTTCCAAGGTCTCCACCGTGGAAATTGGAACTTCATACACAAGTAATGGCCAGAGTATTCTTGGCAGTATACCATGTTGGTAAATCCACGCTTTAAACTTGCCGGGGAGGCCAGAACGGTCTGTTGCTCTTAACCAGCTACCCAGCTCCTGGCAGGTTAACTGAACTGATGCGAAGTCACGTAGGCTGCTGTCAAAAACCTTGCCCAGGCTTTTTACCGGCTGTTCTGCCAATGATGGTATCTTTGCCTGTCCAATACTGAAATGGAACTTGTCCGTAACCTTGCCCTTCTTAAGCAGTAGCGAACGGGACTGTATTTTATTTACACTACCACTAATCTATCACTAATGATCTACATTCCTACTCTCACCTATGGGCATGAGCTTTGGATCATGACCGAAAGAATGAGATCCCGGATACAGGCGGCCGAAATGAGTTTCGGAGTAGATTCGCTGCTCCTCCACATCGAGAGAGGCCAGCTGAGGTGTCTCTAGCATCTGTTCTGGATGCCTCCTGGACGCCTCCCTGGGGAGGGATTTGGCATCACAGTCTGAGTGACCATGTTCAGACTGAAATATCTCCAGAACTAGTTGCGCCAGGTCCATGAAATTTTCTGGGCTAAGAGTCCTAGTCCAGAACTGCATGAATTACAACTCACAGCATTGTTACTGAATTTACACCTGAATGCTGGCCCTCTACTTTTCTTTGAAACTATTACTTTAAGGGTTTTCAGATGTCCATCAAAACTTCAACTTTCAATGTATAAGCATCACACTTGGTAAATGGTCTGATATGTACCATGTCTTTCACATCCTTTGACATCAGACAATAGAGTCTTATGGATGTTGAGATATTAAGGTGCAAAAATGAAAAAAATTTCATTAACACCAATGTTCAGAGCAATATTTCCCATGAATGACACCAGGTGTGAACATGAAACTTTTTTTTTGGAAAGAGCATATTGGTATTGATAAAATATTTTAAAAAATTGGGATGGGTTTTTGCTTTTTTCTGTAACAATTTAAAAAAAAATCATTGTTGCGTGACATTCACAACTACTCTAGTACCAGCTAATTTTAATGGGTAATTAATTGTGTGGAATGTATTAAAAAATATTAGGTAAAGTTTACCTTTTTTTGTTTTTGTTTTTGTTTGTCATAGCTGTTAAATGTAGGCATTCTTTACCCAAATATACAGGATATAATCTCACACAAACTGAGTGCAAATACTTACCTCAATTTCATTGAGTAGATACATCACTGAACTGTGTTCAGAAGAAATTGATGGACCCTCCTCCTGTTCTTCCACACTCTGGAGGGTGGTGATGGGGGAAGACAAGAATAGCCTATATATTAAAACTTGGATATACTTACATTCTATAGGTTACTGGACACAAAAATGTGAAGAAGTGATTGTAAAGATTGTTTGATGTCTATAGGCATAACATTACCTCTATAGGCCTCTCTGTATCAGCAAAAATGGTGTCATCATCCCCTACATCCTGAGAAGATGAGCATTCGGTTGTGCACACTTTATAATATTACTTAGCCTACTCAATACACCAGAAATTAGGACACTTACAACTGTCTAGGGTTCTGTTAAGACAGGAGGCTCCAGAAGGCAGATATTGCCATCAGAATCTATTGAGACCAATGCAAAAATGAAAGTAAATAAGTTATATATAAATGTGTGTGTGTGTGTGTGGCCCTCTTACATTTTATGTAGGCACTTGTGTCCTGGGGAGTGACTGGCTCTGATGAACACCCTGCAGGAATTCCCTCAGCCACTGGCCTTCCAGTGTTCAGATTCAGGGCCATCTCCTCAGCATTTGTGAGTGGTGGTGGTGCAGGGCCTAAACCCTGTCTTGCGAGCTTCCTTTCTATTGGCTTAAGAGACATCAAATGAAAAAGAGCACTGAATGAAAACAGCATCAGACATGTTTTGCCATTTACATATTAAATCTCATTTGTAAAAACATACATCCATGACATGCTCAAACCTTACCTGATTGAATTATGTTTTTATATTTCATTTTCATTTTTATATTTCCATGTTCTCTTAATACCTGCAGGATTGCATCTAAATGAAAATAGCAATTAGATTCAATAACATAGTTTTAAGTTTTACCTTTGAAATTACTGCAGAAAATAAATAATTAGCTTCAATTCACTGACCTTCAACAGAGACATGTACTGATTAATGAGATTATTACTCATTCTAAAAACTATTTTTTAGTACTGCTTACATTCTAAATGTCATATCAACCTTTACCACTTGATCAATAAAAAAGGCAGACAAGTGCACTTTTAAATCTTTTAAAAACTCAATTCTTGAAATTTTATCTTAAACTGATCAACGTGTATAAAAGTGGGAACCTTAAATTAATGTTAAGGTTATATGCATTCTTGTTTTGTCAAATTTGTTGTAGAAACTATGGAGTAGCCTATTTTATGTAATTTAATGCAATTTCATCTGATTTTCATAACTTCAAAATTACGACCAATTCCCAACTTTTTTAAGTGAAAAGTCAATGCACGCCACACATTACTTATGTTTTATTATAATTAAATATTTAAATACTTTAAATGTAAACTTACGCATTAACTGAGCAGCTCTGTTTTCCCACGCTAACTGTGTTGCTTTTATTTTGAAATATGTGCTCATATTTGCTATAACTTTGCATGAGCACATCAAGTTCAGCTGGAGAAAAAAATGCTTATCTCTTTTTTTCAGATGTTGCCATGGTGACTCGTAATATCAGCGCTCCATTGATAATGGCTTTTTATAGTCGTGGTGTACATGCTTAAGTGTGTCAACCGTGACGTTATTAAGCGTTAGACAAAAGGCATCTTTTTGTACAGAAATAAAACCAAAATAACTTTTTTCAACAATTTGGCACTTGTTCTCATTCCTGCTTGTGTTATTATTGTTTTGAATTTGAAAGCTTTATTTTTATGAAATATTTTGAACACAATTTGATTTGATTCGATTAGCTATATGAGAAACATGAAAACTGTAGAATAAGTTTTTGAGGTTGATGTTTTTTCACTGCATTAGAACACATGTGTTACAGCTGCATTGTTTGCCATGGCAACATTAACTAAGGTTAGCGAACGGTCAATTCCTGGCGCATGCTCTCAGATGTGTAATGGTGTTTGTATTCTGGCTCCTCCCGGTTTCCTAGGTTTCCTGAAGGACTTTGTCTTTGTGACTAAGTGCTGTAAATTCCAGAAAAAGGGGAAGAAATAGCTTGGCCTGTTGCTTTTGTAAGCAAGACCCTGACCAAGCACAGAAGTAGTACCCTGCGCATGGGCTAGAGTTCAGTAAAGGTCAGTAACTGGCGAGTTGAATTTCATACTCCGTAGAACACCTACTACACTTCTACTACAGGGCCCTTGTCAACAATGGAATCACTCCCCCCCCACACACTTGTTTTTGGACAGATGTAGATGTAATATTAAAGAAGTAGTTAAAGAAAAGAAAGATCCAGTTGCTGTTGGTTATAGCAGCTATGTTGCTACTTTAAGGATGTAACATGTGACCCAGTATGGTGTCCCATATTCAGAATTTGTGCTTTGCATTTCACCCATCCAAGAAGACAAACACACACAGTTGGGTGTTTAAGAAGAGTGCATTGAGAAGATGCCCCCACCCCACATATAATTTACCAAGACAAAACCTTTACAAGTCCATCTCTAACTATTAGGCCACGACTGCCTTCGCAAAAGAGCTGAATATGCCCAATAAAATGCTTTGAAAAATCAGAGGAAACAGACTTTTTATGAGTACATTTGAATAGAGATGCTCATTGCCAGTAAAGAAAGAGTGAAATGGGTGTTTGCAGATAAATGGAAACCTACCGTGTACACCGTTGTGAATAATCACCCTCACACATACAAGGTGAAGAATGACAAATGACACATTAAAATGGTACATGTGTTCTTAGATAATAGATTCCTACCAGTAACGTGAGAGTTCATGAATCAGCAATCCAGACAGAGGATATCCTACAAAGGAAAAATTTATTCAAACGTGCATCAAGGCGTTTATCAGAAGAATAACAGAACCATAGTTCATGACTTCAAGCTTAAAGGGACAGCTGACTGAAAGAACAATCACTGAATAAAGTAATTATTTTAGTTTTCTTAGTAACGTTTTAACAATGTCCTGACTATGTTTCTGGGCTTGGGAACATTTCAGTTACATTGCTGTCTGAGCAGGGTCAGAAAGCTCTCAGAGATCTATTTTTGGGTGATCTATTCCTTTATGAGTGAAAAAAGAAGACGAGTGAAGAAAGAATGGCTGAAACTGAAACAAATAAGTCTAATTCTGGTGATGTGCAAGGCATAACCTTAAAGAGTTTTCCCATCAAGACAACCCAGAAATACTAATAAACCAGGTCAGAAGTGACAGAACTTAATACATAAATTCAAGGTGCATAAGGCAAAGTATTGTGGAGCACACTGTAATAAACCAATACAGTGATGCTTTTCAAATTGGAAACTGATGGATAAGGCTTATCTTAGCATTATGTCCGCCGGACAAATTAGTGGGGAAATGAAAACCAAAGTAAAGCAACTATCTGTACAAATATTTGAATGACTCACAATATGGGTTTCCGGTAGATTAGATGACAAGTGGAAAAATGGTGTTTGATTAGTTTAATTTTGAACACTTTATTAAGGTTTATTTTTGGAACCTTTGCATAATATTGTTTGACATCCCTTATAATAGAGGTTTGTGTTAAAGCCATCACCTAATCTTATCTTTATTACTGTCAGGTTCTACACCTTCGACTTTCGTCCGGCATACAGCAAAAATCCTTTACAACTTTAAGAAAAAAATTGGCAAAATGTGGAATTTGAGATTGAGACGCAGTCGCTAACAAGCAATTAACGTGTGAGATTATTCATGTGATTATTTGTACAGACAGTCAAATGTTTTCAGTCAAGATGCCCTTTGGATCATTTTATAGGGACTTAATGAATCAAATTTCCCTTGATCTTTTGGCATATAACAGGTCAATAATAAAGCATCCTGTACATTTCAAAACTTTATTTAAAAACAGTATTTACTAAATCTAACCTCAGAAAATCACTTGTTTTGGACGTAATAATGTTGTTACACACCGCCTCTGCAGGAGAACATCAATGACCATTTTCTCACAGATGGTCGCCTCTGGCTTGCTTAGTTAGGAACACTTCATTTCTAGCGATTATTGTCATTTGATTGGCCTTTCTTGTGATTCTAACACTGTATTTAGTTCAGATGCAGGCACTTTATTATCATCTTATTATTTTATTAATAATAATAAAAACTGCTGAAGAAAACACAAATATGAGTCAGGGAATCTGTGACACAATTCACCAGTCTGTGACTAACATTTAGACAGATTGCAAAAGGTGGACAACAACGCTGCCAGCTAAAATTCACAATCCCAAAGAAAGGCATTTACGTCAACATGGAACAGATTTCTGCAGTAACAGATGTACAAACTGTATAAAGGAACATATATATATATCATATATACACAAAACTGTATAACAACCAAGCGCTGAGTAATTAATCACATCCAAAATAAAAGTTGTTTCATGCGTTTGTACTGTGTATATTATTCGATTTAAGCTGTATGCTTAAAATAGTGTTTGGAATTGTGTAGAGAACCTTCTAAAATTCCTTCCGAGTAATGATAGGAAAAAAAGAAAAACAACTTGATCTATCTTGCACAATCACTGCAGTCTTTTCCAAAAACCAACTTATCAGTGCAGTAGTGGAGTGAAGTTACCTGCATGACTACAAGCTCCATTAGTAAACCCTTCAGTTGTCAGAATAACATCTCACCGCTAAGCACTTTATATGACAACTCGTTTAAAAAGACAACATCAAGATCCAGTAAATCTCTCTTTATTATATATTTCAATTGTATTCATTCAATATGCATTGCTTTTTGCAACAAGCAAAGAACACAAAGATAAAATATGGAACATATGGAATATGAACAGTTCACAGCTAACCACATACTGTACATCATAACCGTAACTACCTTTACAATCTTCTGACAAATCACACTGATAAAATAAATGCTGCATTGGAAATCAAAGTGCTGATAACAAACCATGACCGTGTAAGCATACAATCATGATGAGCGAGACAACACGCAAAGAAGCAAAGCCTAAATGATCTTCATGATCACACACGTGCACACACACACACACACACACACACACTCAGAACCAGCTCCAACACAAAAATCTTTTGGGTTTGTTTTCTTCACTTGGAGGGTAAGAAATTTCTGAAAAATCTAGCAGCCACAGGATCATAAAGGACATAAAATAAGTTATTTAATTGCTTTAAGCAGCATAGTGTTCAACTGAAACAACATACACATAGAACATAAATAGGGCCTAAAAAAAACAATAATATATATTTATGCACAGTAACATTGACAGACATAAAAAAAAGAAAATAGAAAGAAACCGGATAAATTCACTGAGTGTTCAGGAGTGCTTGAGTATTTGTTCATGCATAATTCAGTGTGACTCTGTATTTGTGAAGAGGACGAGGCATCTAGCTCAGGAGCTCCAGGTATGTGACAGGCACTTTGCCTTTCTGGTTGCCTCGCTCTCCAATAAGCCAATCCGGGTCCATGCCGGGCACCGTGTACACAGTAATGAGCTACAAAACAACAGAGAGAAAGGAAAAAGTGAAGCAGACATTTGACGTGGGCTGACTGTGTTGCAATGGGCACAGTCCTCCAGATGCGTTCACTACATTCAGGTATACTGTAACAGCAGACATGTATAAACAATGGTTTAAAACGTGTATTACGAAATACACATCTGCAGACACCTCTCTGACGTCTTTTCAGTGTTAAGATTTATGGGCCTGCATATCAGAGACATGTCTGTGAGGTTGACACTGTCTGGCAAGGGTCAAACTTAAAACCACTAGGTTAAACTTAAATTTCATTAAACAAATGGCAATGTTACAGATACTGTAAAAAAACTGTAGTTTACACTGACTGTTAAAAAACACTAATAATATAGAGAACTACAAAATAAAGTATTTTATTAAAAAAAGGGTTAAAAAAACAGCGGTTGTTTATTTATATATTTGTAATAATAATTACATTATTACAATACATTTTAATATAATAAGCAAATAGCTGCACAAATTCTGTACAGGTAAACATTTCTCTATAAAGTAATTCTTTAAGGGGACATCGGATGCAAAATTCACTTTTACATGCGGACATAACACTAGGTGGACAAAAGCATAATAAGGGGAAAAAAATTCAAGCCTTTTTAAATCCCTGAAAATATATGACATTATATATCATACCCCACCTATGACAGCATATTTCCACTAGGGCTGCTCCCTAATAGTCAGCTAATCATTAGTTGAGCAGAAAAGGCTTGATCGACCAAAATTGTATTTGTTGTTTAGTCGCAGAAAAAACGCAGATCGCTAACGGCTAGTTTATGGTAATGCAGCACATCAGGTAGGACATGCAAATGCTGCTCACCTATGATACATATGTATTAGCAACTTAGCCGCTTAATCTAATGTTAATCTAAATAACCTTGCGCTGTTGTGTAAGCTGAACAGAAGTGCTCACTGCAGGACAGATGAAGGTGCCGGTGAGCTCACTTACTCCTAAAATACTCCAACCTTTTAGTCATGCAGAAAAGAGTAATACATCTAAGAGTAAGACTCCAAATAACAACAAAACATTGCACTTTTGTAAAATAAGGATAGCAAACAGGATGCACTTTCTGCTGTCTCGAACCTCAAAACCTGATCTTTGCCTTACAGACATTAGTAATACATCTATAGAAAGTGAAATGTCTACCAAAAAATTAACCAATTCAAATGGAAAACAAATATTCTTAGATTATGTAATCTGTGTGAAACATACATACAAGCACATTCACTACTGCACAGATGATAAGTCAGTGTCATCCGGTTCATTTCCTCAGTCAAAAAAGAAAGCACTAGTTTATCAGTGAATTATTACAACGTTAAGGCAACCTCTTTACCTTTTTTCCCCCTGATACATTCATAATCATAGCTTCTTGGGTGCGATGTGGCAAGCTTTATGCGAGTGCTTGTGCTCTTTTTAGGCAATGTAGGCAATTAAAGGCTAACTATAACGATTTAAATGGTTTAATAATAAATGTGCGAATAGTCGACTTGTGCTTAAAATGAATGACTACTAGTCGACCAAAAAAAACGTATTTGAGGGCAGCCCTAATTTCCACCCTCAAAAGCACTCACACTCAGTTGTACTGTATCTGTAATTTTTTCCACATCCGAGCAAGTACATGTCTCTTAAGCAGTAGTTGGATGTTGAAGTGAATATTAGGCTGGTTTCACAGTGCAAGCGTAAGCACATTGCCCCAACATGTCCTTACTTGTGCTAATTTGTGCTGCACTTGGTAGATTGGGTTAGTCGTTACAGAAATGGGATGTTGTGACTTTCATGACTTGAAATACTTCCTAATAATAATTAAGAACTACTGTTAAAGAGTTTCATCATAAAAGTATTATATGAGGTTATAATTACAGTTACTAATGAAAAAACAACTTTCAGGCATACAGGCATGTTAACTATAGTAATCATGCAGTTGTTTTTTTTATTTGTGAAACAATAGTTTTCTGTAAAATAAAATTTGTATTATCTTATTATACATTGCATACATTACTATATTGTTTTTTGTTCATTTTTATTTTTTTTTATAACTTTCTAAAATAACAAAATGTGATCAACCAGACAAAACCGCAATTAGATTTCCCCCACAATCCTACCTGTTAGTGCTTTCCCTATCAAGTCAAGTCAAGTCACTTTTATTTATATAGCGCTTTTAACAATACAGATTGTAGCAAAGCACTGAACAGAGCGTTTCAGAGCGTTTGTTAAGACTTCAGCACTATTTATTGCATTATTATTTTATAATATCTTTGAGAAAATGCTTCTGTGTGTTTAATTTAAGTTACTAAAACAATAGCCTTTGACATCATAATTGATTAGCATTGTTGTTTTAAATAACTTTATCAATTCTTATTCAGTTATTTGTACGTCACTATGGGGAAAAAAGTAGTTTTAATGTAGCTCAGATGGGTAGCTTGATTGTAGTTTAACTACTTTACTTTATGAATAGGAATTAGGGAATTATGTGGCTTATCAAGCTTCCCCAATGCTGGTGACTGTCTGTTAAAGAGGGAAAACAGACTTCCTTGAGTCTTACCTCATCAGCGAGAAGGGAAAGTTCACTTGTATCTGCAGCATCATAGTCATACAGCACTTTGGCCTTGCGAGTGCCAGTGGCAGGAGGCTTCACCTCCTCGATCTTCAGCGTGCTGGACTCAAGGGCATTGGAGGGGTTTGGGGGACGACTTGGTGGAGAAGCCCCAGGTAGGGTGGAAGTGGAAAGGGGTGAAGGGCCTGCTGACACTCCTGACGTGGAGGCATTCACAGCAAAAGCATTTGGAAACCTGGAACAGATGTGTACGAATAGATATAAATATCTAGCTGTTGCTCACACATAACACAGATATAATTTTAAAAAAAAAAGATCCCTTGGTCACATGAATGTAATCATTTAAATTTAGTGTGCAAACTTTCTACCTTTTTTCAGTGTAATGGAAAAAGTTACTCACGTATCTCCGTTTGCGCTTAGAACAGGAAAGACAAAGCAGAAAAAAATAAGAATTAGCTCAAAGGTGGTTTCAAGATGTCTTGTGATTCTTTTCTAGCTTCCAATAAGGGAAATGCGTCACTCACAACTTGTTTCACCACATCTCTTTATAACAAAAATAGACTAAATTTACCAAACCGCCATGCAACTCCTGCAAAACATGGTCTTATTACAATCGCTTCAGGACGGAAGAACAAATAGCTGTTTATGTCTATTTTGAAGTTTGCAGCACCTCACTGAAGTTCTCACCTGCTCAGCTCTTTCTGAAGATCCTGCATGTGTTTATGACACTGTGCGTAATAAGCAGCCTGGGCCTCCACAAACTCATGGAGACAGCGCAAGTGGTTCACCTGTGATGGAATTGCACAATTTAAAACTCTCTTTTCTTTTGTACTCAACTGTTCAAACAAAAAACCAGTAATAATGTGAAATATTACAATATTTAGTTTTTCTTTTTTACGATATATTTTAAAATGCGGTTTATTCCTGTGATGGCAAAGCTAAAATTTCAGCAACCATTTCTTCAGTTTGCAGTGTACAACCCGAATTCCATAAATGTTGGGACGTTTTTTGTTTGTTTTTTTATTTGAATAAAATGAAAACTTTCAAATCACATGAGCCAATATTCTATCCACAATAGAACATAGAGAACATAACAAATGCTCAAACTGAGAAATGCTATACTTTTTTCCACTAAATGAGCTCATTTCAAATATGATGCCTGCTACCAGGTTTCAAAAAAGTTTGCATGGGGTGCAACTAAGGGCTGAAAACGCAAGAAATTTGGAAAGGATTTAGCTGGGAGAACATCTAGCAACTAATTAAGTTAATTGACATCAGGTCTGTAACATGATTAGGCAGAGTCTCTCCAAATCTATGAAAGAGTGGGTCAAATATTGTGGAATACTTTAAAAACAACGTTCCTCAACATCAAACTGCAAAAGCTTTGCAAATCTCATCATCTACAGTAGATGACATCTGGAGATATCTGTGTGTGAGGGACGAGGCCGAAGACCTCAGTTGGATGCCTGTGGTCTTCAGGCCATCACTGCATCACTCATCGGCACGATTCTGTCCAGAAACCACTGTCAGTAAACACAATCTGCTGGGCCATCTGCAGATGCCAGCTAAAGATCATGTAAAAAAGAAGCCAAATGTGAACATGGTCCAAAAGAACCGTCATGTCCTGTGGGCAAAGGCTCACTTAAAATGGATTTTCAAAGCGTTCTGTGGTCAGATAAGTCAATTTGACAGTCTTGTTGGAAATCACAGACATCATGTTCTCAGGAATAAACAGGAGGGAGACATTCCAGCGTGTTATCAGCATTCATTTAAAAAACAAGCATCTCTGATGGGAGTGCGTGAGTGCATACGGTATGGGCAGCTTGCATGTTTTGGAAGGCACTATGAATGCTGAAAGGTATTCACCTTTTTCCCCCCAACTTAAAAATGGGCGCCACCATTTGTAAATTCTATGGGTATAGCTTCTGGTCTAATCCAGGTCCAGCTGTTTTTGTTTTGCTGCTTGATATCGAAAATTGGTGTGTTATTTTAAAGTATTATCTTAATAGTGAACATGCTGGTTTGTAGTGCAAACATTGTTTACTGCACGTCGTCATTTTATTTACCTATAAACTGGAAGCCTAAAAATTTTAGAGCAACATATTCTCCCCTCCAGGGGTCCGTTCTTCGTACGTCGCTAACTACATCCAAGATCAAATGACACATCCAAGATCAACTTTAATAAAGACAACGGGAATCTCTTTTTGTCATCTTTCATGTCAGAGCCAGCAGTGGACCCATGTGACAGATTTGAGAAAATTACCTCCAATTATATAGAAGCAATTGGTGAATAGAATGTGACATTATTAAACATACTGGTACACAGTGATTTACACACAAATGATGACCACATCCATGCACACACACATGTATACATACTGTATGTATGTGTAAATATTCATCATTCGTGTGTAAATCGTCGTAGGCACCATGCAAAATAGACATGGCTTACTTTCATCTAATTTCTGAATCTGTTAATAAAAAAGCTATGAAAACTAGGGGCATTTGCTCCGCACTTAAATTTTTGTGTAGGCTATCCTTTTAAAAAAAAAAAATAGCCCTTTATTGCATTTTTCCTCTCTTTTTCCCCCTTCCTTTTTTTTCTTTAAAGAGTATTTTGTTTTCTTGTTATTGTCTGTTCAAATGTCAGTTTTGTGGATAATTTGTTTTTTTGTGCTATCTGTATGTTTTTGAATTTAGCAATAAAAAAAATAAACAAATAAAAACTTTCTTGCAAGATACTTTTTTTTACATTATTAAATGCCACAAGAACAAGAGGTATTACACACTCATGTCAAATGAACATTAGCTGCCAGAGAAAAGAAGAAACAAAATAGAAAAAAAAGACATTACATTACATTACATACATTTCAATAATTTTAGAGCATTACATGTTTTCAGTGCTCTTTTTTGTTTTTTGATTGTTCCAGGAGATTATTAAAATGAGAAAAATTTGGTTTACACCCAGCCCACTTTCTCTTATGTATATGGAATGTTCCTAATAAAGTAAACAAATGTATAATATGTTGTTCTTTCCAATTCAATCTTTCATTTTCTATATAAAATAGCACATAAAATATACAAATTTCTATCACACATTCCATTTTTTCTCTTAATATAGAATTCCATATCTTTCCAAAATTCTCTTTCTTCTTCTTGACCACAAAATATATGATATGTTAAGCTTAAATCTTTCCAAATCATGCAGATTCCATGCTTTAACCCAAGAGATATTATCAAATAAAGAAGACCAGAAAAATCTTGCTGCAGGTAAAGACATAGACCGAAGAGCATTCCTTACAATCGTATTACTACACTGTTGTTTTAACACATCGACATTTCCAATGAAAATGTTTCCAGAAGGATTAACTAAGCTGATTCCTTCTGAAATATAGTTTTTTAAAAGTACTGTCACCCTCTTTGGAATTGCGCCAATAACAACAGCAAATTTCCTTGGTCTAATTGGTCATTGAAATTTTTGAAGCAATTCAGTATATGACAACAAGTATCCATGAGAATTACTCATGTCTTACTAAATGAATACCTTCATTGAACCAAGTATTTAAATTTATTTATAAGTATTTATATTTAAATAATATATATTTGTTATTCCATATAAAATATTTGTGGGGTGAAAAATTGTGTATTCTTGCAAGATAGTTTTCTTTTCCCACATGAGTCAGTCATGCTCTTTAACCAATCAGATGTGACCTCGCCTGCTCCCGAGCAGGTTTACGCTTACGGATCAGTTGCTATGACAGCAAGTGCCGGATGAGCGTCGAAGAACCAAACGATCCAAGATCACGTGAAATCGTTAGCAATCAAATCCAGCTATGAAGAATGGACCCCAGGTGACGTTTATTTCAGCAGGACAATGCTTCTCAAACATTTTGAGACCCGTTGCAGGGATCAAATTTGAAATTACCTAATTATATCATAAAACGGTAACATTTCTCAGTTTAAACATTTGTTATGTTATTTATGTTCTTTTGCACATAAAATATTCGCTCACATGATCCAAAAGTCTTTCGGTTTTCTTTTTATTCAAATTTTAAAAACTTCCAAAAATTCAGGTTGTAGTATGTTCTTTCAGAAATCAAGAAACAGCTCTTATTATTAGTGAAGTTGAAAACCGCTGAGTTTTTCTGTGGAAGCTGTGTTAAGCTGTAAAGCTTCAGGATTCTTTCATTTTTGATCGCTTGAATGTGTCTTTGCGGAATACCAAGCAAAATGAATTAATCAACAATTTCTCATAAAATTGCACTGCCCTTCAGTTGCAGTCAACTGATTTTGTTTGCGTAGTGTCCAAAATGAAGGGCAGTGTGAGTGTGAGAAGCACAGGTACTCACATGTGTGCTGCTAATTCCTTCCAGCAGGAGGCGTGTGACCTCTGCCTGTCGGTCAAACTCCGTCTGGGCCACACGCAACTCGTGTTCTGCCTGGTGAAGCCACAAAAAAAAAAAAAAAAAAAACGTTATGTTCTTGTCCAATCAAATGAAGACCTACATTTTGTGGTTTGTTTTATAGGAAAAGGGTCATCAACCACACAGTATGTTTTTGATTTGTCATCATTTCATCTTTCTCATAAGTCGTATGAATCACATAACACGGGTCAAACTAAACCTCAAACCACATGTCACATGACCAAGTGGCTCAACATCATGCGCCCCAAGCGCTTACCACTCCCCCATTTAGCAGATCCATTGATGAAAGACAGTAAACATGCACATAGTTGAAATTATGTATGTATAACTAGGCACTGACAAACACCAATAATGTTTGTAAATGAGCGGTTTGACAAAAAAAAAAAAAAAAAAAGGTTCTAAAATTTGTAATAAAGGATGAAATTATGACAGCAACATTTTTTGAATAATTGAATATTTTTGAATATTATCAACATTTTAGCGATTATAATGGGAGAACAATTTAAGACTTATTGTTTGTTATTTCAAGTCTGATTGACAGATGTGCACAGATAGAAATATAAGCAGTAGGAGCAGAAAACAATCATTAGTTGTATGAATTACGCATGTTACTATTAGGGGTGTGACAGGACACTTAAGAGATGAGACAAAATGTTTTACACAATATTTTTAAGAAATCTTCCAAAAAGTTTTAACTAATCATCTTGAGTAAGAATTACCATATGCATTTAAAAAAAAAAAAAAAACTATATCTAAGCACTATAGAAGGTTTTGCTACAAACTCAACAAATTGGCTTCTCTGTACGATTCTATTCAGGCATAGAACTACACATGAATCACGAGCTTCTAGAACTTCTGACCTCATAAAAGAATTAATTTCCATTAACTGTTTCACAAGGTTTTTTTGCCAGTATTATATAAGTGCAAACACTGAGTGTTAGTAGTCAAAGTGCAAACAGAGAGCAAAATTTAAAATGATCATTTTAAAGGAAGTATAGCACAAAAAAAACTTTCATTCTGTAGTAGTGGTCAAAATGTATCTGCAAAATGTTACCAAAGATGTTTACATATAGTCCACAAGAAAAACCACATATGCTTGATTCTTAATACTATGTTACCTGGATGATCCATAGCTTTTTTTGTTTGTTTACTGATGCATTAAGAGCCTTGAGACGTCTTAATTTGACAATCAGGGTAAACAAAACTTATTTTGGCTACTGGGAAACATGTAAGCTTCTGATGGGAAGTACTAAATATAATGATATTTAGGCAAGATAATAAAGACAAAATGTGTACAGTTGAAACAAAATATTTACATACTTCAGAAAAAAAAAAAAACTTTTTATTTTTTTTACTGTCCAACATTACTTTTTCTGTTTAATATAAATCAATAAATATTAACAATAATAAATATTAACATATTTTTGCATTTGTTAAATGTCAGAATCGAGCGAGGGAGATGCACTAAGTTTATTGTGTCTTAAGAAGCTTAAGAAGCGTCTGAGGTTAATTGATTCCATCTGAGTTAACTGGGGGCAAACCTGTGGGTGCTTATAAAGGCACACCTCAAACAGAGCCTTTTTTTTTTAAATAATGGAAAAATCTAGAGAAATCAACCAAGACATCAGGAAAAGAACTGTAGACCTCCACAAGTGTGGCTCATCCTTAGGTGCAATTTGCAGATGCCTGAAGGTTCCATGTTCATCCGTTCAGACAATAATATACCTGTATAAAAAACATGGGAATGTACAACTATCATATTGCTCAGGAAGAAGACGGACTCTGAGTCCCAGACAGGAATGTTTTTTGTGACCCAGTGACACCAGTTCTGTAAAGAGGAGTTGACCAAAATTCCAGCTTGTGGAAGGATACCAGAAATGTTTGGCCCAGGTGAAACAGTTTTGAGCCAATTCTACCAAATATGAAGGAAGTGTATGTCAATTTTTGACTGATGAAAGCAATTTAAAAAAAATTGATATAATTCTCCCTCGCTCAATTCTGACATTTAACAAATGCTAAAAAAATATGTTAATATCTACTGCTCTTGATTTAATATTTGACAGCACAGAAAAAAAGTTGTTGTTTTTTTCTGAAGTATATGAAAAAATGGTTTAACTGTACATCTTTATTCTGTTCAACAGTTTACACCCTTGAATCCTAATTCATTGTTTTCTTCTGGAGCATACGTTTGAACCTTTGGTATGAGTCCCTCAGTTGTCCCCCAACGTGATTTTGAGATTGCGTAATCACTGAATGTAATTTTGAGGGTGCCCATATCAAAATCAGTTTGCATGGCCCAGAATTGATAGATAATATGCACAGATCAATTTAGAACTGAAGCGACTAAAACCATAGTGGAAGCATGTCGAGAAATTTCATGGCATGAGATCTCGTCACACCCCTAGTTATTATTTAAACATTTAACACATAAATCAATTTGCAGTCTATTATTTTTCTTTTTTGTCTACATTTTCAGACGTGATCATACAGCAGCAAAGGAAGAAGTGGATCTTTGCCCAATACTCACTTTATCCACTTCCTCACTCCACAGCTGGAACATGAAGCATAACAAACAAAAGAAAAACAGTGATGACAACAAACCAATCACTCTCTTTAAAAAACACTTACTACATTTCACATGTAAATAACTAACATAAAAAAGTAAGTGTTGTACTGTTACACTTTATGGGATCAGACACATACACAGTATAGAATCCTATAACCTCTATAACATCAAGACCTGTAACAACTTTAATGAAAAATAAGAGCGTACACACACACACACACACTTTAGTTAAAAGCAAAGTTTTCCACCCCCTGCATTCCAATGCAATTGTTTATCACAGGGAATTTTTATGTTTTGACATATGCAAAAACATGTCATCATTATTTCAAAACATCAAATGCAAACTCTATTGCAGAACCAGTCAAAAGTTTGGACATGATTAAATCTGATTTTTTTTTTTTTTTTGCATATTAGAATAATTTCTGTAGGATCGTAAGACACTGAAGACTGGAGCTTTGCAATCGGTATTGTCTTAGAAATTACATTGCAAGATATTTTCAAACAGAAAAGAGCTATTTGAATTGTGCTGTTCAGTTTATTTCACTTCATTTAACTACAGTTGATTTTTTAGCTGCTTTTTAGAAGTTGTGTTTCTATGTAATGAGAGTGAACTGAAACACAGTTGGCATCAACTCTCACTCAATGAGAGCTAAAGAAAATGCTTTAATCACTTTCCACATTAAAAATCAAACCTCCTCCAGCTGTGTCCAAACTTTTGAGATGTAATATATTTATGTGATCACACACACACGCACACACAAAACAAAACACCATTTTGTTCCACTGGGACTAATATATGCAGAAGTCGGCAAAACATTAAACACACAGGGAAAGGCACACAGGCACGCAACACTGCAAGAAGGGAGACAGAAGTAAGAAAGTGTTACTGTGCTAAGTTCACACTGACAGAATGGAAAGCAGGACTAGTTTTAAACACTGGGTCGACAAGAAAGGAAATGCTACTGTCCACCACTGGCCTGTGCTTACAAGACACAAAATAAATGCTTGTCTGTAAGTACACTACTCTATGAGGGTTTTTTTTACAATGCTTCACTTCAAATTCAAGTTCATACAACCTTTTCTCTGTCAATCAGAGATGAATCACCAACTTCACTATCCCACTGCGTGGAATAAACAAAAAAGATGATGGGACGATGGAAATGTTTCAGTGAAGCCTTTTTCTCATTATAACCTGTGATTTTCAACCGCCTTAAATTCCAAATAATGGAAAAGGGAAGAGGATGATGCTACTGTATCTCCAAAGTGCTTTAGCTGATGCTTTTTCTCCACGATCACCCCCATAGAGAAAAAAAGAAAAAACTGTCGAAGGACATCCTGCTAATCTAAATGTCTAAAAGGGTTGATGCACATTTTGCTGGGGAAATAATGTACATACAAATCAAGGTCATGTAGAAAGAAAGAGAGACAGAGAGAGTGTGTGGGGGAGATTTCTAATGCTAAGGGTCTGCAGCCTTCTTACCGCAGATGCACTGGCCGACAGAACATAATTGCGAGGCCTAGTCTCCTGAAAGTCAGGCGCAGCCTACAGGTGGAGGGGGGGAAACAGAGTTTCACAAAGAATTATGTGTCCACATGAACTGACCCAGCAGACAACTAAATTTTCATATTTACATATAAAAACAGAAAACAAAAACACTTGACAAACCAGCCTGTATCCTCTCCCACACACACACACACACACACAAACAGACAAATCAGGATAGCAGCTGCAGGTTAGTAAGGTACACATTACTTACCATAAAAAAGACACAACTGATTTGTAATTTCTCACTGTTTTGCAGGAGTATAATAAAAAGTAGGGTTTTTATCCTAGTAAAATCTACTCTATGGCATAGGAGAAGAGCAGTTTTTCCTTTGAAACCTTTGGTCTCCATGTGCCACATTCTTGTAAATATTAAATGCTATTATTACACGGCTTCATGGAATGATCAAATCTGATTGGTCAGTCGCCACATTCCAAGGTTTGTTATTCCCAGATAACAACTGGTAAAACTCATAGACATATAAATACCTAGACGCCTTGTACCAGACTCGTCGGCAGTTTGAGGATCCATAAATACAAACAGATCTGTTCACCATTACCTTTCACCATTAAGACTGAACAGTTGTTTATGGTGTTTTTGGTCATTATGTTGCCAGCCTAATTAGCCACCAGTGTATACGTTTAATAACTATAGCGATAATTCTAGCTAGCGGTGAAAGCTGAACTTCTAGAGAAAATCTAAAGATCTAAAGCCAGTTTTGCATTTCCAAGAGGCGATACTACCACGATACTTTACTATTATTTAATTCACTTTTTAATTACTACATTTATTCTTCATTATTTATTCTCTATTATTCCATCTTTGATATTACATTCTATTTGCCATTCATTTATTTATTTATTGATATTCATTTATATGATATTGTAAAAATAATTGTTGCTATTATAAATCTATTATATCACTTGTGTTTAGGGCTGGGCGATACACAGTAGTCAACATTCGAAGTGGATCAGAACCTTTCATCAAAGTTGTCCTAAGACAAGAATAGGTATTGTTTTTGATTTAAGGACAACTTTGATGAAAGGTTTTGATCCACTTCGAATGTTGACTACTGTGTATCGAGCGATATATTATGCACATCTCGTCAGTAAAGCCCATTCTTTGATTAGCGGTAAATCACCATCAGCTGTTTTCAAAAGGAACACCAGCTTGTAAACAGAGCCGCAGATCACTGAGAAGCTGCGCCATTAATCAACTGCGAAACCCAGCGCGTAGCTTGTCACTGATCTACGGCCCTGTTCATAAACTGGCGCTGCATTTGAAAACAGCTGATGGATTATTGTAATGTTGTACAGTATTATTATTAGTATTAGTACTTTACTACAACTCAAGGGATTGACCTGAGGCACAAGGCTAAAATGTTGGGGTTGAAGGCAGAGAAAGCAATGAAAAAAACTTAATTTAATTCATGTAAATTAAAATGACATTACATGTATATAGTATATTATATACAAAATTAATCAAATCAACAGGAGTGTAAGTGTGAGCTTTCATAATTTCTTTTAAAAAATTAAGTTTTCCAAGCCTGATTAAAGAACTGGAGGCAGAGTTATTTTTATGTCCATGTATATCATAAACCACTGAAATCGGCTGAAAAATGTAAACGTTATCGTGATTTGATCCAAGAAATACCGCAGCTCCTCCATTCACTGATATTCATTTTTAAAGCTCGGATAAAGATGGCGGTCGTGTTGACGTAACGCAGCAACGGCTCAAAGTGGCCAATGAGGCGTCTAGGTATTTATACATCTATGGTAAAACTAATAACACAGGCTCACCCGGGTACTAAGCATTATCTTGACCTTTAATTATATATTATATAGTAATTATATCACTCCACTGTCGCTGATAGTTTGGCACCATCCTGTGGCTTAAAAATACTTATTATACGGCTCTCTGGAATGCTTGATTCTGATTGGTCAGTTGAGACATTTGCAGGTTTGTTATTTTCGAAAAATAACCACTCCAAAGTAATAACGCATAGCCGGTACTACTTGTATGTTTAATGTCCCTCTGCAACAACAAAGATTACCGTTTGGCGCCATCTTGTGACAAACACTGGTAACAATTAACAACAAAATACAACCGTTATTAT
>JAUCMS010000095.1:5942123-5953556 GCA_032357445.1 Enteromius radiatus | reverse complement strand
TTATATTGAGAATTTGGGTGCATTAAATTACATTATGTGACCACAGAGAAGCAAGATAATATTACGCACTGACGTAACGAATATGCAAATTAACGTATGACTCCATTTAGCTACTTTTCAAGCTGGATTTAGCTACTTTCGATTGAAAAAAGTTGACAACACTGATTAACATATGATCTTTTAGTAGCAGAGAGGAATCGGGTGAGTTCTGCAGGTTACAGAAGCAGTTTCAAGACTATTCAAGAAATATTCTACTATCAGATCTGGTCTTCTTTAATTTAAGCACCAACCACATTGTAGCACCAACACACACTGTCTATTGTCAAATATACCAAGTTAAGCTATCAAAGGAACTAGTTTAGTCAGCTGAAGTTAAGACTGAGCAAAATGGGGCAGTTAGTACTATTATATTTTGTCTTAGCTTCGTTAACACAGGTAGTTTGCACACATGTACTCTGTGTACTGGCAACAGAAAAAGCATAATTAACAAGTAAATCATTCACCATATCGAGCTGTATGTTAAATAAATCACACAACAAGAATTATTATTTATTACCCAACATTATCTTTATTTCCCCCAAATAATACATACAGATAACCTCACCTTACAGTTACATTAAAGATAAAAACATTCACATTTGAGTGTAGAAATATAGTTCCGGCCCATCATTAGAAAGCATCCTCTCAATTCCCATGCATGAAAACAAACATAAGACCAAGAAAATTTTGGAGCAACACCACATTGCTAATACATATATATAATATAAATATTTGTCACAATCAGAAAAATAAATTCATTTCCATAGTACTTTAGTGGTAAATGTATTTTTAAAGAAAGTTGCTGTCATTAATTTGGATGTTATCATGGAAAGCTTTCTGTAAGTGCATAGCTTTCGTTCCTTTATAGTCGAGGAGAATTGAGGATCAACATTCTGGAGAATGTGTGAGTGACATTAGTTAGTCCTCTGTATTTAAGTGCTGTTGTAGTGAACTACATATATACTGTATCATCTGAGGTTTCAATATCCTGGAGCCTGTGCCGCTGTTCGAACCTTAGATTTACTTATTTAAAACTATTTATTTTATGTATAAATAAGTGAACGTGCACACATTGATTAAACAACCATATTTTTTAAAAGAAAACAAAAGATTACTGAAATGTATAAAAACTATTAATGACATCATCTCTCTTGCTTATAACTTTTGCATAGACCCCAGTCTGCTCCCTGCAACAGCATCTTAAATCATATATATATATATATATATATATATATACTCTTCTGCATTAGAAAGATCACAGATTACAGTAAATTATCACTAGCGACAAGTGTTTGTAAGACAAATAGGGTGAAGAGAGAAAGAACAAGAACCACAGATGGTCATTATTTCACCTCAAATGTTAGACTTTACAGAATTATTTGACATTAAAGAGATTCCAGTGAACCAGCCTGCTGGCTCGAAAATAAAGATGACAGTATAGAGTTATTGTTCTTAGTTGCTAATAGCTTTTTTGTGTAAGAGTAGATGGAAGCTATAAAGAGTAAACAAAAACAGTTAGTTACGTTTTCAGTGTCTTCAGAGAATCCCTTTATTATACTAGCTAAGCAGAAACATCCAGAACACTAGGCTTTATCAGGCTGCGTAACTATCATACTCTATATTTTGCCTTTTATAAGTTAGTGTTACTTTAAATTTCCAGGAGCCCTCTAAAGAAGCAGCTGCATCATGCCACAGACTCCTTTTTAATGGCATTAATAACAAGAATGTTAATTAATATGAATCCTCTCTAGTATACTAGTGAACAGTGATTCTGTTTAAACTTTCACTGTTTTCACTGGACAGTTGAAATATTTCATTAAAATGGGCTTTTACAAAATAATAGGCCCACATTGCACTTTTCTCACAACTGACAAAAACAAAACAAAATGTCAGTCTTTAATGTGGTGAATGCTCTCAGATCAACTGAGAAAGAGTCATCTCCATGACAAAGATCATGAATAGCTAATTAGATGACAAACAAGCAGTACATGACAGAGAAACACAAAAACTGGGCCTTCCGTTCTCTGTTTCGCTGTCATGCCTATTGTACACTGTTTCCTACTGCACACCAGGTGCTGGTCAGAAACACAGAGGCGGTCGCCAAGGACTGATGTGTGACTATGAGTCACCGTCTCTGATCTAGCTCTACAAACAATGGAATTATTCAGTGGCGTCTTACAACAAGGATTCTCCAAATCCATTTGCTCTTGCTTTGTATTTTAGCTGCACAGTGCAGGATCTCACTGGATATGGCTATTTTGATACCGACAAGACCCTGGTGAGAGAATCCCAGAAATGACTTGGCTGTGCTGTTGTGTTGTGTGCGCTGCAAGTGCTCACAGTACTCACAGTCACACAAATATTCAAAGCTGAAACCAGCAGCAAAGTCAACGATTAGAATAGTGAAACTGAAATATAATGAAGTGATAGACCAAGTTAGAAATACACTGGGAAATTGACTTAGTGTAAGAGAAAGAGAAAGAAAAAGAGGGGGGAGTACTGTATATTTAGAATATATTTATGTATTTCATATTCACCAGTCCAGCTGGAACATATGTAAGCAAACTCTGGCCCACCTCACAAGAGAGTGTGATACTCACAGTGGCTATTCTTTGCCTCGGACATATTTGTATGGCCAGCCATACATGATGT
Source organism: Enteromius radiatus (assembly GCA_032357445.1). NCBI lineage: Eukaryota > Metazoa > Chordata > Actinopteri > Cypriniformes > Cyprinidae > Enteromius > Enteromius radiatus. Next base: position 5,950,865 of record JAUCMS010000095.1, on the reverse strand, counting down.
ATATTAATCCATGTTTATCGCAGGCTAATGGGCTGGTTATTGGCTAAACGGCATTATTAGAACTTATACTACGGGGCCATTGAATGCTTGAATCTGATTGGCTGACGAACGTTCTGTAAATAATATGCAAAATGCTACTGAAAATGTAATATAATATTATTATTAAACTAAATTTTCTTTTGGACTGCCCTCATATTTCACAGTGTTAGACTGAAGCTTCCATCTAGCCCCGTTTCTTAAGGCATTTCAAGTAGTTTTTAATCTGCTGTAAAATATTTAGAATTAATTCATTTTTAATCACAGAACAATGAATGTACCCACCGCTGTTTTTTCAGCAAATGTAATGAATAATTAGGGTATTATGGTTGTAATAGGCAAGTAATACGTTAGACCCATACGAGGAGCAAGTTGTAAAGTCAGGTGCCCACTCTGACTTACAGTCCCTGTCTTGCTTTATCCATCTTTTAAATAAAGGCAGTGGCTGTGTGAGAGAGTGGCTGCTGTGGCCTCAGAGATCTAATGGCTCTCAATCACAACCGGTTCAAAAACACCCGCAGACACCCTGCCAAAGAAGAAAAGCCATATCACACAGGATAACAGTCAAGTACAAAATGCGCTACTGAAAATTCAGCTTTGCCAATTAATGACATTTAAAACATGCATTTTTAAAATTGCATGAATATTTCATAATAACTGTATTTCAGCATTGGTGCACATAAGAGGAAAACAGATTTATTAAAAATGTTTTTAAAACATCAAAATAAAAACTCTTACAGACACCAAACATTTTAATGACAATATAATTATACTGTAAAAAAAGCATACCAGTAGTTCTGCTTCATTATCTTAATGTTACTTGCCATTTCTTTGTAATTGTTTGTGAAATTTACTAGCAATTTCTGAGTAATAAAAAAAATCATACTTTTTTACATGATTAAAAGCCATAAAAGAGCACGTTTACCTGTTGACAAGCTGGATGCCACTTAACGCTGTGGTGCCATCTCTACTGACGAATAGTGTTAAATTGCTGTCTGTGAAGTGACAAAACAAACAAAGAATGACAAAATGATCCGTTTAGAGTTGTGAAGGTAAAACCCTCACATATATCTATCAGTAATCAATGTGTTGAATGAAAGTAAGCTTAAGAGAAACTAATAGTGCTAAATAGTTAATACTACTACCAAATTCTTTCTTAACGCACCTTCATTGTTACTGACATCCGCAAAGTTCTGACTCTGCACAATCTTCTCCACAATATCATCAGCATCGATGCGTGTGTCGTCCACCCATGTGGGATGGTTCTCCACAGAGTCCTTCTTTCTCCTGCATAGATATATAGATACTTGTTATCTTGGCTACATGCCATTTCTGCTTGTCCACTTCAACATAAAACAACAAAGTCTTTTAGTATGTTGGTGTTGCTGGTGAATCCCCACCTTGAAGGTCTGTTTGGGGGCAGAGCAGGTCGTGGGGGACGTGGGGGTCTGTCTAGTTTTACCACTTCTTTCTCCGGCTCTATGGGGCTCTCGATAGTTGTAGACGTTCCTCCTGATGTGTTGCTGCTGCTGGTGGAGGTGTTCCGCCGGTGCTGGGACAGATCTGTCAGGCTGGAGGAGTGCTGAGAGTGCTCTGTACTGTAGCCTGTGTGGAGGACAAGCACATCCCTCAAGACTAAGCGTAAGCAGCAGTTTTTGTGATCAGAATTAACAGGATTGTAAAAGAATGTAGAAAAGAAAGAAAGAAAATAGAATGCAAGAATTTACTTTTCAACCTCTTAAATTTTCATTAATAAACACACTCCAGTTCAAAGGTTTGAAATAAATCAATATTCAGACGAGGATACACAAAACTATTTTCAAATAGTAAAAACAATATTTAAAATAACGGCGTTCTGTATTTATGTTCAAATTACGAAAAAATACGATTTTCAGATCCAAACCTTTGAATTGCAGTGTATGCAAATTAAAAAAAAGTACACTCACTTTCTTTCAGTGACATTTTCTTTCAATAAATTGTGATTTTAGAACAAAAATCTCTTTATTGCTCTTACTGATTTATTCAGTTGTAAATCTAAACAATAACATATACATCTAATTTCAGAAATGTTTAAATTAAGATGGAAGTGTAGTTTGAAGTTGTTTTTTCATACTGTAATCAGCTATAATCTGTACCTGATGCTCTTTTGATCGTGCCCTGAGTCCCACCTGAGATTTTGCTCTGTTGGCTGGCAAAGCTGGAGTTGCGAGAATGTCCCGTGTGAAACACTTCATCTGGACTTGACAGGTTCTCCTCCAATCCCTCCTGAAGTCCTCCTAAGAACAAACAAACAATCTCAGGTTAACACCATTCATTTAGAAAGTCCAAAATATCGAATAAAAATAATCATCATAAAATACTGTCCATTTTTAATACAACTGTAAATAAAATGTAAAGCATTTTTCAACTTGTGAACATTCTCCAAAACGGTTTCAGAGAATATCTTCTGCAAGTGTGTTGGTCATACCGGAGTTGTGCACAGAGGGTCTGCTTTTGACCGATCGGCGAGTGCTGCTACCCAGGGCCGGTGCAAAATGGTCCGCGGTGCCCTCTCCCTTGCGGTCCAGCTGCAAAGAGGGGTCCTGCCCAGCCATGGCAATGGTCTTAGCTGTGCTCACAGGCCTGACGAAAAGGTGAAAGACAAGTTTAGATATCATCAGGGAGCAATAAAAGCTTTGGCCATCTCTACTGATCAATAATTTATACTTACACTTTGAACACAAATATAAACAAGAAGTGCTATAGTGAACATGAATGAGTTTCTAAGCACAGTAAACTTTCTTTACGGCAAGGCTTTTCAATGCCATCAACAATATTTATACTAATTTACAGAAACTAATCACATTTTAAAAGCTGAATCCCACTTATTTTAAATAAATTGCATGACATTTAATAAATAAGGATTAACAATAAAAAAAAAACATTTTGAATAGTTTTATATTTTTTTCTACCACATAAAACATAAAACCTGATAAAAGACCTTGTCATTACTAGAGTTTATTAATTCACATGACCTTGTGGGATAGAAAATCTATCACACTTTTAAAGATCATATTCAAAACTCTGGTTCTTCAAAAAAGTTTACTGAGGTGCCTTAGTGGGCATCTACAATATACAACACACTTACGTTTTAAAACAGGGATCTCCAGAGAGAAGAATCATGCCAATGGTAACCTGCGAAGAAACAAATTTATTTTTTACAAAATAAAAAATTTCAAATATAAAACCATATATCTATATCATAACATAATGCATTTTGTCGGCTTGTGGGAACCTTCACATGAAATCTAGATTTAAAATGAGTAAAACTGTCTGTTCCTTTTCCCTTCTTGACATGTCTGCAAGACAGTGAGTCAGTCAGCCTGTCATAACAGGGACTGACTGTGGGCTGGTGAGATGGTTTGACCTGTCACATCACCCACACAGTGTGGAAACTCTATATGCCGATGTTTGTATTGACAGCAAAAAGACTCTGAAGGTGCTAAGAGTAATGCAGAGAAAGACGTTCCTGTGTCAGTCCTGAACTGTGGTAAGAGATAGACAGCACTCACAACCACATGCACAAGCATTTACACAGACACACTCACTTTGAGTATAGAGTTGTCCTGCCGAGTGTTCTTGGTGTCGTAGCCCTCTAGTATACAGCAGCGAACAGTGGAGCCTGAACCAGCAAACTCCGCCAAGTTGAGGTCAGCAAAGCCCAGCTGGAAACAAGAGAGGATTTTATCTTCAGCCATTTCAATTTTAAAAAATCTAGTTCTCCAGGTTTTTCCACAGTTAAACCATTAACTTTATAAGCATAACACCAGCAATAAGTCAGGAAAACGGAAAGCAAAGGGTTAACACCTAAAGAGCTCTCTTACATAACTACAGGCATTGTGAAGCTGGCAGAGTCAGTCATGCATGAAATCCCTCTCCATTTCTCAGTCCATAAAGGTTTCTCCAACACTACTAGCAAACATTCTTGTTGATTTCTTCCTACATTTATCTGCAATCTCTCTCTCTTGCTCTTTTTTCTCAGTAACATGTTCTTGCCCAAAAAAGTCTATTAACTTTGGTTAATGCTATAACAGCAGCTGATATAAATCTTTCCATTTCCTTTATTGGATGAACCGCCTATACAGTCAGCACCAATGCACGTGACCAGCTGGCCTTTAAAAATCATACATGCGTGATATTACAGCAAGGGATAAAAGGACAAATGCATAGAATATATTTTATTATAACACCTCAGTGAGCGAAAGGAGAAGCTATTATAAATATAAAAAATATATATTTTTAACTGCCCATAAACAGACTTTTGTATACATTTTAATACATCATTTTGTACCCAGAAGTACATAATATGACCATATATTAATCTTTACAAATACATTTCTTCTCCAGTTTCCATAGATTCATGCTAGTAATAATTCACATCTGTGTCATCACATAAACCTCTAGAAGAATACAAATGCTTGTATATTTTTCACATTTCATATGCCAAATAGGAAAGGTTAGTATCAAACCATTCTTGCTATTGTTAGTTTCTAATAAGCTAAATGATCAACAGTGCCAAGTATACATCATGTATTGTAGTATGTCATGATATGGACCCTGGGTGTAGAGTTTAGCCTCTGGTCTCTAACCTGCAAATAATACACCTGCTTGAAAAGGAGACAATAACTAACAGTAGAGACTGAGACATCAGGGTATTTTCACATCTCCCGCATATCTGTGCACGTGTCTGTGGCCTTCCTTATCTATATTTGCTGTTCCACTGCTGTCTTTAGCACAAACTGTTTCCTCTTTGACTGGGACACTTCTCCTTTATAGAAATGAGTCCTGGTCTTAAAATGTTAATGTGATTTATTCCAGACAACCTTGGTTTTCTGTCCTCATTCTGAGACAGACAATTGCCATGTGATTCACAAATATTTTCCTTCAGCAAATTCATGTTAACTCATTGCAGTTCAATGACACTGTTAAGAATACTGTCAATGTACTGACTGTAGCGTTCAAATATCCGCCACAGCATAGGTTCCCTTTGATTCATCATAAAGGTCATATCCACCTCCTCCTCCCTTTGTTTCTCCATTATTCCCGGTTACGGCCCATTGATTTGTCCTCCCTCATTCCCTGCTTCTGCTGCGCCAGCATACAGTTTTGACACAGTGCTCCCGCTCAGGACGTAAGGGATCAGTAAATTAAGAGAAAAGGATACGGACGTACACTCCCAAACAAAACATCCTCCTGGAACTCATTACACACACACAAACGTACCAAACATGTCTTTTCTGCAGTAATTTGGCCTTAATGACCTGAACCATCAACATCACAATATGTCACATGGCCAAACAACCAGCACTGCTGACTATAGGTGTAACACTTCTTCATTCTAACTCTGTGTGTGTGTGTGTACAATGTACAAAGGTTTTAGGAAATATCTCACATGCTCATGCTTTTTGTTGATATAAGGGGTATGGCCTGTGCCAGTCTTTGCTGTAATTATTAAACATGTGTCCAGCTTTCGGCCTATTATCAGCGACTGCTTGAATTTATTTTACAATTAATATAGGGTGGTACAAGCAATAATAATTGTGTGGTTTAGAGATCCTCAAGGTGTGGAAACACATGTCTATGGCAGGCCCAGACCAGATCACTGAATCCCTAACTCTAACCTCCCACTGCATTACACCCTTTATATCTATGCAGTATTTCCTGCACATGTGATGTCCTGTGTGTCACGTAGTATAGTATGTAAACTGGTACAAGCATGTAACTCACAAGAGATTCGCGTTTGTAAACATATATACAGCCCCTAGGAAAATAAACTGAACTTTTGTACAACAGAGCATGAGGAAAAAAAAAAGTGTAATATAGACAGTATATGAGGAAGAAGCAATCACATGGAGATTAAGAAAAAAGAGAAAGTGAGGGACAGAAAGAAAGCAATGAGGGGAAAGCTCTTACCTTTGAAAAAGTCTTTCCACCTTTAAGTTCCTGCAAGGACAAAAGAGAGAGAGAGAGAGAGAGAAAGAGAGAGATTATTTGTTATGCAATATGTTTGCTATTGGTGTGGTGACGCTTATGAGGCAATAGAAGTGAAGGGTAACGAGAGCAAAGGAAACCATGAGACAGCAGATGTCCTGTATAGTGTAAACCAAACATCTGAACTCACTGAATACCTCCATAATCTCTGTTAAGTGGGATGAAGGTGTTTTATCCAACCACAGGACGATTTCAGTTTGAGCAAGATCGTAGTTTAAAGTCTAAAGATTGTATTAAAACTCTATCAGTTAATCTTTAACTTTTGCTTCAGATGCCTTTAATGTCCAAATTGTATTGTTTTAGACCTTGTCCTAGACCCAGTTTTTCATTTAATATTCTAAACAAAGACTAAAGTAAGTGTTAGTGAACATAAATACAACCCATGTGATCTGTTAATAAAGCTAGCAGAATGTTTTTTAGTGCGTCTTAAAATTTTAAGACTTTTAAACTAACCTTACGCACAGACACTCGGCAAATGCAGGGGTCCAGGACCCCTGTGGCAGGACTGGCACTCATCTTACACACAAAGGAGAACTTCTTTCGCCAGCGAACACAGTTTTCCTGAACCTCCTGCCTGTGAAGAGAAAAGAAGAGAGAGCATGATGAGTTATCAACATTATTACAAATCTTTATGAGACGGCTAGTGAAGCATTTCTGAGGAGACCACAGATAAACAACACAATGAACCCCATGATGATTAACAAATGGACAACATAGTCAGACATTTATTGCAAAAGTCTGGGTGAAAACTTGTGCAATCTATTTACTGGGACTAATCGCTCTTCACAACAGTCCGTCTTTGTGAAACAACAGGACTTTTCACAGGAAATGAGAACATTAAAGAAGCAGATAAGTCACAAATGGCAGCAGAAGACGTACAGTACAGTAAGAAATGCCAAAGCAACCATTCTCATTCTTTCATCTCTGCAGACCTCTTTGATGAAAGTGGGTCAATATTTTCTCCCTTTGCTTTATGTTACATTCCCTCTCATCATCCTCCATTCCTGCAGCTCTTATGCTCTGCATCACTCTTACATCCTCATACCATTTTGAAAAAAAGTGTCTATTTGTCAAAATATTTAGTTCACTTTATGCAGTTAAGAAATATTGTGTTAATTGTTTTGTGAAAAGTTGATGTTTGATGCCTGTGTTCTTGCTGGTTTGTATTTATTTATTAGTGTTAACTGGAGTTATTTAATAATACGAAATTCACCATTATTTTATGAAAAATACATTTTAATAATGTTTTCATATTATATAATTGATAGCAACGACAAATACATTGATTTACATTGAGCACATTTTAACATTAACCTTTTTATTGCGTTAAAATCCATATAACATGCACCTAAATTTTACACACACACACACACACACACACAAAAACATCTGTTTTCAGCAGAAGAACCAACTTTGGAGATATTTTAAGACTGTCAAAACAAAAGTATACATAGTTACTATTTTTGTGTTTTAGGTTAATTTTGACTGGAGCATGAAGTGAGTATTACGTTATAGATAATCTGGACATTCTTTAGGAACATTATCCGGCCAATAATATGGTGACTGCAATCACAAAACCAAGGACTGTTGTGTCTGTCCCACTAGATAAAGCTCTCTGATTGTTTCCACACTGTTATGTTTCATATTGTATGATGCCTGGAGATAGATTTGATGGCCTCCTCCTTTCCTTTATTTACCCTGGGCTTGTTGCCAAGGCATCTGTCCCTGATATCCGCCGGCGTGCCAGGGAAAATGAGTACAGATAACGGCACATCTATTACCCCAGTGTGACCCTGAACAGACTGGCCCTCCACCAGCACCACACATACACCAACTGCTGATGGGCTACAGGTCACGTTTGACTCAGCTAGATATGTCTGATAACAAAGATAACTTAGCATCTCAGACTAAACAGTTAATAGTCCCATTTCAAAGCAAACGGTGATACAAAACTACTCAGGCTCATACTACACAGTTGAGGCTGAAGAAGACTTCCAAACTCACTCCACATGACACACACGCGTGCGCACATGTCTACAGCTACAACCCTTGGCTTACAGTTCTTTCAGAGTCTGAGGAACATCCTATTGCTTTGTTCATTTAAGTGAGAAAGTGTTTCCTTCCTGTTCTGTAAGTGACATCAGACATTCACAAGTTCCTCTGAAACACTCAAGCACCTGTCGGCTCACAGATGGAGGATGACTCATAAAGATCAAATCAAGACTTTCCTGGTGGTCCGAAGATCAGAGGAGAGCAGAATATTGCATTTTTCAACATTGTGTTTTGAAAGAACAGACCTCATAGAAAAAACATGGATAAGCAAACATGACCTTTGTAAAAAAATAATAAAGTATGGTGAATCACAAATGGTTCACAGCTAAGTTAAATATTAAACCTTCCTGACATTTTATATTCCAATCCAATTACAGTCCAACTGGCAGCCCACATAACTTATAGGGTTATTTAATCATCATATTAGGTTGTAGGGAAATGCAGAAGGGCATGGGCTTCCTCAGAAAGCCCTAATGTTTTTTATTTTAAGTTGTTTTACATTTATAATTAACTACATTTGTGGTTACAAATACATGAAAAGACTTTGAAGTTTTGTTCTTCAACATAAATGACATTCATACCTCAAACGTGAAATTTAAAACTGCTGTGTGCTTTGAAAAGTGC
>JAUCMS010000095.1:5889845-5942023 GCA_032357445.1 Enteromius radiatus | reverse complement strand
AAAGCCCTAATGTTTTTTATTTTAAGTTGTTTTACATTTATAATTAACTACATTTGTGGTTACAAATACATGAAAAGTTTTGTTCTTCAACATAAATGACATTCATACCTCAAACGTGAAATTTAAAACTGCTGTGTGCTTTGAAAAGTGCATTACGCACAAACTTTAGCGTAGATAGATGGATAGATACATAGACACAGCTTCAAATGAGAATTAAAAAGGCATTCTTAATTTAAGAATGGTGCACAACCAACAACCCATCAAAATGAAGATGGATGAAAAACAATCCTTCTCTGCATGGGGTATATTAAACAGGCCAAAAGACATAACAATCAGCCACTGAATGACTCAATGTCAGTAAACACACGCACACACACACAAAGGTACAGATATGCACTGTTAAGTGGCATCCTACATGTTCTCAAATGATAGATACTCAGGGTGACTCAGAACACCCCTGATTCACAAAACGGATCCAGATTTGGTTAACCCTGGTTCCACCTGGATTCATTAAACACACACACACACACACACACAGCTCCAAAAGCCCTTCTCAAAAGAGCCAGTACAAAGCTTTTGTCACTAACCACACATCAGATGGGAAAGATAATCTGTGGTATGAGAAACCTGGCAAGCAATAAAGTCACTTGTGGCGCAATAAAAATATCTAACTTTCAAGTAACAACTTTAATCTTTGATGTGATCAGAGCTGATAAAACTGATACTTTTTTATTTATTTTTATACACTACTTTTGACAAATAAAAAAAAATTAATAAAACAAAAACGGGCCAGCCAACTCAATGAAGGTAACTCAAACAACACTCACATTTGCTGAGTCAGTGTTTATTAAAACATAATCTGGTGTGGCACAGTGGCTAAACATCACAACAGTTAGGTGATGACTGATCACATGAGAGATGACTCATCTGCTATTACTGTCGTGCCCATGAGGTAGGCACTGAACCCTGGGATGCTCCAGTGGGACTGTCCAAATACAAATCAATGTGGATAAAAGGGAATGATCTTAAAATCTGTGACATGTGACACTGTGGTCTAATGATTAACAGCTGACTTTATGATGATGATTGATTGAAGACTGCAGAAATATCATGAAATGCGACAGTCCTTAGTCATAACTGATCAAATGATAGCAAGCTCATTAATATGGAAAGCCTCATAGACCTCATTAGAGCTTAATAAACAAGGATTGATCTCTCTGGACTCGCATCTCAATACCAAAAACAATGTTTAGGTTCCGCATGTTATGAAGTAGTAAATCATTAGTGGTGTGTATGTGGATTCTTAATGTGCCGCTTTAAGTCACTTTCTTGTTGGTGTACACTGGTTACTCCGTCTATCTCGATTTGTAAATTAGCAATTAGCAAGAACCCTCATAAACACAGTAGGTCTAAAGTGAAAGCAAACGGTTGAGAAAGAAACAGTATACTGGATCTGTGCAGCTCTTAAAGTGACAGCAGCCTAATATCCCTGCTCTCTGTCATTCAAACAAGAAAGAGAGACAAAATCTCTGACTGCTCTTCATTAAATCACTTTTATTACTTTTATTAAATACAATATGCAGTGTTTTTACACATTTGATGAACGTAAAGTGATTTATTGTACTTTGCTCCTTTACTATCCACACACATACAGTAAATGTCTCTATTGTTACGTAAGGCCCATCCCACAGGTGTGCCATGTCACTCCAGAAAGAGTCAGTCTTACATAACCTGGACTTGTGGTTTCTCTGTCAAAGCCCTCATGCTGCTCATGAGGGATGATTATACTACAGCTCACTCATGTGAGTGCAAATAAGAGACTGAAAGCAAACAGAAACTGAACAAATGCACCATTTCTTTCTGCTTTTTGCAGCCTCTTGGATTTGAAACTTGTAAAAACTTCAAAGCATGCAGACAGGTGCGAACAAGCTCAGACTGATGACATGACGAGACACGACAGAGGAAGTCAAAGACACCTGCATGTGACGAGCATGTAAATGTAAACAAATTGTAAATAATAGCTTACAGCTATTACAGCCTGTTGTACCACAAGGTTCGCATTTTTAACATGCAAACCTTTGAAACTGTGTGGACCCAATTTAGCTGTTTTGAACACATTATATGTAAAGAAAGTAGGTAGAAACACATCTGATTTGGTTTAGGTAAACCTAAAACCAGCAATTACATAGTCCTCCTGGATGACTGGTCGAATAGACATTCTGTCATGTCAGTTTTGAAAACGTATAGTTTTGTACATCCTTATTCAGTAAACACTAGCATTTTGTGCTTTTATAATAGAATGTTTAAGAGAGCCATCTAAAGTTTCAGCATTTTGTGTTTGCCTAAATACCAATTATAATAAAAGTAAAAGTTTTCAGCAGCAAAAACAGAAATGATTTTGTTTGCCCACCCTCTCTCTGACCACTAGAAATAAACAGGCCGTTTTTGCTACAGCTCCTGAAATGTGGATGACCTCTTTGCAATAATAAGAAATACATTTCTGAACAACAAATAAATGTTGAAATGCTAACACACCTAAAGGAACAATGAAAAGTTTGCTTGCACAACTTTTGAGTTGATATTAAATGAAAAGTATCTCTTAATACTTGCGAGCACATGCTAGGCATCTTGGAAGAACGCAAAATGTTTCTGATCAAACGTGTATCACAAGTATTTGGAAAGAATGTAAAACTTTTGGCAGCAAATGTAATGTATTTCAGAGAAATGTACAACTTTTAGAAGTAAGTGCAATGTATCTTAAAGCAAGAAAAAACTTTGCAAAGTGTAAGCAAAGTATCTCGTAGAAATGAAAAATATTTGTAAACGCAGAAAAAACCCTAACCCTGTTTTGCATACAATCGCAGGTTCTCAAGGGCAATACAACAGTTCTATTGCTTTAAGTACAACAGTACAACCCTAACACATTATAGCACTATAAATATAAACTTTTCTCCCATCTATAAATGAAGCTCTAACTTGCAATGAATCATTTCAGTGACATATAGCAGGGAGTTCTTAAAGTTTAATAGTGTACACAAAACGCTTTTTTATAAAATGTCAGGAAGAATCCTGCTTTCCCCTTTAATAAATACAAAAGGACTCATCATGCACATCTGTGTAAAATCTGTAACAGATCAGAGAGGCAGCAGATGCATTCCTCATCTAGATTGGGGAGAACAGGAGGGAAGCAGGGAATCGAGTTGAAGAGAGGAATGAAAATATGAGTCATACAGAACATACAGTCACATGCACGTTTGCACACATGCATCCACAAAGAAGCACAGGCACACACCTTCATTGAGACAGAATTAACACTGAGCATATGGGATGAGAACAATGTAATACGAATTTAAAGGAAAATAAACAGCATGACCTACTTCACAGATATACACATCATTCAGTTGCATTGAGGTCATGCTGGCTGCCGAAAAGAACAATGGGTGTGACGTGGATGTGTGGGGATCACTTGCAATGTGAGCTGAGCACAATAGATGGACATATGGAGAAGATATGCTCACACGCTCTCCATATATGGAAGCACAGAGCTCTGCGAAATAAGACTGAGACCGATTCTAAGAAGTTTCCAGTGACAAGCGATTTGTGTGTTTGCACTGAACAGAAATATGCAGTACAATAAAACACTAGCGGCACCTAAAAGCTATTGTTTAATGTACAGGAGGAGCTGAAATATGTACCAATAAGATCTTCCGGTGGGCAGTGCTACTCATGATACACTAACTGGTTAGGACAACAGCTTGGAATTACATGAAAAAGATAGAACTTTTATCACTTGTCATTTTATTGACTCACACCTGGTTAGGACTTGGTTTGAAATTTCATGAGGTGAAAAGCATTTTACAGGTTTTACATGTTTTTGTGTTTTCCGTCAATGAGGACCCTTTATTAGCTTTGGCTAGGGACCACTGCCTCTGAAACTTTAGCACAACACCCAAAAACAGTGAGTTTTGTGGCCTCACATGGGATACAGACACGTGCTGCATCTTAAAACGTGACCAACTCAAGATTATCAGCACTAATTAATTATTCATGGCTCTCTCCATCATGTTGAAAAACTCAAAGAGAAAGGGATGTGAAGCACTGGAGTGGCTGATATCTATATTTCATCACGCTGCAGAGCTCATTAGCGTAGTGGAGCATCTAGTACCAAACACACAGCCGGGATGAATGAAGGGAAAAAATGGTTTACTGTAAAGTAGCCTATTCTTGTTAGAGCATAAACTCTTTAGATTATTCTTAAAAAATATAATTTTTGGAAAAAGACAAAAAAAAAAAAAGAAGAAGAAAAAGTCCCTTACGCACACCAAGGCTGTATTTATTTGATCAAAAATGCAATAAAACAATAATTTAAGATAACTGTTGTCTAATATACTTGAAATGTAATTTATTTTCATAAAAAGCCTTTTGGCAGCTATTCATAATTCTTTAAATATTTCTACATGCCCTATACACCTCTAATTGTGCGTAAGGGTGAGGTATGACGTTGTCTTGGCATTAAAACAATAACAGCATTACAGAGGTTCCAGTGAGAGCATCAATCTTCTCCCATGGTAAACACTATGCTAAGATCATCCCTCACAAACAATGACTCTTCGCCTCTCTCCACAAACACTGTTTGCTGTTGCTGCTTGTGTCTTAAACACAAAGACTAAGACAAATGGAAAAAAACTCATTCTGTGTGAAGCATATTTAGGCCCGTTTACACTAGTGCGTTTTCATTTTAACTTTTGCTCGCCTATCGTTTACACTCCTCCGCCATTTTACAAATTCATACGAATTGGCAACTCGTAAAATACGTTCGATTTAGCAAAAATCATATGAATTAGTATGAGTGAGGTCGTACAACTTTGTATGAATTAGCCACCATGTAAAATATGCACGAAATGCCGTGAGACTGGATTGTTTAGCCTCATCCAATCAGTTGACAGCCATGGAATTAGCAGTGGAACTCATTTCGAGCAGTGAGTTTCATCTGTGTAGGACGTCAGAAGGAAGTATGGACAAAGTATGGAAAATTCTTTTCATTTCTTCTTTGTCGTTTTGACTTTATGTTCTTTTAGATGTCCCGGTCAGTTGTTACATTTTGTTTTTTCTGTTTGCCCAGTTATTCGTCTTGATGCCTGATTTCTCTGCGATCTTTGGCCTGTGGCTAATGGACTTAGAGCTCATCTTATTCTGATGTGTGAGCATTATTGCTTCCTGTGAGGAGAGATTGTCTGCCTGGAATCTTATTTAAGCTTGCTTTGGAGGACTGTTTTCAGTGCAAATCGGCTTCAGGATAGACATCTGCCAGCTTCTGTCTGTGAAAGCTAAAGCTGCGTGGTGTGGCCACCTGGACTGTGTGATTCTTGCCGGGAAATTGTTGCGATATTCCTTAATAAACCAATTTCATTCGCACTTCTGCATTTGAGTCCTTTATCCTAAGGAACCCTGACAGTTGAATGCTTTTTATATTCGTCTGAATAACGTGTATTATTCATGTGCCCTTTCTCAACTGTAGCCTAAATTCCAAACCAAGAATTAATCTGAGCCCATCTGTTCAGACAGGCATTTAATCCAGGACTGGTGTTAGCCCATTCTCCTGCAGATCCACACAAACATCTGGATCAGAAACATGTTGTATTAATGTGTGCTGTGATGGATCCACTAATCCACTAATTACATACAAAACATTGATTATAGTAATCTAATCTAGTCACATATGTTTTCTAATCAATTGTTGTTTGTTTTTTTTAAGTAGAATACAATGATCGTGATATTGTGTAACAGGTACGGGCTAGTCTGAGAATAAGCAGAGATCAACAGTTGGCAAGTGGTGCCATGGGGTGATGCGTTTCAACCATTTTCATTGGTTTGATGGGGGATTTTGATACCTTAAAATGTATAATTTTGACTATAAAAACTCTGGTCTGTGAGCCCCACCTTTGCTCACAGAATCAAGCTGTGTGTAAACAGATCATTCTCTCAAGAGAATAAAAACAAAAAGACAAACTTCTTTTTGATTTTTAATAAGAAATTCTACACCAGTGCATGTACAACAAAAAACATTACAGATATGCTTATGCTTGTCAGACGCTACAGAAGGTAATGTGAAGAAGCATTGTGGAGGGGGAACTGGATTGAGCAATCACAGACATTGCTTTCTCAGAACCCTGATTTACCTGAAAAATAGTAGGTAATTTTCTCCATAATACCATTTGTGTGAGAAAAACACAGGTCTTTTTTCAATTAGGCTTAGATACCTTACCTCCTCTGGGAAAACTAGTCCCATGTGCACTGTGTGTTTAAAAGAAGTCACAAGATCCTTCAGAAACCTCTAATACGTGGATTTAATGCTCAGTAAAGTTGAAAACAATTGTGCTGCTTCATATTTTCGAAACTGTGATATACAAAGACACATTTTTAAGGAATAGAAAGTTCACAAGAACAGTTTTTATTTTTTTGTAACAAATACATGGCTTTGATGTCACTTTTGATCAATTTAATGTATTATAATGTGCCCTGATGGAAAACGTTTAAATAAAAAAAGATAACCTTTTCCTCTCTCTCTCATACACACACACACACACACACAAACACACACGTACAAGATGAAGTTAATACTGATTCAGTCATACACAGGGATCTGCTTTTTTATTGCATTATGTAATGATCTCGCATGCTCTGAGATCAGGGTGTACCTGTGGTAGGGGATTGGGGGCCAAGAAGAGAATGGTGGTTTTGTAATGCAATCAAGCTCTCAGAGATTCCTGTGATGTTGACATCTCACAAGTTCAGGTAGTGACAGAAACTTCTCTCTCAATGCTGCCATTCAATACTGTTTGAGGTTTAAGGGGGACAGCCAAAAACAAATGTACTCTTTCTAGAGGCCCAGCAATCTTAAACAAGTTCTAACTAATATCTAAGCCTTCAGCTCCAAAATGGAGGATTAATCGACCTGCCTGAGGATGCAAAGATTGTATCAAAAGTAAATTGACTGACCTACCATGCAAGGAAAAATGCATTGCGGTTGCGTAGGAGGAACTTAAATCCATCCTGAGTTTGATAAATAATCCATTCAACATTGAGGTAAAAAAAAAGAAGCAGTTCAAGCACATGGATGGAGAATATATGAAACTTTGAGCAAATTCAGTTAAACAGTATGCTTTGTCTATGATCACACATAAAAAAAAAAACAAAAAAACAACAACAACATACAAAGTATGTTCCTCATGCACCATGTGAGATATTTATTCTACTCATTACATTTTTGGGCAGAAACATGCTCCCTTAGAACCTGGCTAAAATGATTTACCTTCTCGTTATATTTTGGAAGAGCTAATGTATTGTGATTAGGGCTGGCCGATATATATCAAACGATATATTATGCGCATCTCATCAGTAAAGCCGGTTCTTTGATTAGCGGTAAATCTCAATCAGCTGTATTCAAACAGAGAGCCAGTTAAAGCACAGGGCCATAGATCACTGACGAGCTACGCTAATGAATTGCCTGCCAAACTGAACACGTAGCTCGTCAGTGATCTATGGCCCTGTGCAGCATGCCCAATAGGAACATCAACACATTCGATTTAAGAATTTCTTAATCTCTCTTATAGAGATGACTTGTCTAATATCATCTAATATAGGTGCTGCAGAGACTCCACTTACATCAAAAGACAACAGATGTAATATCTTCAGACACAACTACCGAAATAGCTACAAAACCATGACACACTGAACAATGGATTGCAACCAGGCTCCTTTTCTTCTCTGATAACGTATGCAAATAACAACCAGGTGGCCTTTTGATATTTTCAGTGTTAGCTGCTGCGTATTATACAAATAAAGGCCTGGAGATCAGTCGTACATGATGTACACACATGGAACCAACCTTGTAGTGTGATTCACTCTCCATATCTCTAGAACACAGGCGCTAATCAATGGGCTTTGAGGTCAGAGTCTCGGTAAGTGGACTGCATTTGCCAACAAAACCTCACTTCAATTGATCACTGATTGAAAGTGTTCAGAGGGTCAGAATTATTGGAATGGTTGGTGTGAAGAAGGCTGAGTGACGTAGAGACACAAATTGCCTGTAAAGATCATTAAACAATCTCAATGAGCAATCAGAACATTGTTCTCTCAACTGTGAGCTGAAATCTGGAGAAAAATGGAGAACTGCTTTCAGAGGCTCTCTGCAACTTTACAGTCATCTCTCATTCCACTGGAATGGATCAGAACACATAAGACAGGCCAGAAACAAACACAGGCCAATGCAGATGAGAAAACTCTTATGAGAGTGACACACTGCCAAATAACTATTGCACGGAGAGCCAAACGATATGAAATGCTGCTGCTGTGGGAGCTCTAGCTGCGTGAAACATCAAGTGATGTTGATAAACAAGTTTCGGGAGGAGTGTGCACGCATGATTTGGTACGGGCACGCCAAACATGCTTATTATTATCATAAGGAAGCGCGAATTGTAACACATATATAAGATCAACTGAAAACAACAAAGTTATCAAAACTGATGGAAACAGAATGCTCCAGAAAAAAAATACCACAGACTAAACCGAAATCTTTGAAAATCGTTGAAATTAACTTTTATGGCAAGACCAGCAGGCAACAGTGTCTCCTGATGTTAATCACATTTTACTGATATCACTCTATACGGGCCTATTTTCCCTTCACTTTTTTCTTTCTCGCTCCCTCACGTGTTTGTGGTTGGAGGAGCTGTACAGACTGACTCAGGCTCTCTCAGCTGACTGGGAGAGACCCAAAAAGAAAACAAGCAAGAAAATGAAGGGGTGTAGAGAAGAACGCAGCTGTGGGATTGACAGATACAAAATATTTTGTCCTTTAAGCCACTGGATGATTATTCCCAGCTTCCCTTAATAGTTCTGGGAAAATGTGGAGATTTCTGTAGGTCAGAAGGCATTGTTGCTGTTATTGACCCAGAGATGAAATCCAAGCATTCTTAAGTCGCTTGTTGGTGTAAGCCTGCAGTGTTAACTTATGTCAAATGGTATAAAATGACCTCAAAGAGATCATTTGTGAATTAATATAATGTAGCCAATAGCAGAGCATTAAATATTAGATCTAAATGAGTGAAAACTGCCAGTTGTGTTCTTCTCATTCAGCTGCACATCAGGCATTCCTCATTAAACAGGCAAGACAAAACTTACCAGTACTCTAAAAATAATGTTCTCCATGTAGTCAATGGGCTAAATGCTTTAGCGATTACATTTTGTGTGTTACGAGGAATGCTAAACAGCATAACAATATCACTAAATTTTGTGCAAGAATGCTTAACATACACATATACACGCTAACATGTATCTGTTATCCAACACAAGAATTGAGGACTGAGGAGAGGACTTGGATAATACTCCAATGGTAAAGACGAACTCGCCTGTGAAGAGCAGCAGCCAATTTATGCCTTAAAAAGAATTTGACCTTTGATCTAGCAAGCTTTTCAAGCTTGCCTATGAATGAGGCTCCAAATTTTGGGATTTACTGCCCCCGAGATCGCAATCAGAGCGCAGGCGGTGTGTGTGACAGCAAACGCATCTTAAGTGGACAGGAACAGATTGGAGAGCGAGCAGAAAATAATGCACAATAATTAGCGTCTTAACACGCAGAGGCAAAACCACAAAAACATTGTTGAGAAGAGGAAAAAAGACATGTCTAAACAGCATAAAATTTGCATAAAGAGCAAAATGTAAGGGCAGCAGGGTGCAAGTCACTAAGTAATTTCTTCTCTTGAATGTTTAAATGGGCACTTCAAGCCAACAGAAACAGCAACAATAAAGTACTGCTTGAACATTAACAAGCAAGCTTAATGTCAATCATTATTCTGTCTGTGGTAGGTTGTCTCAGAACAAAGGCTTTGATTTAGGCTCGGTGTATGTAATGAAGTATCCAGACGCTAGAGCTGGGCTTTGATGGTGCAAGGGTACCAAAACATGTGCTCATTTAATACAACTCAAAGCTATCTGACAGCATAAGTCCCACACTGTACCGCAACAAAACAGCCATGAATACACTGATACAAAGAATCTGAGACGTGAATGAGCGAAGAATGTTCTAGAATCAGAATGTAACAATATCATGTTTCGTCCTGTTTGGGACTGTACGTATTGTATGAGTTTTGCCCCAAGCTTACAAAAAACAAAACACTTGGTTGGTGTGGCTATATTTTCATAATAGCAGGCTATACAGTATCAAGGCTTGTCATTTAAACACGGTTACTTTATAACAGGTGTGGACATACGCCAGAGATAACGTCTGTTGCTTGTGCTGATAACACGGCTTAGTCTACACCATTTTAGAGGGTTTTAAACAGGCTGACTGAAGATTTGAGGTGGAGCAGATGTGTTTATTAAAGCTGTCAAGACACACGGTCGTCTTCACCGCAGTGTTTGCATAGTGTGAGGAAAGGAGGAACGAAATGAAGGGGAGGGAGGTAAATTAAATGAACATTCCCAACTATACGGTCTGTGAAACACATCCGGCAACTGAACTTTGACCCCTGGAAACCTGTGACTACGCAAAACCAGGGTGCATAAGACACAGCTGTGAAAGAGCTGCGAGAGCGTAACGCTCTCACACATACGCAGATTTGTGAAATACTTCAACTATACAACATGAGAAATGAGGTCTGTAACAAAAACCTTAAAAACTAAACTAAACTAAGAAAAAAGAGCCAGTCATGTTTTGAGAAGTAAAGCCTGTCCTCATTCCCTCTGTTCCCTCAGGACTTCATTTAACCTACTTCTGTGTGAAACTCACTTCCAGATGGAGCTCACTTTTTATCCGTCTTCCACTTTCTTCCATATTTTCCCACAATATGCCCACAGACTCCTAAATTCATGGGAAAACAAGAGATTCTTGACTTATGCTTCAGTGCACCACTGAGAGCCACAGAAACTCCTTTCTGTCAACTGTCATGACTCTACGAGATCATGATTTATATTCATTTTACATAATGTATAATAGTATATTATTATATCATATGCATATATACAGTATTTTTACATTTTATATTTGAAAGGTATCTTTTTAAGAAGTGATTTTATTGATTTAGCAAAGGTGCAATAAACTGACCAAAATTGACAGCAAAATACCTTTGATGCTACAAAAGATTTCTATTTCAACTTTCTATTTATCAAAGAATAGTTTTTGCAAATACACTTTTATCAGGTTCATGCATTCTCTGGAAATCTTAATCTTATTTATGCATTTATACTGAATATTTTTAGACTAATGTTTTTTATACTAACAGGCTTAAAACCAAACCATATTGTTATATTTTTAGCATGGCATTACAATATGTGTTATTTTAACTGTTTATCTTGATTTAAATGTATGCTACTATGGGAGATGAATGCTTAAAAAATAAATAAATAAATAAACTTGGTCAGAATAAATTTAACCATATAAAACTGAGGTTGCTAAATTTTTTTTACAGATGTTACTGATTTTGATAATTAACAATATTTACCTCTGCATCCTAACTCAAGCTACTATCAAATGTGCCTTTCTAAGAGACGGAAAATTTGATAATATTACTATTATTATTATTAATAATAATAATTTTATTAGGCAACCTAAACTTTTTTTTTTATTTGAAACAAACATTAGAACATTAAAATTAAAATATTTATTATTTATCTATTTAGATTTCTTTTGTCATGGAAAATTACTGTTCTGGTTTCTACAACATTTACTTTGGAGCAAAAATATACCTTTAAACTTAAAAGAAAAAAAGATTTGACATTTATCTTGATAATTATCAATTATCGATATTAGCATATCGACTGATATGAAAAAAATTCTTGTGATAAGTTTGTTGGCCATATTGCCCAGCCCTGTGTGATACTAATACAATCATTTTCTTATCTTAAATTAAAAACACCAAAGTGAATTTTTTCCTGTTAGAGATTACCAATATAACGAGAGGGATCTCACTTTGCTTTTCGAATACAGTGTACTCATTCTTTCATTTTCAAAATAAGCATATTTTTGACAGTTATCAGTGTATAACTTGCACGCACTGCAAGTTTTATCATCTACCAAAAGAAAACTGTAAGTTCAACTCCTAAACAAAATGAAGGCCAAACTATAGAACGTCTCTCCTCAACAAAATGCACAATTTTAGGCTATAATTAAGTTAGAAGCAGATGAGAGGGATGATTCATGTGCCAAGGTTTGGATGTACAGTATAACAGCAAGCACCACTAATAATTGACTAACGGATGTCTGTAAAATAGCTGATGTCAAAACAAGGGCAGAAGGTGCAAACTCCAGTTGTTTACAGTAAAGGCAAGACTCCCCAACTGTTTACCTACATCTGTTTGCTTCACAGCAATCTGTCTCACAAAGTGTTTACAGGAGGCGGTTTAGGAGCCTCAGTCTGTCCCCGCTGAGAGCAGGTGCACCACTGAGACTCAGCTGCTAATCTCATTGTAGCCCCATAATACGGCGGCCAGTATGGGACGAGACCCTTGTCCCTTTGCCTGCTTGTGCTGCGTAAGCAAGCTGAAGGCACATGCCATGAACTATCAACCTTGTGGTGTGCACCAGAAGAACTGAACTCCTGAACTCTGATCAGCCTGATACTGATCTTATGGGCCATTTTTTGTCCAGCCATCAAAAAAGAATCAAGACAAACAGGAGAGAAAAAAACATTACAATTTGTGATTGTAATAAACCCAGGGAGTTTAGACATAAAGCACTGTTTTGTGGTGCATTGTGGAAGAGAGATAAGCTAAGTAGCACCTCGTTTTAACATTTTGCCCTTTGTGTATGAATGGACAGCATCTGGAGTTTTAGATAAGATGTATAATGTGACATGAATATAATACTGACATTAACGTGTCTCTAAAAAACCATAAAAGCTATACAGCCTATATAATCTATATACAGCCATACCCTATTCTATCCTATCCTCTAGTTTTAGTTTACCCATAAAAATACTCACCACCTTTCATCTCAACTTACAAGCTCATTAGAGGTCTCCATCATTGTGGAAGTGTGTTTGTTCTTTAGCCACATTTTCAATGGTTTCGTTTGATACCCTGTTGCTAAGATACTGAATACAAACAGCCACAGCCGAGAATCCACATGAATGGGTTCTTGGCAATGTAAAAGAGACTGATCTATTTTCATAATCTCACATTGTTCTTTAGCATAACCTGTGTGTCTGTTCCGGGGTGTAACTGTTCCAGTGGAATTTCAAGAATGAGGTTCTGCTTAATTTGTCAAAGCCGGTTCCAATAATGCACAGTGAGCAGAGAGAAACTGGATCCTATTTCTTCCTTCAGCTTTCTCTTTGTTCACTGAAAAGTATCAATCAGCACCGAAAGATTAAATATAAAACAAAAGCGGCTTTACAATGTAGTGGTCAATGATATTTATTTCTTTAGTGGATGCTGCCAATATCTACTCATCAAGGTCATTGTCTATATATAACCACATCCAGTATATATACTGCAATTCAAAAGTTTTGTCACACTTCAAAAATCATCCCAATGTTACAGTATATGTTGAAACATATACAGTCATTTTATATCTATGTTGAAAACAGATCAGAAATAGAAAGTAGGATTCCCCCCCCCCCCAGGATTCTTTAAAAGAATAGAATTTACTTTCTATTGCTAACACTTCATTTACTGTAGAGAGAGTTTTTATTGGACAGAATTTGTTTCACTTACTTAATGGATAATGTCACATTTATGTTATTATATTTTAAGTACATATTTTGCTCAGCACTTAATTTCAGAATTTGAGCAGTATTATATAGAATATTTGTTTAAAATAATAATTCTATTATACATAAAGGAAATCAGACAAGTTCCGTTAATTTGTCAGACACTGCTAATAACCCCGAAATTTCCTGAATGAGTAGCCTGTTGCGAACTTCCCATTCTCAAAGAATTAGAATAAATATCATAACGGCAAACAGTTATTATTATAATTTTCTCTATAATGTAAACAGGCTTCAGTGCTTGTGCAGAAATAAACCTGTGTGAATCAAAGGCACATGGCTGCTGAATATTTATCTTCTGTGGAAGGCAAAGGAACAGAACAAGAAGTAATGATTACAATTACAGAGCAATTTCATCACAATCTGACATCAATGAAGAGTCTAGGGCACACACACACAGACACACTTGCACAACTGTTTCCTTAGCAACTACTGCTTGCATAACCTCTTCCACAGTAATGATACACTTCAGGAAAATCTGCAACAAGAATGATATAAAACTCAGAGTCTTTCAGCCAAATGTGTTAACCACAAACAGGGAGCACCAAAAAAACAACCATGGCCAATCAGTGGTGGTGATAATGGTTTACATAAGGTTATGTATTTCACATATCATGAATGCAAATGTCCGAATGGGACCTACAACTGCATGCACCCACCTCTGTGCATGCCAACCGTTAAAAAGCAGTCTTATCAGCACTTCAAGCTCCACTGCCCTCCGTGCGCTCAGCAAGCCTGGACAGCCTCTGGAAACAAATGACTTCTGTCCACATCCACAAGAATGTTTTATCATCACGTTGAACCGATTTCTCCCATACCTTATGCAAAAATGAAGCGTGGAAAAGCTGCAGAACGAGTCTGAGATCAGCTTAAGGATGCAAGATCTTAATGATACCGATGCTCTAAAGATTCTAGTAATAATATGGGGCATTCTTGGTCCGTCAAGACCCTGAGAATTTACTCTTGTCAATCAAGCACTGCATGGACTCAGTCTACACTGATAAAGAGGACAGAAAGATGAAGAAACGTGAGAAAAAGAGAGAAAAGAATGAGCAAGGGGAGGAGGGAAGAGAGAAACAGGACCATGGCTTAGTCAGACAAACAGCTCTCTGTGTGGACTATCACTGAAGTCTCTGTCCAGTTTTTGCTTTCTCTCTCTCACCCTCTTTTTCGCCTTCGTGCACTGCTCCTCTATCAATCTTGCATTCCATTTCTAGTTCCTATCTGTCTCTTGTTTTTTTCCCTTTCTATGCCTTGAAATAACCACACACTCTGTTCCTGCTATCTATGCAATCGAATCACTCTATCGGCCCATCTAAGGAATGATAGTGTTGGGACATTCATGACATAGCCCTCTTCTACCTCCTCATGTCAGATACACAAGGCATTGTGCAGAATGAATGCAGAGGTCATCTCAGTGCACCAGAACGAGGGCACTTTCTGTGCCTGGCACTGCTAGCAAGTCTATGCGCCCACACAATACACCACCCCCAGTCATGTGCCACTAAAAACAACTTCACAACACAAAACAACTTCAAATAGATTGACACATTTTTGGCCTCTAGAGTAACTGTTTCTGGTGTTCTCTCTGGAGGAAACCTTATAGTTTGTTCATGTTGAGCTATGTTGAAATGAACTAGATGGATTATCAACTAAACAGTGTCATTGGTGTCATTTTATTATTTTAAAAAAATTAAATACCTATTTAATATATTTTTATATCTATATTTTCTTTTATTTTCAAGAAATAAATGCTGAATTTATTAATATATATATATATATATATATATATATATATATACTAGTTAAAACTGCAATATTGTGAAATATGATTACACTTTTTTTTTTTCTATTTTTGAAAAGCAATGCATTCCTGTGATGGCAAAGCTGAATTTTCAGCATTCATTATTCAAGTTTTCAGTGTCATGTCATTGTTTAGAAATCATTGCAACCATTTACAAACTTTTTTTTAAGTGGTTGTGATTAGTTTATTTTAGCTACATTTAAATAAACACAAATAAACTTTTTTTAACTATAGCTAAAATAAATTGTTTGCAGCCATTTGAAATGTCAAAATGTATATTTTTTAATGTGGGCATATATGCTGATTTGTTGCACATTTTTTATTACAATTTTGAAAACAGCATTTTTGTATGCATTCTTTTATGAAAACAAAGTTCAACTTGAAACCATTGTGACTATTATAAACATTTAATGTGTGTGTGTACCAGATATTTATCATTTTATAGGGACCACATGCCTCTACAAGGATAGTAATACCAGTAAATTGGACATTTTTTGGGTCTTAATTTTTAAGCTTATAAATCATACAAAATTAAGTTTTTTGAAAATGTAAAAATGTACAAAGTTTCTTATAAGTTTCTTGTTAGGTTTAGGTGTAGGATTGGTGTAGTCTGAAAAGATTACAATTTGTACATGTTAAGCCCGATTATGCCTATGGAATGTCCCCATAAAACATGGAAACAAACATGTATGTGTGTGTGTGTGTGTGTGTGTGTGTGTACATATATAAATAGAGCTTGGTGAAAGATCTCATAGCAAAAAAGCATGAACATTGGTTTAAAAAAAAAAAAAAAAAAAAAAGAACAATAGACAAACATAATTTTCTAATTGTGACCAATCCCTATTTTATATCACATGTCTGCAAAGTCCAGGATGTTTTCAAAATGACAACACACTTCAATGAACACATCACATGCGAGGTTCATCCAATCAGAGTCTTTTTGGAATTGATATGGTGGAATCATAACCCACTTGTCAACATATACAGCTGCTGATTCACTCAGATTTACTAATGCACCTTTATTCCTCTGATTGGGCTGAGTCTGATCAGACTTGCCCAACTGTGAGTCTAGCCTACTAAGGGCTTAAGCCTCTATTTATAAACAATCATACTGCTGACATCTGTGTGCTATCGTCTTAAACCACAGTCCGACAGCAGAAATGTGTTCAGAATTAGTCACGAACAAAAGAAATCACGAAAATGGACATGACTGCGCAATTCAGTCTGTCTGCGTGCAAAGATTAAAAGGGCATATCCTTTACCTGAGTGAACAATGTAAAGAATGGCAGTGGTTTGACCCTGACCCCTAAAAAAAATGTCTTAACTGTTGATGTGAGACCCCTAAAGCAACCTGTGAGGTCTTCTAAGTGCTCTTTAAATGGACTTGTTGAGCGCTGCAGGGTGGGCTAAGCAAAAATTGAAGGTCTGAACCTATAGCAAAGACAACTGCAAAATGTCTTTCCAGCCATCCTAGAACTAGATAACAACTTTCCATGCTTTCCATTTTTCATCATTCATCAACAATAATTTTTAGTTACAGTCAATCCAAAGTAAAAACTAGTTAAACTCAGAATTTACAGTCATTTTTTAAACTATAGTATCTTATAAAGAGTTTTACTCCCCTTGAAAGTAGTTTATTTGGCAGAAACCATGGATATCATGGTCCAATACAATCAGAGAGAATCCCAAATCTTACCTGGATGAAGAAATGGAAAAGTCTCCACCATCCAACAGCCTGATTTTGCAGAAGAGCATCCCATTCACAAACGGCACAGCCGTGAGCTCCTCCAGGGTAAAGTGTATCTGAAACTTGAACTTCTTCTTTTTCATTAAAAACGCCATATTCTTTTGAGACTGGACTTTGGGTTTTTGAAGACAGAGGTAGATGAAGACAATGAGATGGCTGCAGCTTCTTCTTTTTTTAATCTGGTGCTTGAAAATTCTTCTCAATGTATGTGCTTTGGTTCAGCATCTCTGTAGGGACTGAGGTTGTCCAGAAAAACCTAGGGTGTAAAACTCACTCTTAGACTGGTCAGACAACCTCTATACAAAATAAACACTAAAACGTATTTCATAACTTACCTTAAAACAAACACAGGCAAAGCACCGCGGGAACACTACAGTCTCTACTGAAAAGGAAACACATTCCCTCTGGAGATTTAGTTGCCTTGAAGAAGTCCATTATACCCAGGTGTACAGATCCCTAATGCTCTACTCTGGCACCATTCATTTAATCATGGAGACATATCGAAAGCTTTTTGATAGTTACTGACAATTTCTAACGAAATGACCATAACCTTTCTCTCTAATAATCGAAAGTAGTCCCCTGTTGTTTCCATTGTCGTAACGTTAACTGAACATTTGCATAAATACAGTTGAATACTTACGTTTTCATATGGCAGCCAGGATCACTGGACGGAACGATTCAGAAAACGACCCATAATAGAATTACTCTTGTAGAAATCAACTGTTTAACGTTGAGTCAAGGGTAGACTGACTACTCCGGGCTGAAACTGTCTAACGTTAGCTCTTTAGTGAACTCCGGTAAGCGCCGCCTCCATGGACGCGTGGATTTCCCTAAATACAGCTGAGCAGTTCACTAAAACTCCCGTTACATCCACAAGAACGAAACAGTAACTACTCCAGACATTACTATTAAAAAAGCTAAACATTCAGAGTTCAGACGCGTGGTTTAGCTTTGCTAGTAGGATGTTATGCTGGCTTAGGAGATTCATCATTAACGTTAAGCAGCAGTTTCTAAGGAAGCAGAAAACAAACATTCGCGTTGTCAAGAAGAATCACCGACTTGGAGAATAAAGAGGATTTCGCGCGTATGTGATGAAGAAAATCGTTGCTTGGGATTTGTTGTGAATGTAGCGCCATCTCGTGGCCGGATACTTGCTAGCATATTTGAAATGCATTCAAAACCAGTGCTTTTCATAAGTAAAATGTTATCAAATGTAAATCATTACTACTTCGTAGATTATAATTATGTAATTTATTTGTACGCTAGTTAGATAGTTTGTTTGTGTTTGTTATTTCTGTTAAAAATAGACCTAAATAAAAAACAAACTAAGCTCTTTTATCAGTGAACTCATTACTAACGTTATTATTATTATTACTACTACTACTACTAGGCCTGCTACAAATTATTAAGCAATGACTCATATCAAATCAAACTTGTGATTACTATGTGCACACTGCTTTGTTTGGTAAACAACCCAAATTTATGATGGTTGTATTCTAGCTTTACTTGTAATTAAAATGTTACTATTTCTATTTTCATACCATTGTAATGTTTTTGTGTTACTGTTACATTATGACTGTATTTATGGATATAAAATGTTATTATAATGCAGCATGTTTAAATTTGTGTTTTTAAAATATATGTTAATGTGCATTATCCAGATCAGTTGTTCCTGTAGTTCAGACCAAACAAAGAAAGTAGAAAAAAACATAAATGGACGTGTATTATTTTTATATATATATAGAGAGAGAGAGAGATTTTATGTATAACTTTCAGATTCAATGTGAACTTTTCAGAAGGCAGTGTGCAAATGAAACATCTTTATTCTGAGCTGTACCTACCAACATAAATGCTAAGGGGAACTTGATTTCCAATCCAATACACATTACTGTGCAAAAGTATTAGGCCAGTAGTCTTTTCACAAACAAAAAATGGTTTTAAGTGGGTTATTTCTATCTTTTGTGGCAGCATGTCAGTTGGAAATATCAGTTTACATTTCCAAACATTATTTTTGTCATTAATTGTAATAATGCAGTGAGATTATTGTCTGCTCAAGGAGTCTGACAACAGCCAGAGATCTGATCTGATCATCATCAGTCTGTCTGGAATGACATGAAGAACCAGAAGAACCAGAAGAACTCTGGCAACGTCTCCAAGATGAAGAAAAAAGATGGAGTTCTTCTGGATTGAGTCTGTCTCAGTTTGTTCTGTTCCAACAATTTTTTGTTGGTGAAAATATTAGTGGCAGAATATTAGAGGTAGAAAACTGCATTCTATTATTTCCCCAGCAGGTGTCTCTCTTAAGTACATTATTAAACGTGATCACTGTGAGGAGGACCATGAAGTATGATTCTGTTCATAAGATAATAGGCTACAGTGTAGAATTTAACAGCATAATTGTCTGATATGCACCTGGAATTTACACACACACACACACACACACACACACACACATACAAGCGTAATTGAGCTTTATTTTTTATTATTCGCATCTCCTCGTTTTATTTAAATTAAAATGTATCTTAACAGTGTATTTTTATTTCTTTTTCAGAATAATAATTCAATAATTATTGAATTATTAGTGGTGGTAATAACAAGAATTATTATTTTTATTAGTTTTTTTTAAAGTGAAAAGAACCAGAACTATTGGGGCGTGGCGCGAAACAAAATTTGGATTAAAATGATTGGTAAGTTTAAGTGTCTATCACTGACATCATTAGGCACGCCCCGCTATAGCACAACCCCCTCCCCCAGTAACTCATTTCCTGTTGGACACGAGATTCCTCCCGCCCTGCCGGCATTCTCGTTGCATCAGCTGTCAGTTGCATTCAGACCGCCAATTCAAACCGGATAACCATTGGAAATTCACAAATTCAAGAATATATATTCGGAAGGAGCTTCAAGCGATGTATGTGTCGGAGGACGCCGATTTGCCTGCGCTTTTTAGCAAACTAGAAACTGGATTACCGGTGGGACATCCTTCCAGCTCATCACTATGAGCTCTGAACGCCGCTGTGGCGAGTGAATGATATGCGCGATCAATTTTAAACCTTAATTCAGAACATATCACACGGACTGTTTAAAGAAGTAAAGAACAGATAACTCTTTAGACGTATTCGGAAGCTTATCTCAATGGACATCTGTCACACATCTTGACTGGAAAACAGGCGCCGTTCCCCACGCGCTCGCCTCATACATAACGTTAGACAGACTTTACTTTAAATTTCTGGAGTTCAGTGACATGCATCAGCGGGGGTCGTTCGTCTCTCCGGTGCTCAGTGGTGTTTTTTGCCAGTGCCGCTCGGAGGAGTATCAGGGCTCGGACCCCGGTGGAGGACGCGGTGGTGGACGGACTCTGGGCTCAGCGGAGGCATCTCTAGCCGATCACCGCCATGATGAGTCCTGCGACTCCCCGCATCACTGCCCGGTGTGCGGCGGACCCGAGCAGGAGCATCGGCTCAAGTTGCTCTTCCAGATCCTGGATGTCAACGGAGACGGAGGCATCTGTGTCAACGACCTGACCATCGGATTGAAAAAGCTGGGGGTCCATCGCACTGAACATGAACTCAAGGTGAGTTATCGGCTTTACACAATTGAATTAACCCACTCTTAATAGGTCTCTACAGTGGGATCACAGGTCAGATCACACTGATAGAGAGAGGACAGACTTAAGAAGGATTCAAGTCAACTTATTATAACTTCAAAAATGCAACTTTTGTTTGAGCATCACAATTTATTAAACCCCAGAACAAAGTTATGTACTTAAAAGGCTATTAGCTTCTTTCTTTCACAGCTCTAGTGTGGGGTTACTCACTAAACCAGCTGCTTTGAGTCATGTTTGCTTAACACAATGGCACAAATGACGTCTGTGCCTTTCCTTTCTCTGAACTGTGTGAAGAGGATTTTTCATTGAAAGACCTTCATTTGTTTTCAGTGAAATGTAGACATATGGCTAAAAAAAAACGAGACAGGTGTGTGGGTTTGTGTCTACCCAAAATATACATTTAATGTGGCAAACAGAGTTTAATTTCAGACATAAAGTAGCTGTTATCCTTATTTAGCTGGATCAGTGTATGTATACATATATACACATACGTATGTACACACACACACGCATACATACTGATCCAGCTAAATAAGGATAACAGAAATAGCAGATTATTAAAATAGCAGAAAAAACACCTATTATTGAAAAATAACACACACCTATTAATGTGTATGTTATTTCTTTTTAAGTTTTAAGTTTTTTTTTTTTTTCTTTGCTTTGCCTCCGATATGCTAAGCCTTGAAGAGGATGCCCATATACAGGCATGTTCTTTTCTAATCAGATGTCAGTGTGATTTTCACTATCATGTTTATTAGATATAAATCTAGACTATAATGTAACTGCCCAAAAGAAGGAAATGCGTAGCTAGGCAAGAGTCTCTCTCGAGAAACATACAGAGCGATATAATAAATAAGCACAAACAAGAAGTTGGGAATTTCACAGGGCGTTAAGAATGTTCAGAATCTGTTAAAATGAAAGTGAAATCTGAGGAATGTGAAAGAGGGCAGAAAGGTTTCACTTTCATTACTTTCAGGCATATGATAAGTTATACAGCAACTTAATATTAAGTAGTCTGAGCTAACTGTTGGAAAAGCATATTAGGGATTGAGATTTTGGATACTGATCACCTGGAATGTGGGCCACGAGACCCTCTGTCATTTATGATTTACCACCCGGCAGCTCTCCCTCTCCCTCCCCCGAGACTCTCTCTGTGATGGGGGAAGATGGGAGATTTATCTTTTACAGGTAGCATAATGTTAATACTTTCGGAAACTTAAACCCCGGGGAAATTGTTGGTTGGTTTACTCATTGGCTTACAACGAGGACATACATGTTTTGCATACCACACTACAGATTTCATCTCTGGTTTTACAAGTGTTTTACAAGCTTTGGACTAGGTTTCTTTAAGGTCAAACACTTTTTTTTTTTGGATCGCTGCAGTCTTGGACAAAAGCCTGGCTGCAGAATTTTGCGCATCAAGAATTCCTTTGTTTGCCAACTAACAAAAGCACTTAGAACAAAACCGAAAGTTCCTCTCTAGTGGGCTTGCTGAGATTTGTTGGCACTGCTTAAATAGACCAGTAACTGTGGTGTTACATGTTTAATTGTAAAGGTCAGAAGAATTTGCTGCTAAATTCACAACCTCTTATCGTGATGAACGATCTGCTGCGATCAATTACAGAGGGCAAAGTTAAGTTGCTGGTACTTTAAT
The DNA here is from genome assembly GCA_032357445.1 of Enteromius radiatus. Lineage (NCBI taxonomy): Eukaryota > Metazoa > Chordata > Actinopteri > Cypriniformes > Cyprinidae > Enteromius > Enteromius radiatus. The sequence goes on along the minus strand of JAUCMS010000095.1, from coordinate 5,919,451 downwards.
AATCAAGGGTGGATTGCACTTGTGGATACCTGATTTGCAAATACAGCAACAGCAGATGTAAAATAGATGCAAATGCAGTGCAGGACCTGCTCAGGTGATTTTCTATTCAAAAATAGTTTGTTATTTTTAAATAAATCTGACAGTAAATGCATTAATGGAACAGCTTGTATGACTCAGTGTATATATAGACACTTGTTCCCTTTTTTTAATTCAACCTTCACTTTCTTTTGACAGTAGTGTGTGCTGTGCATCTTATCTGGCTTTGGTTGAACCTGGCAGAATCATACTTTTTGGCATTGGCTCTTAAACACCAAATGAACTTCACTGGTTGATGGTTTACTGTAATTCTGTAACCAGTCTGTTTCAACAAAAAACTTATCACACAGTAACTGCTTAAAATTCAAGCAGAATGACGTCAGTCCTGCCATATATATCCAATTCGTCCCACATCAGAAAACCATTCCCTCAGTGGCTCATTATTAGTCTGCTAGAAACCCTGCTAATATCAAACATCAGTAGCTAGTTCTTTCCATTTAGAAAAATATAGGATATTATGTTATGTTTAAAAATATGTATGCATGTGCCTTCTTGAGTGTTTCTTTTATTTAAATGTATTTTTTGATTTATGTTTTACATTTGGTTCAGTAATAGCAAGCAGCCAGAGCCTTCATTATGTTCAAAGAGCTGGGTGAATAATTTAGGATCTCTTCACATATTAATTGGCTTAGGAGTACAAGGGCCCCCTGGAGAACAGGGGAACCACTACTGTGATTGGGTAATTTTTTTTTTATTTTTTATTTTTGGAGGAGGAGGCTCATGATGTGTACATTTTAAAGGCACCTAAACCGATTAGTCTACATAATTTGTTGTTTAGATCCTTTAAACATATTATATTTTTTGTATTTTATGTATTTGCTGCTTTGTCCAGTTTAGATACAAGATTGTGAACAAAAGTTTGACAGTATAGACACCACAGTATGACTTTCTTTTACAATATAACTGTATATATTTCTAATATAACAAAAATATGCTATAAAGATAAGGCAGAAGCATAAGTGAGTATTGTTCATTTAAACTAATGGCCTGTAAGGACAGTTTCTCATTTGCTAATTTAATAGCATGTAGCCTACTGTATATGCATGCATTATATAATCATATACATGCATACCATTTGCATTCCACTGTAACTTGTAAAAAGCGTAGGTTCCTGAGATCTGAATATTGATCTGTGAAATAAATTGCAGTGCAGCTGTAGGTCAGTCTAATCAATAGAAAGGGATTCTGCTTAAATGAGCTGCATTGAAATCCTGTCATTTGCATGTAAAATGAGAGAGGAAGGTATACCCAGAAGCATTTAAAAAGGAATGTAACCACAAGCTGATAAATGAATGAGATAGATTTGTATAGGTGAGTATTGCAGTGTTAGAAATGCATGGAATCACCCTGGAGGCGTTGCCAGGGAGATCCTGATGATGCAGTAGGTCTTCAAAAAGCAGAGGGCAGAAAAAAGAGTCAGCAGAATTTCCTCTTTGCTGGGTGAGTAAAGATCACTCCATAAGGTGGCTGTATTTTATCCTCTGATTGGCTGCCTGTGCTTTGTTACGCAGGGGGTGCCAGTGTGGAGTGCTCCGATTGGCTGAGGCACAGCTGCAGTGAGGTTGCAGCTTTTTTCACTGCATCACTTTTTGCCGGCTCTATGATGCAGCCAACCTGCAGCAGCTCGTAGGTGCCAAGAAATACTAATGCTTAAAACATGGAATAGCTTTTAAAAACAGATTCTCTGTGAGGATTTCTGCTGCTTTCAGTTAAGTTGTCTTTTTTCCTCTTTTTAGCTACCGTGCAGTGTGTCATAGTTGTGGAGTGATGTCACTTGAAGAGTGAATGACTTTTTCCTCTTCATCTTTTTTGTGTGCTGTTGCGCTCAGCAAAGGGCATGTTGGGAAAGTTTCCTGGACGGTTTGTTTCAGAAAGATGCTCTGAGTTTGCAAATCTTTTGAGGCGATTATGAGAGCGGGTTAACTGGAACTGGTCATTCACTGCATTTCAAAGTTTTTTGACTTGGTCACCGGGTTACTGTGGAAACGCTGTTGGATATGCCAGTAAGCTTTGGAAATTGTGTGGCAGTGTCCCCATCTGCCCTCATCCTCCTGGCCTCGGTTATGACTGCCTGAGCAGTTTCTCTCTATATGCGCATACAACATCTGTAGACAAAGTTCTTGAAAAGACCAAGACAGAACTCAAGTGCACAAACTTCAACACAAACAGATTTGGAGCATCTTCATGAAGATGCTCAAGGAACTTTGGTCATCCCTGTCCCAGTGGCTCCTGGGAGTAACAGCGCGCAAACACGATACCACAGGGCCACCTGATGGACTAAAAGTACAAAATGTAGAAAATGCTGCAAAAAAGCAAGGCCAGAGGGAATTAGGTACACGGGCAGATTCAGTCAGCCAAGAAAAGAGCACAGTACCTTCAAAGAAAACGACAGTGCTGATTATGGTGGCGCCTCCTAAGGATCTTCAGCAGGTATTGCAGAGAGAATTGCCACATCAGTAACACTTTAAAGTTGCTTATGAATGAATATTTTTACCTTTGGTTTCTGAGAGGAATATTATAACAACTGAACTGGTTAAATGTATTCTGTACTTTTGATTCTTAACGTCTTTTCATCTTAGGTCTTGTATCCAAAACTGAGCTATGAGTGATCTTTCACATCTCATTATTTGCATATGGAAAAAGAGGCTTCATGTGATTATAAGTGTCTAAGAAACAGATCTATTTTATTGAAATAATTTCATATGATACCAGATATCTGCACATGATCTAAAACTATCCAAATTGAATCATCAGGAGTCAGTATGGTAGTTAAAAGGAGCAGGAGAAGTTCTATAATCCCACTTGTTTGTGTTTTTATTATATATTCTACTGCTACTAAAGCTGTACTTTTTAAAAAGGTACTCTTTTGTACCTTATTTACCACTAAAGGGTCACTATTTGTACATTAAAAGTACATATTAAGACCTATGGACACATTAGTAATTTTTTTGAAAAGTGACAGCCTTTGTAACCTTTTTTTGTAACAGACAAGCAGCAGATAGTCAGCAGTGAATTGGTGTGAATTTCTTTAGACTTCAGCAAATTAGAAATCTCCCACGCATGTGAATGCTTCTCTCTCCTCCTCCAAACTGTTGCTTCACGTCTTTAAGTGGGTTGCAGTCTTTGCTGCTCTTTAAAAATTATTATCATAATATAGTCAGGCCCAATGTTAGAAACCTGGTCAGACTCATTAGGGAAAGATCACATGCTAGTGACAGGATTAGACCGCTTTACATTGTGAACGATCAGATTCACTTATCTCTAGGGCCAAATAAGATTAATCACATAAAGAGTGGTTGTTTCATGTTTTATCATGGCCACCAATTTCACTAATTAGTTGTTGCTGGATTGACCCTTTGCCAAGCCCTTGGTTACTGTTGCTCAATTTTACAAGCATTTGTAATGTCCCATAGGACTGGATTGGCATGCATTTTTATAAATGGCACAATCTTTGCATTGAAAGTGGTAAGTAATATTATGGGATTTTCCTTTTCTCTTTAAAAAAATATTGAATTAGATGATTTATCTTTTTTTTTTTTTTTAAATGGTCAAATAAGATGCTATCTGCTTTCCTTACTTTAATACGAATATTCCAGAAACCTGCAGCAGTTGCATGGCTGTCAATTTTTAAGCCTTGTAAGAAGGTGATGCTGTATATGACGTGAGCCAATTACATAGCAGTGTTTGCATTACAAGACTCGAAATGGGAGGGATTTATACACCCCTCTAATCGCATGTGACAGAAATACCGGCATTACCGTCGTGATACCATCAAGCACAGATGAGAGCTGTGTACATGTGTTTCTTTCTTACATTGTTTTATTGATTGATTGATTTTTGTAGCTGAACATGTTGTGTTTGTGTCTTTACGTGCCTGCCCATATCTCAGAACGGATAGAATTACAGTATTTTGAGTCTGATAGTTTACCGGCGCAGTTGAAGTCTCTTTTCAAGTTGAGTTTATTTCTTCCATCACAAGAATTCGATTCATACAGGAAATGGCGAAAGGTAGGTCATCTGTATTATTATGTTACAAAACGACTGTGTAGTGTGTAGAATGTTATATTTTGTGTTTTCGTTTAGATTAGTAATTTCACTTGATTGTAATTTGTATTATTTTTTTTCCATATTGCTTTAATTGTAATTTTATTACTTGTAGTACTTGACCAATTTTACAAATTTAGTGCATGATTATTTCAGTTGCCAATGCAACATTTTCATTTTCTATTTTTTCATTTCATTTCAACAAATGATTAATAGTTTTAAGTCATTTTAGTTGACGGTCAGTTTAGTGGACTCAAATGTAATCTGTAGGTTTTGCGATTTAAAGAAACTGAAGAAAATCTGTTTTTAGACGGTCAAAAAGTTCTTGTGAACCAAGAGCTGTGAGTCCTGCCCATTCATCTCAGAACTTCTAATGGGATGAATCAATTTAATCCAGATTATTTGACTTCCGTGTTGGAACCACTTTTAGAATCCCGTCCTGTGTCTTTCACAGAGTTACAACTCCCTTTCATTTTTATGCCTTAAATGATTTAGACGCCAAGGGCCTGTTTTGCAGAAAATGGCAAGAGGAATTGCAAAGCAAAACAACTTTAATATGTACACTATAAAATGTAGTATTCAGATTGCAAGTAGGCCTATTTCTTTCTGGTTTTCTTCTGATTCTCTAGATTTTGTAATATTTGTGAATGACTGCACTGTCAGCTTCAGAAGGTTACCGTTCTCAGCTCCAAAAAATTCTCATGACCCACTTGTCTGCAGTTGAGTCATTGTTGCATCCGGATTAAGCGTGATCTATCTTTAACCTGCTTTACGCTTGCAGGGCTATTTGAGACTTGGCTGGACACTCGTGATCTTGACCGTCTGAAAGGATGCACACCGGACACATCAGACATGATGCTAAACTCTAAAGAGTTCTGCTGATTCTGAATGGCTTCTAATAGCATTTAATCAAAGCAATTTCTGTCATCAGATCTATTATTATTATGCATATAAACTTTTTGTTAACATAGCTTCTTGGTGGTATAGATTTAATGAGCACAGAGACCATAAAAAGGACATTATGTATGGATTATATGGGCCTGTGACTGGATTTTAAGGTATTGTAGCTAATGCAGTTACATTTTAGAGACTTCAGACACTTTTCTTTGTTTTTACGAAGGTGTTATTATGCATAATCTCATAATGGAACATAAAACAAATGATGACTCTGGTAATCTGGTTTTCAGTGGTACATTACGAAATGCTGATGTCACTGGGTGGGGTGTACTTTTTTTTGTGGTTCAAAAAATTCAGTAGTGGACAAACCAGTAATTTTGTCACACGCTATCAGAGAAACATCAGCCAGGAATCACACTATGAGCCTGATTTGCTATTAAAACTGAAAACACATTCTGTCCTTCCAGAGCACTACAGGTTAATGATTAATTCATCTTATCCATCCCTTTCCATTACCTTCAATTATATGCTGCTCAATGGTTTAGTCAGCTCCTGTCCTAAAGGTCAAACATTGTCTGGATGGGCTTCATAAAGCTGATGCTAATGAGTGTTCAGCATGGTCCTATCAATACTCTCTTCAACAAACAAAGGCCATATGTCTGTCCCTAGTGGCCCATTAGCTCAACAGCACCAGCTCACTGACCTCAAAAATGACCTGGCTTGATTCTGTCCTGAGGACTTCATGTTGATTCAAGCATGTTTGTGTTTCAGAAAATCGTCAAGGCTGGAGACAAAGACTTGGATGGTCAGTTGGACTTTGAAGAGTTTGTGCACTACCTGAGGGACCATGAGAAGAAACTTAGGCTGGTCTTCAAGAGCCTTGACAGAAAGAATGATGGTAAGCATTTTAGGGTTTTTGTGAACTACAGTTGTGGCCAAAAGTGTTACTGCTAGTTATCTGCAGTTGTTTATTTTATGGGTATTGAAATCCAATTCAACAAAAACAACTGAAACCTCTTAAATGTATCAAGTGTTGTATCAGTGTTGTTATATGAGTGTTGCCTTGATTTATTTAGTTTTAATTTAGTCTTAAACCATATAAAGCCATATTAAGGTCGCCTTTGAAGGAACCACTGGTTTAAATGTTATCTAATTTCCTTTTAAAAATGCAGGCCACATAGATTCGCAGGAGATCATGCAGTCATTAAGAGACCTCGGGGTTCACATATCTGAGGAACAGGCTGAAAAGATCCTCAAGAGGTAATTTACTTTATTGATTGTATCTGTCCAACCCCTTTCATTCTCTTTAGCCTTTTATTCACAGCTAATAATTCAGACCTGACTGGAAACCCTTGCCTCAAAACAGCACGTCTCCTGGTTCTGATTTCGGAGTTTTTCAGGCCTCATTTTAGAGCTCCTTAACGAAACCATAATCTCATATACAAACTTACTTCAGCACGTACAGTTATAAAAGTTATTTTTTTTTAATTTTCTGTATGTGTGTAAATGTCTTTGGTTGTACGCTTTCTGTCTCTGTTTCTTTATCACTCTCTCCTTCTTGTGATCCCACCCCCACTCTCTCTCTCTGCTCATCTTATCAGAATAAGGAGGGGTCATATATGTGCCCCTATAATGTAGTAAGTAGCTGTCTTCTCCCTGCATGTTTGTCTTGCTCTGCTTTTTCATTTCATCTGTGCTGTTTTCATTTTGAATTTCTGAGGTAATTTGTTTTCTCTCTCTCTTTCTCTCTGAGAAGTTATTTAGTCTCATGTGGGTAGTGTTTTGGAAATATTTAGGAAGCTAATGCCTATTTTTTTTTTTAGGATTTCGTGACAAACGACAACAAAACACTCAGCAGAACTTACACTTGCATTTTATTTTGATGTCTACTTTAGTCTAGATGTCTACTAATTATAGATAACTTTACTTTGTAACTACATGTCAACTAATTCTAATTAATTTACAACTGCATATCTACTAACTCTCAGGGTAGACTGTTAGGGTAGGTTTAGGGTTAGTTGAATAAGTTGGCATATTTTTTGTTGTATGTTGTGGACCCACCATAGTAAAGAGTTAGCAGATTGCTAGTTGACATGTAGTTGCAAAGTTACTTATCGTTAGTAAAATGTCTAGAGTGGACTGACAAAATAAAATGTTACTGATCTAAATTGTTAAAAGCAGGGACAAGTTTTTGCATGTGGATAATTTTTATTTTCTAGCTGCTTGACCGCACATGATTAATTTCAGAGGTTTTGCAAGTCTAAGCAGTTTCTTATGTAAGTGCATATATTTTGGAAAGTGGAAGCTGGTTCTTTTTCTTTTGGCTTCTACCCAAAGTCAAAGATGTTCCTTGCATGCATATTATTTAGTTTTTGTCTCTTTGTCTTTTAATTTGAACAGTATGGATAAAAACGGTACGATGACGATTGATTGGAATGAATGGAGAGATTACCATCTGCTTCATCCTGCTGACAACATACCTGAAATCATCCTCTACTGGAAACACTCTACGGTAAAACTAAACCTCACCATCCTGCCGTGTGCCTTACGGTTCAAAGTTTCTACCTTTGCGTTTAGTGCCAACTTTCCCTCATTGAGGTGGTAATAACATGTCACCGACATTCACTGCACATCTGCAGGCCCCTTCACTGTCTTTGTTTAAATCTCATCTCAAGACCTACCTTTTTTCCTTGGCCTTTGACATCTGATCTGTTCTGATAGTTGTTGAATAGTGTAGATGTTTGCCTTAAATGCTCAGCCTTATCTTTGTTTAAATGTGTATTATGAACTATGTGTTTTTTATTCTTATTTTTCTGTTCAGCACTTTGGTCCACTGCTGGGTGGTTGCAAAGTGCTTTATAAATAAAGTTAAATGAATGAATCTGATTTAAACTGGTGATGGGCTGCCCCTTAGTCATGCAGTCCTTCTAAGCTCATTTACTTACTCAACTGCAGACAATTTGTTTCCTTGCACTTCAAATACTCCTCAATGGGACAAATGGGGGTCACTGTGATCCAGTCTGATCCTGTTAAACAGATCTACAGTGTTCTGATGTCACTGACTTGATCTTTTTGAGCCAGGAGAGTTAGATGTGTCCATCTCAAGGATTATTCTAACACTGTACTGAGGTGAACAGATAACTCGCACTTGTATTACACAAGAGTAATTTCTGGATTTCTTTCATTATTCATAATTTTCAGTTCTGTATTTTGATGAACAAAAAAATCTAATGCAGCCTCCCAAAACTAATAAAATCAATTTAAGGTCATATTAAAACTTGATGATATAAAAAGGACTGGAGCAAATGGAAAAGAGTAAGACAGATGCCGCTCATCTTTTAGTATGCATTTTGTATATAATCTTGAGATTCTGCAGCACGGACAAATGCAACAATATTTTTAATTACTATTTATTTTTAAATACTAACTTGTGTATTGTTCTTTTATTAAGTTCTCTTGTGCATGTAATCTCACTCGAAATGATGTCACTTCTTCTGTGCAGATATTTGATGTAGGGGAAAGTATGATTGTCCCTGATGAGTTTACGGCAGAGGAGAAGAAAACAGGAATGTGGTGGCGACACCTGGTAGCAGGAGGTGGAGCTGGAGCAGTGTCCCGTACCTGTACCGCACCCCTGGACCGCCTTAAGGTTCTCATGCAGGTAAATACATATTTAAGTTAGGTAACTTTGTATTTTTTCTTATTTATATTATATTAGGGCAAACGTATATCACTTTATACATTTTTATTTTATACATATTAAGAACATATATTACTTATATGTGAAATATTATTACATAACTTGATTCTATTTGAATATTTGTTGTTTATTCCTGTAATGGCAAAGCTAGGGACACTGCCGCTGTAGAAAGTGTACTGTCGAGTCACTATGGTACATGATGTTTAGTTCTTTGGATCAGTGCCTCGGTGGATGATCGTGCACATTATGAAATGCCTGAGGCTGGTTTCGGTTTGATTTGGTGGATTAAAAACAAAAAAGATAATATAAAAGTAATATATGTGAAATATATTTATTTAATTCTAAGTATATTTACACATTTACTGAAAGATAACTCAAGACCTACTGATATAAAAATTGTAATTAAACTTTATTTGGAGTACTACTTGTGCACAATGCATATTTCTTGTTAATCAAAAAATAATCTACTCTAGCTGTTGTTATTGATTCTATTTGAATGTCTACTGGAAGATAAGTCAAGCCACAAAAGTATACATGCACAGTAAGGTTGCATGGCATTTGTACTTTTAAGTGCATAAATATGAAAATGTATTTGTAGTATACTGAGTAAGAAACGCATGTATTATATATGTTTGTTTTCCACTAGTGTATAAAGGACATTGAAGCTTACCTTATCTGAAGTAAACTTTAAATATGTAAACTTAAGTAAATTTAATATGCTTAAATGAGACGAAGCAAATTGAGATGTTTCACCACTGCAATGGTGTTGTCAGGTTCATGCGTCACGCAGCAACAGCATGGGCATCGCTGGAGGATTCGTTCAAATGATCCGTGAGGGTGGACTCCGGTCACTGTGGCGAGGGAACGGTATGAACGTTTTGAAGATCGCACCTGAGTCTGCTATCAAGTTCATGGCCTATGAGCAGGTAGATTGTTGTTGTAATCTTTCAGCAATTACATAATCAGAACTATAATCATGGATGTTTAAAGTAATGCAATGTAAATATATTTATCCACAATATTTAAAAAAAACTTTTGAAGAAACGGTTGCTTTTCTGTTAGGGTTAGTTATTGTGATTAAATAAACATTTTTAGCGAACATCTGGATTAAAGTCTTTGGAGGAAGAGAAAAACGTTTTCAATCTGTGTTATTTCATCGGTGACATCTAAAACTCATTTGCCCTGTTCTTCAGATTAAGCGGCTAATTGGCAGCAATCAGGAGACGTTGGGGATCCTGGAGAGACTGGTTGCTGGGTCTCTAGCAGGAGCTATTGCTCAGAGCAGCATCTACCCCATGGAGGTAAGAGCATAAACTGTGATTTAGGAATAAAGATTAAGCACTGTTTTGAGAAAACAAAAGCTTTCTGTTTCTGTCTTTTGAATAATAAGCAATGACTAGACCTCCCATGCATTCTTTGGGTCATGTTTTGTAATGTACAAATTTAAAAACTATGTTTCCATAGTTTTTAATAACTAACTGCCATCTCCGAAACTGAAATCTAATCAAGTTGATGATGACTTTCTAGAGCAAACAAAGAATTGCTTTGTTTAGATCTCTTGGAGCTTACACAAAGCTTTTTGTGTGTTTAAGGTCTTAAAAACTCGTCTTGCCCTGGGAAGGACGGGTCAGTACTCTGGTATCAAGGACTGTGCTAAACATATATTTAAGAAGGAGGGACTGACAGCCTTCTACAAAGGTTATATTCCCAATATGTTGGGAATCATCCCTTATGCGGGAATAGACCTGGCTGTTTATGAGGTATGTTTTTACACAGTAAAGCAAAAAGATTATATGTTTTTTTATACTAACTGAAATAAATTAATTTATATTGTAAATATTATTCTAATTACTGTAATGTAGCTGTCATGTCGCTCTTATTTTCATGTCTAGACATTAAAAAACTCCTGGCTGCAGAGATTTGCTACGGACAGTGCCGATCCAGGTGTCTTTGTGCTGCTAGCTTGTGGTACAATGTCTAGTACTTGTGGACAGTTAGCAAGCTACCCATTAGCCTTAGTGAGGACACGAATGCAGGCTCAAGGTAAGTCTTTAAACTCACAATTACATAATTTGAACAAGTGATGAATGTCTAATTTGTTTTTTATTGCACATGGTTTTTCTCACCAAGTAAACTATTATTACAGTCCATTGATTTTTTTTTTTTTTTATTGATTTTTTTGCTCTCCATTCCTTAGCAGCTACTCAGGAAGGCAGCCCACAGATGACCATGACTGGTCTCTTCAGACACATAGTACGGACAGAGGGCGCTATTGGACTCTATAGAGGCTTGGCACCCAACTTTATGAAGGTCATTCCTGCCGTTAGCATCAGTTATGTGGTGTATGAGAATCTGAAGATCACCCTTGGCGTCCAGTCCCGGTGAGGGGAACCCAAAGACTGTTAAAATCCTTAATGGCTTTTGTTTTTCTTCTCAAATTTTCTTTTGTACTACTGAAAGAGATCGTCCAGGATGGCCAGTTTGCACTCAAGGAGAAGTGTAGCAATAGTCGGCCAAGAGAGAGCTTGCATGAGGGGGAAGACTAAATCTTTGCGTCATGAGGTTTGAGTTTATTCAGTGAATGGAAGAGTAACTGGAATATACGAGCCCAGGGACGTGCATAGAAAAAACATTAAGATCAGTACCTCTGCATAAAATACAATCCTAGCTGTAAGTAAAATGTGAACATCTCGTATGTATTGCATCTAGACACTCCCTTTTTCCACCCCTGAGGTCACGGGGATGCGTTTGCTATATTTTAGTAGGGACCAATTATATGCAAGACATTTTGAAAAACGACTTTATGGAAAAGAAGGACCACACACCCGATGGTTTCAAAGAGCCTGATTTACTAAAGCATTTAGTATATGCAATTTTTTTTTTTTATGAAAATAACACTGCATCGATTAATTAACTTAACTTTAATTTAAACTGCACGACTGGAATTAAATGCGCTAAAGGCTTTAGATGGATATAATGCTAATAATCCTGGTGTAGTCCCTTCAGATCACTGAATCATCATTCCAGTGGATGGCAGTGTTCAGTAAAAAAATAAATAAAAGGGCCAGACATAAATTTGTTATAAGATCACCCACATACTTGCATTTCACTGGCGTCATTTCCTGCTTGTATTATTATATGATTAATTCCTTTCTATTATTACATGCCAGTTTTCACATCTTGAAGGGATAGTTGTGTAGCAAGGGAAATATTTGAAATGTATGTCTTATTCATCAAATTGTCCTAATATTTTTAAGGACTTTTCATTGTTAATTTATTATTATTTTTTTATGTTGTAATATTTATTTCATTTCAATTGAAGGTTACTATAAAAATAAGACTTTATTATTAAAAACACTATATATGTGCAAACACTCCCCATGGTGACTGGCAGCTAATCGCTTTTAAGACTTTGGCTCAGTTTTAAATGTAATGGGTTGAGTTCTGCCAGGTCTTAAGTTAAAGAAAGAAATGCTACAAATTGATTTGCTCTTACACTTAAACAATTGTTCATAAATTAATAAATGATCTGCAGTGTAAATACAGTTTCTCAGCAGTATTAGTTTGCAAGGATTTCAAACATGACTGATTTAAACTCACTCTAGTCGAGGAACACATTTAAGCACTTTATTTTAATAAAAATAAACCAGACTTGAATTTTAAGGAGGATTTACAATGGAATGATAGTGTTGAGTAACTGTAGTGCTTGTGATTTAAGCAAATATTATTTTTCTGCATTTGTTTAATGTTTGTGTCAGGTTGGGGGCAAAAAGGTTTTTTTAAAGGAAACACTAAAAAAGGTACAATATAGCTTAGGATCGCTTCTGGAGAAAAAAATTTTTTGACTCTACTTTGCGGGGGTAGGCAAGTATCTTGTGTATTTGCATATTTACATATTTCTGGATTGGCACTCTGATGTGCATTTTGACGGACAAGGAAAAAATAAGTTGCCCTTAAATCTATTGCATGTGAAATGAAAACCCACAAGTTCAATGGGTTGTTGCCCTTTGTAATTCCACAAGACCATAGTGTGTTCATATAGTTGCCTTATTTACAAATAAAAAGCTGCTTTTAGATTTTTTGGGGGGAAGCATAGGGTGTTAATGTCAGAAAGAAAATATTTTTCTAATGTTTTGATTCTCAGGGAGAATTCAGTGGTCTGATGAGACTTCTGAGACTCTTCTCCATTGAGATCTGGAACAGATATCTGCATTTTTGTAACTTGTATGGAGAGTTTGTGCAGGCCTAGGATCAGTTAGCCTTTCTCAAGCCTCATAAAAGTGACTTGGATCAGTGAAAAACAGCAAATACCCTTCTGTGTCCCAGCGGTGGTTAAACTAAACTCAACTGTTGCCCAGTTTGAATCAATCCTGTCTTTGTAACGCATGTATGTGTGTCTTGTCTGAATATGCACAAAAATTGCACTGTAGAGTCTTTACAGGGCTTTAAAAGCTGTATTGCCTGCCTCGTAATGGATGCAGCGTGGGTTTTCTTTTGTTTGTTTTGCATTTTGCACCTTTTTTTCCACTGTTTCTCACAGGAGAAATCTGTGGACTCCTCTGGACTTGTGAGCTCGACCCATTAGAGTGGTTGTCCTGAGACGAAAGGCTTTAGATTGTGTGTGTTTGTGGCGTTCAGTACAATCGAGGAATGCCGCCCTTTGAGACTGCCTGTAATCTATCGCCTTACTGTTCAGCTGTTTGGTAGTGAGTGTAACCTCACCACGTTCACCACATGTATATCAATATGCTGTGCTGGGTTCCCCTGAATATCATAAACATACAAACTAATAAAATATCCAAATATTTGTACTGCAAAACATATCTAGATGTGATGACACATCTGTGAAGGTTTAGTTGAAATGAACAAATCAATGTTTACGGGACTAAAATGAAAATAAAAATCTATGTCCTCTAGAATGCAGAAATATTTATGTTTGTAAAATAACTGTTAAATAAAGTTATTCTTCTTCATTATGTTCATGGAAGTTGGGTGTGTAGTGTGTGGTTTGTTTTTTTTTGTTTTTGTTTCTTTTAATCTATCCCATGTGTTGGTCAGTTACACACAACTTTATTTAATTTTAGATTTTTTTTTTTTCTAATAGATGCATTTTCTCAGTCCTGGTACCAAAATCTTAAGTGTCTTTTAAAAAGCATGTTTAAAGACCTGTCAAATATTTTTGTCTCCTTCAAGAACGTGTTTATTTTAATTTTAAAGAAATTAGTGGTTACATCTTCAATTAATTGGCATATGTGACAAAAAAATGTGTGTGTGCTTTATTATTTGTTTTTAAACTAATCCTCCAATTTAAAGGGCATTTTGAAAGGTCTAATCGAATCTCTGACTCATACAATGTTCTATTTTTATTTTGAATAATCAGTCTTAAACATCCTGAATCAGTTCGCTTATTACTATCAATAACATTTAATGCGTCAAAAATGATTATGGTTTGACTTTGAGACGTTCTTCACCGAATTGATCCCTGAGGTGAAGTAATTCCTCTCAGTAAGGAAGGACGGAGACTCAGCAGACTAATCACATGACAGCGGTTAGCTCTCTGAGGAAGTCATTCATCCGCAGATCTAGAGTAAATACTGCCTGTGCTCGGACACCTACTGAGCTGCCTACGTAGACGTTGATATTTAAACTGATTCGAGCTGTTAGTCGGGAGCAAAAATACTGTCTAGCTAGGCATTTCACTAAGGCTTTGAGACGCCGTCCGCCATGTGTGCCTAAGGGGAGTTTCCAAATGACTCTTGCAAACTAAATATGCCTTGACAGTAGTTTTCTGTTATTTCGACAATTGTATGCAACTTCAGTGATACGTTTATTGTACTAACCACACACTTATCACGAGTTGCAAGCAGTGAAAACAGGATCCGGACTCCTCAAAGGAGAGGAGTCAACTCGACTCGAGGTTTGTTGTCAGGTCGTTATTAATTTTCCAGAAAGGGAAAGATGTTATCATTCGAGGAAGCTAAAGCGAGTTTAGAAACTGCAGGACAGAGTCATGTTTTACAATTTTGGGCTGAACTTTCTGCGGAAGAAAGGCATACGCTTCTGGAAGAGATATCTCAGCTCCAACCCGTAGAGTTAATCGAGCACTGCCGAGCAACCGCTGAGGCTGCGAGCCGACATTCGAGTGCTGATGGTCGGCTAGACGCGCGGATGAAGCCCGTTCCTACAGAGTTCATCGGAAGTGTGCGTAAAAGTGACAAAGAAACACTTCAAATGTGGGGTGATGAAGGTACAGCTCCAAGGTTTAAAATAATATAACTTACAACAAAAATTGTAATTTTTACATTGTGGACAAAAGTAACATTGCAAACACTGAAGACTGCATAAAAGACTCCTGTTTTCAGGGTTACTGCAGATTTCACAGGACAGAGTGGCTGTTTTGCTGTTAGCCGGTGGTCAGGGGACTCGGCTTGGAGTGCCTTATCCCAAAGGCATGTATAATGTTGGGCTTCCAAGTGGGAAAACCCTGTACCAGATCCAGGCTGAGCGTATCCAGAAGGTGCAAGAGCTGGCCAATGTGAAGCATGGTAGTAGGTGCACAATACCATGGTATGGCTCTTTGTTTGCAGTTCAAATAAGAGTCTTTCTGATTTCTGTCAATTGGAAACATTGTTGGTTCTGGTTTTTCTCTATTTTTTATAGACCAGAAAGTGTCATTTCCACATTTAAAATATGTTGTGTAGTATCCAGTGGTGGAAATGGCCTAGTTTAAAAAAATTTATTGATTCATGTTTCTATTAATAATTTTTGTTTGCAAGTCTGGGACATAAAAGTACTTTCAATTAAAGAAATGAGAAACGTTCATGAATTAATAAACACCCTCCAAATGACAAAAGAACATGTATTGAATTACCTTTTGATGATATTTGAACAGGTACATAATGACTAGTGAGTTCACTCTGGGACCCACAGAGAAGTTCTTCAAAGACAATGAATATTTTGGTCTTTGCCCATCCAACGTAGTCATGTTTGAGCAGAGAATGATACCAGCCGTAGGCTTTGATGGAAAGCTCATCCTGGAGAAGAAGAACAAAATAGCAATGGCACCAGGTCAGAGAGAATTTGGTTGGCTTCAGAAGGAAAACAAATTTTGGAATAAAATATTTTTTTTCTTTTATTAGTTATTTGTTAGAGGTAGTGCATAAATTATTAAAATACTTAATTAATTTTATTAATTTTATATAAATATATATATATATTTTTATTATTATTATTAATATTTTCATCAGCTCTATGACAACAGATAAATAATTATTAACCTTTTTACTTATTTATTTTTTTATTTCAGTCACTAAAACCAGATGATGATTGCATCTCATTTCTATGTTTACTTCAGATGGAAATGGCGGCCTCTATCGTGCTCTAGTGGACAACAAGGTTTTAGAGGACCTGGAGAGAAGGGGTGTGGAGTATCTTCATGTGTACTGTGTGGACAACATCTTGGTGAAGATGGCAGACCCGGTCTTTATTGGCTTTTGTGTAAACAAAGGAGGAGACTGTGGAGCCAAGGTAAAAAATATCCTGAATGAGATCCCACCCATCGTCGTTTACCATTATTAATGTATAATTATGTATCGCTTTAATTAGTTGTTTAATTGTGTTTTACCTTTATTCTGGTCAGGTGGTGGATAAGGCCTATCCTGCAGAGCCCGTTGGAGTGGTGTGTCAGGTGGACGGCCTGTATCAGGTGATTGAGTACAGTGAGATCCAACCAGAGACCGCAGAGCTGCGAGGCCCAGGAGGAGAGCTCCTGTTCAGTGCTGGGAACATCTGTAACCACTTCTTTACCCGAGGCTTCTTGAAGGATGTGGCTGAGTATGTACAATCCCACATTTCCCGCTTTTTTTAGCTGGCTTTTTTGCTACAATATATTATAGTCATGCACTGTTGTAATATAATTAGGGCTGCAAAATGATTAATGGCATTTAATTAAAAAGTTTGTTTACATATTATATGTGTGTGTACTGTGTGTATTTATTATGTATATATAAATACACACACACACATTTAAATATTAAGAAATAATAGGTTTTATATATATATATAAGTACACACATATTTTTTAAATACATATACGTGTGTGAATATATACACAGTACATACACATATTGTACGTACACATAAACTATTTAGCTTGCACTTAATCACAATGAATCATTTTGCAGCCCTAAATATAATAGAATTAATAAACTGTAATAACACTGGTGAAGATGGCATCATATAATAACAAGGAATACTAAGACCCAATTTAAGACTTGCACTGTGTCCGAATTTAATACTTCTCTACTATATAGTATGTGGAAGATAGTATGTCGAAAGACAAGTATGTCCAAATTCATAATATTCAAAATAAAGTTGATGAAAAGTGGACAAAGTCCTACAGTCTTTGGTACAAACTAATTCCTATTGTAATGCCTTTTCCCTACAGAAAGTTTGAGAGTCAGCTGAAGCAGCATGTGGCAATCAAAAAGGTGCCATTTATGGATGGAGAAGGAAACCTGGTGAAACCCACCAAGCCCAATGGCATCAAAATGGAGAAATTTGTCTTTGACGTTTTTCAGTTCTCAAAGTATGTTTTATAGCCACTGTTAGTTTTGGTTAATTGGGGTATCGCCAACTTCCTCACCTTCGTCTGTTTTTACCAGGAAATTTGTTGCCTTTGAGGTGTTGAGAGAGGAGGAATTCTCACCCCTAAAAAATGCTGATGGGGCTCCTTTAGACACACCAACTACAGCACGCCGATCCTTGTTAGCACAACATTACCGCTGGGCTCTGGCAGCTGGTGGAAACTTTCTGGATGAGCAGGATAAACCCATCAACCCCCCAAAACATAGGTAGTAACAAAATACATGCTATTAAATCAGTAGAAAATATTAAGTAAATAAGTATGTTTTACCTGAGATTGTTTTGATCTTCTAAATGACTTGATGTACATGCCATATTGCAAGATTCCTCAATTATTATACTTATACTGCACCAGAAGCAGAGCAGGATACGGTGTAGAAATTTCCATTCTTGTTATGCATGCAATACGTTTTGACTGAATTGAGCTGAAAGAATAGGCCTAAAAGGAATTTACTCATTCATGCAGAAAATGAACAAATTTGAGGCACTTCCTGTGATGATGTGTGGTTTATAATAACTTGGTCTACTCTTTCTTTTGCAGTGTGACACAGAATGAAGACCCCCCAGCAATCTGCGAAATCTCTCCACTTGTATCATACTTTGGCGAGGTAAAAATGTGACGATTAGTAAAGCTTTGCTTTAAACTGGAGTTGCTATTACCGATAATCAGTTTTTGGATTGTATTTATTACAAAAGCTAAATATTTGAGTCTTTCAAATTGTCCACTGATTACAAAATATTACAGTTAGTACAAAAAGAGGCAAAAGGCTCAGAGAGAAAAAAAGAATAACAAGCAAGTGTGACCATATGGAGCATGATGTGAAACAGAGCGAATGATGTCAGAGTAGTGTTCCTGTTCTCAGGAGAGAGTTCAAGAGACAGCTGTAACACTCCATCTCTTTATCTCCTTTTTTTCATTTTCCCTCCACGACACGTAGTCATATTTGAAGTGCTGTGTTTTACAGGGTCTGGAAGAGCTGCTGAACCAGAAGAACTTGAAGTCCCCTTTTCTACTTGATGAGAATGAAGCCAAGAATCTTGTGAAAACATAGATTGGATTCCATCATGTCTAGGGCCAGGCAGATATTAAAGGAAATAAAATGGATGTTTACAAATCAAATATAAATAAAGATATAATAAATAATAAAAAAGCTTGGGGTCGGTAAGATTTTTACTCAGCAAAGCTGCATTTATCAGAAATACAAGAGGGAAAACTACAATATTTTAAATGTTGACTTTCCAACAGCCTTAACTCCAGTTTTCATTCACATGAATCTTCAGAAATTTGGTGCTCAAGAAACATTTCTTCTTCTTCTTCTTCTTCTTATTATTATTAAAAACAGTTGTTTAATTTGACAGCATTCGATTTGAAATGAAATCTTATAATTATAAGTCTTTACTGTCACTTCATCAGCTTAATGCATCCTATTCATTTTATTAAAAACTAAATCTTACTGACTCCAATTATTATTACATAATTATAATTTTTCAAAAGATTTTAATAGAATCAATTTTTATAAAATGGCTGTATGATTGCAAAATACAGTGTGATATTTTTATTAGAATGTGTCGCCGTGTATTGCACAGCATATCATTTTTATTTTACTTTACAATACCAATAAAATCATATACCCACTTACAGTTCAGATACTGTGTTTTCATTTCCTTCGCCTCTGCCTTTGCATCCCAGTTTGAAGGCGAAACGTCACATGACCGCAGCTGACCAATAGAAAACGTGACATTACCAGTTTCATGTCTAAGCGGCGGAACGGCAACGGCATCAACAAGCTTATTAGAGCGAGAGAAACACAGTATCTGAATGAAATACTGCGCTTCGGTTGCGTTACGTTGCAATATTATGCTGTATTAGACGTGCAGCAGAAAAAGTTCACGCTGGCGTGAAATATTGTGCTTAAAATGGTTCTTGTTCTGGAATTTAGCGTACGACGCGTAGGAGCTCACTTGACAGCTGGAATGTAACGTTAACTGGGTTTCTTATGAGCTGGCTAACACAGCTAACTTAGCTGCCTGTAGAGGTCTGTGAGGCTGAGAATAAGATGCATTTCATTACGAGCACACAGCATATGCATGCTTAGGCGTATATAGAAGTATGCTAGGATGTTCAAAAATGTGTTCGGATCAGGATTCCTGGTGAGGACCGCTCATGTCTTCTTGACATGGGTTATAACGTTGATTCTCTTCCTCCACGACACCGGTAAGTGCCCGTGAAAGATGCTGATTGTACTGCAAGTATCTGCCTCAGCTACAGACCTGTTATTGTGTGGCTGCAATAACTATATGATGTACATAACGCTGCTTCACACCTGTATCTGCTTCAGCACTTTCTTTTCCAGACAAGGTTTCAGATGATATAGAACTATTCTTAGCACTCTTTTACATTATAATTATTCTCTGCTATATCCTGTTCTGCTGCACAGTTTCACTCTTGTGCGAGATAAAGAGAACAAAAAGTTAAATGAGATAGTATGACAAAGTCAAAATGAAATAAAAAGTAGGACTTATGACAGTTTTGAAATAAGATGCTAAAATCAATTGGGAAATAAAAAGTAAAAATTATGACAGTCAAAATTACAAGATAAGGTCACAAAAAAAAAAACTAACAATAAAAGATTAAATTAAAAAAAAATTAATTCTCATACTTTATCTCTTACTTGAGGCTGGAACGCACTACATGGCTTTTGCCCAGATTTTTGCCATTAGTTGCTAGTAGTCAAATCCAGTCTGCAGGTCTTGAGAAGTTGAGGAGTTGACAGATTTTATATCAAATTCAGACAAGGATTCTATGCTTTCTGAGAGTATCAAACATTCTAGAGCCTTAATAAGAACACATTGTTTTCACTTGTCTTCCTGGCAAGTATATGATGTTTTCAAATCTGTTCAGAAGTCTTTTTTTAGTATTCCACTCCACTATATTTAATTATTTTGCACTCTAATATATCGCATTACTCATATGTTCTGCTATGCACTGTTCTTCTCTATTATACTCTTAATTTCTGTGCCACTGTATTCTACTCTACTACACTCTTGTGCTTCAATGTAGACCTCCGCAAACAGGAGGAGACAGGGGAGCTCACACTGCCGGTTCTCTTTGTGCTGCTGGTCCTGGTGTCTGTGTTGCTGTATTTTGCCGTGTCGCTCATGGATCCTGGTTTTGTCCTGTCTGATGAATGTGACTTGCAGGTCAGTTAAAACACTTATTCCAAAGTGTTTTGTCAACCAAAGCCCTGTACAGTACATATAAATAAATATATATATATGTGTCACAAACCCTCTGCAATTTGCATTTTTAACACTGATTTAACAGCAAACATGCATCAATTGACTGTATTTCAGTTCACACTCGGTATCGCAGAAGAAACACAGGATATGATTCCACAGACCACCAAGTCCATACGGCTCCGGCGCTGTGGACACTGTCTGGTACAGGTACGTTGTCATTTACTAAAGATGGACCATATACATAAATATAGATGTTTCAATTTTTTTTAGAAAATGTTTATCCTGCAACTAAAATGACATTTTTTCAGTACTAAAATAAATATTTTCGTTTTCATTTTACTTTACGATAACCTTTATATTTTGATGCTAAGGAAGACAAATTAGTTTGTTTCTAATATAACAATGAATCCATGCTTTGATGTAGCAACCCATGAGATCCAAACACTGCCAGACGTGTCAGCACTGTGTGCGGCGTTATGATCACCACTGTCCCTGGATCGAGAACTGCGTCGGGGAGAGAAACCACCGCTGGTTTGTGCTTTATCTGGCTGTCCAGCTTGTTGTCTTACTGTGGGGACTGTACATGGCCTGGTGAGTAGAACTTATATCTCATAACACGGGATAGCCAGCAGTGCCAATGGACATAATAGTCCTAAACATATTAAAAACCATTTATGATTGGTCTACAGCCGTCTTTCTGACATTACTAGGGATGATTTCAGAGAGAATACATCAACTAGTTAGCATGGACTACCGTGGAAAGTGCTCGGAATGTGCTTTTGTAAGCTAATCGGGGCACACCTCTACATTGTATAAAGCATAACACTGCGTTAAGCCATCGTTTATCATTATTTAAACTGTTGAGACAGACAGACAGTCAAGCTGCATCGGTTAAAATTTTTAGACTACATTAGGCCTACAGCTGAACAACAACATAACATACACAAATACGTATTTTGAACGATCGCTAGAAAACACAATCATCAATTATTAATCAAACTTACAGGTAGAAGTTCAGAGGAGCAAGCCGTCCAAATTAACACTGATCCATCTTTTAAGACCAAGCATTTGGTTAATCCCGCGTTGTACTCCCTAAGATTGGAAAAGCAGTCATCAGTAAAATGACGTGAACACAACACAAGATTGGAATTTCTGAGGTGTTGTTGAAAAAATTAATGTTAACCACTCATTATTTGTAGATTCATCTTTCAGAAGGGCATATGAAACAAATTTACTCTCAGAGCGCAGGATAGTCTTGACATGATGTAATCCATGTGGAAATTGTACTGTTTGTGGGCCGGCAAGTTGTTCGTGATGTAGAACGTGGATAGACATTATGCAAATATGTTATTTAGTGATGTGTAGTCGTAACAGAAAAAGATTTGAATTGCTGACGACTCATTTAGGCAAATGTGAGCAGACTTTTTTTTTTTTTTTGGATGGACAAAAACTTATCGTGTACCATTTATATATTTTAACATTTATCGTGTACCGTTGGTGTCACAAGCATATAGTTTATGTTCACATACAGCTACATGACACACTGCATGAAAGATCACATTTGAAAAGGCATAACAGGGGCACTTTAAAGGGTTATTTCACCCCAAAATGAAAATCTGAGAATCATCTGTCCCTTCATAGACAGCAAAAATGACAAAAAAAAAAAAACATAGTAAATACAATACAAAAACAGTCCAAGTGACATCAACTTGAGTTGTGCTTTACACATGGACGTAAACAACGCTGATTACATCAAATACATTCTTAAGTACTCTGTAAAATGCCAGAAGACAAGTAAATTGTATATTTTTGTTTCTTTGCGCAAAACATATTCTTGTAGTGTTGCAAAACTGAAGTTGAGCCACTGATGTCACATGGACTGTTTTATTAATGCGTTTCTGGATCTGGGAACATTTCAGTTATATTGCTGTCTGTGGATGGTCAAATGGCTCTCTCCGATTTCATCAAAAATATCTGAATTTTTGTTACAAAGATCTTACAGGTTTGGAACGACATGAGTGAGTATTTAATGATAAAATGTAAATTTTAGGGTGAGCTAAGCGTTTAATTACTCACTCTCGTCATTCCAAACCCATAAGACCATCTTCGTAACACAAATTACGATATTATCATGAAATACACAAGTTTTCTGGCCCTGTGTAGACAGCAACGCAACTAATACATAATGTTTAAGGCCCAGAAATGTATTAATGACGTTAAAATAGTCCATGCTGTCTGTGAAGGATCAGAAAGCTCTCAGATTTCATTAAAAGCATTGTGTGTTTCAAAGACGAATGAAGGTCTTACAGGCTTAGAATTAAATGAGGGTGAGTAACAAAGAATTTTCCCTTTTGGGTGAACTAACCCTTTAAAGCATCCATTATTAAAAAAAAAAAAAAAAAAAACGAACACAACCAACCTTTTAATCTGGACTGAAGAACATCCCACAGTTGTAATCTCGTACAGGTCCGGCTTCACTCACGCTCCTACCTGGCAGCTGTGGTTGAGGACCAACTGTGTGCTCCTGGGAGCAGCAGCGGTGGTGGCCGTCCTGTCCCTGACCGTGCTTCTCCTCCTGGGCTCTCACCTGTACCTGGTGTCCCTAAATACCACCACATGGGAGTTCATGTCTCGACACAGAATCTCTTACCTCAAGCACTGCGGTGCGGACGAAAACCCCTTCGACCGTGGAACTCTGCGTAACCTCTGGGGCTTCTTCTGCGTTTGGGAACCGGTGGTTTGGGAGCATGTGTATTTCAAACAAGGCAACGAGCCCATTTAATTCCCTTAGAGTCACGACTGCTATGACAAATAACCCAGTGGATGGACGTCAGTGTTTTGGTGGAAACCGCTCCCAACTGCATCTGCAGAACATCTAGTCTGCCTTTTCCCTTGTGAATGACCCATTCCATTTTGAAAGCGATTTATAAATGCATGAACTTTGTAGTTATGATGATGTTATCAGATAGGTTGGAATGAGCATTTTTATAAAAAAGGTGTTTTGTGAATATTTTGCCCACATAGAGCAATTTGCCTGTGCTGATTTTGCACATTTTAATAGCAAACGCAGAACAAAAAGCACAAAATCACAATGACGTTTCAGAGGTAAATTGTGGTTTCCCATTAATGCAATACATAGATATTAAAGTTTTATATGCTAGTTATTATCTTGGCTCTGCTCCTACAGTATAATCTCTCTTTCAGGGTACTAAAGAGCAGTTGGGACAAGAGTAAATAAACTAGACAGCCTGTCAGCTTATTTTATAGCAGCAGCAGCAGATGATGATGTACTGTCAGACAGAAATAATTTTGTGTAATTTTTGAACTTGTGAAACACAGTCACTTGTATATACATATTTTAAGGACAATTGACATCCCTTTTAAGATCTGTTTCAGACAGGGTAACAAGTTCATGTTTATAATACAAATAATTTCCAATAGCACTTTATATATCAGTGGTGAATTTCAATATGCTTGTAATGCGACTTTATATTAAATGTACTTATTTATCGTGACATAATACATTAGACGGAACTAATTAACATAAAAAACTGAATTGGTAGTTAGAATACAAGCAATCAGTGCTGTAATGTTCAACAGTTAAGCAAAACTTTATATATTTTTATATAAACTGGGCCTTTCTTTTCACACATCAGCATCTTAAAGAGAAAGATAAGTGCACGTGACACTCCTTTGACTGTTAGATGAAGTCCACAATACTATGACATTAACAAACATTAGTAAGAATAACAGTCATAAAAAGCAATAATTGTTTTTGCTTTTACTTTACATCAGTTTCTTAAATTGCTTCCTTAACATCCGCCCTTGAGTGCTTTTCACCCATCAATGATATAATGAATGATTTGTGCCGTTTTGATCAAAGTTATGCAAATTTTTTCCTCAATGTAGTATGTTGAAACATCAGTATTCAATAAACTGAACAACATGGTTACATTGTATTTTATTTCTGAAAATACATTCATCCCGTTCAGTTACATTTACTTAGATATTTAATTATCCTTCATGGGGCTTATATAAATGGCAAGTTTAATTTAAATATTTTAGTGTCATTTTGTTCACAGTGTAACTTATAAGTAGTAAACCACATTTACAATGATACAATGTAAGTAGCCTGATGTAGTCAAAAGTAAAATACAGACAAACACCTTAAATAATGAACAACGTAAGAACTTCTGTTAGATGACACAGAGAGCAAATACAGTCAAACTGTTTCGATATCAGCTTAGTGAGTTAATGTGCTAACCATATCATGCTACGATGTCAAGTAGAATACACTCAGTCTAATTCTCAGGCTATGAAGAGAAAAGGTTAGCCGCCATTTGCAGCCGAATGTCCCAAGACTTCTGCAAGTACAGTAAAGAGCTTGGTTTGGAAAGTTAAGAACTGGTCCAAAATCAACAAGCAACATTTATCTGGGGCACCAATCCTAAATCAAATCCAGATTAGGGACAACCAGAGATCAAAATGTGAGGGTTTAACATGAACATACATCATATAGACTAAGCATGAAGGAATTTGCATGATCTAACACTGAGAACACACTCTGATAGTTACAGTCAAGAACTTAAGGAGCTTAAGATAGATCTGCGCTGCATCAGAAATCCTTAAAAATAGCATTTCGTCCTTCCATCTCAATCTGACGATCGTTATCTGTTCAGCAACAGTGCAAGTACATTTTGGCATCGTAATTTAGTGTAACAGTGTAACCCAACCCAAAAACTAATGTACATTATTAAATGCATGTTTGAATATGAGCAGATCTGAGCTTACTCACAGTGCCGGCCACACAGTTCTGGTCAGGGGTGATGGGATGGTTTTAAAGTCCATCAGGACTGTCTTTGGAGCTTAAGCAACATTTGCAGCCAGTTTCACGAAAAGCGTACAGCAGTTTTTAAAGGGTGACACGAGGCCAGCTTCACTTGATTCCACTGCATAACTCAAGGGAGGAGAAGAGAGAATAATTGGATGAGGAAGACAGAGGGAAAAGAAAGCAGAGATTTGATATGTCACAACCCCTTCCGAGGGTAATGGAGTGGAAGTCAGTGCAGGGCCGAGAAGTCAAAGTCTGCAAAGAACTCCTGCTGCTCGGTGGTGAGAAAGAATGGGGTCTGAGGAGGGGTCAGGACAGGCTTCAGGCGCGTGAACTCCTCGTCAAAGTTACTGACGTCTGCTGGAGCTTTAATTGATGGCAGGAAAGGAGGCTTGACTCTTTTAGCCAACAGGGCTTCCCAGTCTATGCCCTGCGGAGAGGAACGGGGCTTTTAAAAAAAAAAAAGAGAATTTAAACTATGGTACAAAAATGAATCAGAGTGTTTACTGTCACCTGGAAGAACCTGTGTCTCTTCACTTCATTGGCATCTTGCTCTCCTGCTCCCAGTCGCTTTTCAGGGTTCTTCTGTAAGAGCTGCCATTAAAAGAGACTGAGTCAGTGACTGAGTGTCAACTAGATTTCAGTTTTTCCAGAAGGGAAATGTCGTTACCTTTTGTATTATCGAGACTGACTCAGGAGACAAAAACCTGGGGTAGCGCACTTCATCGTTCACTATGCTGTCAAACACCTCCTCCTCATCGTCACCGGGGAATGGAGACTGGCAGACACAAGAGAATACATTACATGACTGTTCAAAGGATATGATGCTTTTAGAAGAAGTCTCTCATGCTCATCAAGACTGCATTTATTTGACCAGAAATATAATAAAATAAAAACTATTTTGCAATTTATATGAATTAATTTCTGTTTTAAAATGTGATTTATTCCTGTAATGGCTAAGCTGAATTTTCCATTACTCCAGTCTTCGGTGATTCTTTAGATTTAGTTTTAATATTCTGATTTGGTTAAGATGCATCTTTTTTTCAGGGTTTTTAAAAATAAGAACCACCATTTGAAATATTCATCTTTTGTAACATTAGAAATGTATTACTTTCAGTTTAAAAAAATGCATAATTTATGCATAAATATCATTAAAGTATATGGCAACTATTTAGTAAATCTGTATTGACCAGGACTGACCTCTCCTACTAGCATCTCATAGATAAGCACACCCAAACCCCACCAGTCCACCGCACGGGTGTAGTTGCTGTCTGTCAAGACCTCAGGAGCCAGGAACTCTGGGGTGCCACAAAAGGTTGATGTACGATCGCCATGTCCCATACCTGATTGGTAGAAAAGACTTGGTTGACTCTTTGCTCAAATACTGTCAACTGAGAAACAACAAAAAACTAAATCCAAGGGATATATGGCATTTTAAAAATGTACCTTCTTTGCAAAGTCCAAAATCTGCAATTCTCACAAAGCCATCAGAATCCATTAACAGATTGTCCAGCTTTAGGTCCCTACAAAAGAGGAAAGAGAGAAATCTTACATAAAAATCACACATTATTTTATACACATATGCAATAGGGAATTCAGTCAAGTAAAACTCTAAAGTTAAGTAATATTACAAATAACAGTGTAATTACCTATATACAATCCGGTTTTGGTGCAGAAACTCCAGGCCGAGTAATACACATGCAGAATAAAACCTGCCAGAAAAACCCTTGGTTTACAGTCACAGCCAGATTAAAGTGTCAATGCTAAGAATATACAATGCTAAAAATATTCAGCGTGTGCATCTGAGAACATGTGAACAAGTGTAGCACTTATGTAAATGCGCTGCAATTAAACATACTGTGTGTGTGTGTGTGTGTGTACCTAGCCTGGCGTTCAGAGAAGATGCTGTTGTGGATGTGGGTCATCAGGTCTCCTCCAGGTGAATATTCCATCACAAAGCACACATGGTCAGGTGTCTGGAAGCACCCATACAGGTTCACCAAGAAAGGATGACGGGACACATTGATGGTCTCAAAAATTCTCTTTTCACACATTAAACTATAAAAGAATCAAACGGATTCACAATATGATACAAGCCAAATACAGTTGAAAGTGTTCACTATTGTCAGTTCCATCAAAGGAACTACAGTTTGTCAATTCTAAGGATCCACAGACATTACAATATCCTTATAAGCTGTCCCTTGCTAAAAAATATAAAATGTGGCTATATTTTTGTTATTTATTTGTTTCCATACAGACGCATTTGAACCATTTTAATGGTTTATCCACAGACAATTATTCATAACTCATTCATACAAGAGTATGTACAAGACAGATACAGAACATCACCTGTCTACTTCATCCCGGGTAACAACATCCCCTTTCTTTAGGGCTTTGATGGCATATAGTTTCCTGGTCCTCCTGAACTCAGCCAGCAGGACCTTTAATGAGAGATGACAATGACATTGAGCCAATGGCACCATCCAGAGTTATCTGATTACAGTACAGAAGGACAGCTGCAGTTTTACCTTTCCAAAGTGCCCTCTTCCTAAAACAGAAATGCAATTGAAGTCCTCCATTTGTATCCCCTCTTTCCTCCTGTGGAACAGGAGATATACACAACATACAGTTAGACTGAGAAAAAGAGCAATTACAGTAGGGCTGCACGATAATCATCGCGCGATATTTATTGCGCATCTGAACAACGGCTCTGCGTAGTGAATGCGGCTCAATGTAAGACCACGCACCTGATGGAATTTTCCGCTGATTATAGAACCGGATTTACTCACAAGATGCGCAATAAATATCGCGCGATGATTATCGTGCAGCCCTAAATTACAGGGAAGAAAATCTATATTCATTTAGCTATCGTAAGATTTGGGACGCGTTTCAGGTTGAAATTTAAGACCGAACGTTAGGGATTATTCAAGTTTAGATTTGGCAATAATAACAATACTAATAAAAAAAGTACTTACTGCTGTGTAGGCTGGGACACAGGCCTGCCTTTGAGAACTTGGTTATCCTCAGAGGAATTCACTCTGGCAGGAGTCTGGGAAATGTGTTCCAAAACACAATATTACAACTTTTTGTATTACCAATACAGAACTAAAAATTAAAAACCAAGTGTTTGTCTACATGACGCACCCCAGAAAATGATGTGTCAATCGAGGGGTTCTGTGCCAAGTGGAGACGAGGGGGCTTGGCAGGACGCTCCTCACTGAAATTCAGTTTAACAACTGCCGAGTCTCTGTGATAAACAGCCACAACACAGAAACAGAATCAATTTGTTTTTATACAGATTCATGGTTATATTTTCTTCAACCAAACCCCAGGTATGTCAGCGTATGTCTCACCCAGAGGAAGGGGGCGTGGACACAGATGGAGGAGACATGGTCTCAGAGCCGGGGAGAGGAGGGCTCAGGGCGGTGACGGTGCTGTTGCAAGGGGGCAGTACGCTCATCATTAGACGACCCCAAGTGGCAAAGTTCATATTCATCTGTGCTGCCCGCAGAAAATTTTTCCCTGAGAGAAACATTAAAGGAAACCAAAATTCCATTGATCTTCTGACATACAAGAGTCATTGTGCTATAAAACATGACTAAACACCGTCTCCAAAGAAGATGATCAACACCTGCTTCTACATCACTGCCTATTTAGCCCAGCCCACAAAATAAAGACGGCTCAAAAGACAAAATGCTGTGCAGTGCAAAGTTGTGGGAAAAAAAAGAACCAGGGTTATTATAGTTAACGAAAACTAACGAAAACACTAAAACTAGAATTAAAAAAGCATTTTCGTTAACTGAAATAAAAATAAAAACGAGAGTTAAAAAAAAAAAAACTAAAACTAACTGAAACCGTTTTGTGTGTATACAAAACTAACTTAAACTAACTTTATTAACTTTATATATTATAGCAAAAACGTCCTTTGTTTTCGCCTTTTGGGTTGAATTAAAATCTATTTACTTCACGCTGCCAGTTTTAATCCAGGTGTTTGACCCGTATGGCGTCACGTAGTCTGTGACGTCACGTGTCCACAGTCTTTCCGCAACCGGCTAGCGTGATGGCTGTAGTGTAGTGAAAGTCGGAAGAAAGCGGCAGAGTCCTATTTGGGATTTCTTTGGTTATGAGTCATCTGTTCTGTTCAGCGAGCGGCTG
>JAUCMS010000095.1:5811413-5880589 GCA_032357445.1 Enteromius radiatus | reverse complement strand
TTTCATTTTTATCTCAAACCGTATGCATAACCCCTTGATCGTCTTGCTGTCTGCCCTCTGAATACATTGGGAAAAAAACCTGGTCTCTGCACACATACATACACACATATACATATTATATATATATTTATATATTTATTTAATAGATTTCTTTCCCCTGCAAATTCCTAATATTTTGCAAAAATAAATAAAAAATAAATACAATTCGTAGGATTATACTACATTTAACAAATATATTTTAAATATTTTACAATATTGTTTTTTTTTTTTTTTTAATTTCTGGTGCGCATACTAGGCTACTTTCAACACTGAAA
Source organism: Enteromius radiatus (assembly GCA_032357445.1). NCBI lineage: Eukaryota > Metazoa > Chordata > Actinopteri > Cypriniformes > Cyprinidae > Enteromius > Enteromius radiatus. Next base: position 5,880,275 of record JAUCMS010000095.1, on the reverse strand, counting down.
ATACTGTACCAACCACAAGCATTTACACATTAGTGTACAAATTTAACAAAAAAAAAACAAAAAAAAAAAAACACACACACATTCATGTCCTGTACAAGTACATAAGTGATGAAATGTGTAATACATTTTTAAACTGTCTAAACAAAAATCACAATTAAAACAATATGAATCAAATATAAAACAAGATTATGTAAATGAAAATAGTATGGAAACATGAATTAAAAGATTTCAGTCAGTATAAAAATAAAGATGAAATGACTCCTTTTATAGCAATTATCTAAACTCATGAGATTAGGTCAAAGAATGCTCTCACCTGTAATAGTATCTTTCTGTGTGGCCATAGCACGTGCATTCAGCTCCTGGAGCTCCCAGTGAAGCTGCTCAAGCTTTCGGCTGGAGGCTCTAAGCTGACCATCCACATCAGCAGCATTCTTGCGGTTGGTCACTGCCCGTCGCAGCCGCTCAGCTGCTTCTTTGATCTTCAGTTCCCGCTGGATCTCCTGCCGAAGGAGGACAATTGCATCCTCTACACGCTGCTGGAACTCAGGGTCCATGAGGTCGCCTTCAGCCAGACCCCGTAGACTGCTGTTCTGTTGTGTGAATGGTAACAAACATTTTTTATTCATTTACAGCACCCTTTTTTAATAAAGCATCTGCGGATCAAGTAAGATAAGAAACCTATATGAATTTCTTTCTTTCTGTTGAATGTTATATTCAAGAGAAGAAAGAAATTCATACAGGTTTGGAATAACTTTAGGGTGAGTAAATTATGGTATTTCCATTTTTGGGTGAAGTATATCTATAATTTCAGTATACTAAGCAAATAATGCATTAAGAGTGACCACTAATATTGATAAAGTTGCCTTGCAGTGAGCAGGGTGGAAAAAAGGTCCATGAGCTGAATGTGCATGCATAGCAACTGTAGAAGTTACATCATAAAGGCATATGTACATATCTCAGAGATGAGGCTTTAAATATTTCCACATTTCAGGCATTTGAAAAAAAAAAAGCTAAAAGAAAGCTATTTTCTGAACAAGTCGTTCATAATTTGCTACATAGAGGGCAGTGTTTCACACATTCTGACGACTTATTTCTTACACCATTAATAAAATAAAATAAAATCAATTTAAATACACAAATTATACAGGTCCCATCACTCAGATTAATATTGTCAGCATTTAATGTAACGTATTCATCCAACACTAGTTGTCCACTAGTGTTGGATGAATACGTTACATTAATCGCGACCGCAGATCACATTTTGAAAACTATCATTAACTTCTGTCAAAACATGACTCTTCAAACTACTTTAAATCACAAAAGACTTAAAAGTCACTCGTTTTTTCATACACATAAGTTCAGTTACATTTAAGCCTCCGGTGAGGGACAGAAGAGGAAACCTAAGTCCTGTCAAACCCGTTCAACCTGAAAATGTTTAGTGATATTTAATCGTTTGAACAAAGCTCGAAAACGGTCATATAAACAACAGGAGGCAGGTGTTAATGCGATAAAACGCCGCATTTGTTTTCTATATTTCACCTTTTTGTTTAATAATAGTTTCGCTATGACTAAAAAAATTGTTTGTGGGCGTCTTGTGATTGATTCGCTTTAAACGGGATGAAAAACTTTGAGCCTCACAGGACGTCGTCTAAAGTGAGACGTAAACTTAAGCGTTTGAACGTTAACAGTCTGACTGCTTCATTTTATGACTTATTTAATCTCCAAACAGCACTTTTCCGTGTTCCCCATCACTCCATTACTATCCACTTCAGTAAGGCTGTGTTAAAGATGTCTTGCTTATTTCTTACCTGAAGCGTCACACTCGACATTGTGAAATAATGTCCGACACACGCAGACAGTGATGCTGGGACTAACGTTAACCGAATCTTCGCTTGAGCTTACGGCTCTGGCTCACGCGGCGCCTGATTGAGAGACACTTGAAACCATATCCAGACTTCCAACTGAATCTGAGAGCTCAGACAAAAAGACATTCAAAGGGAATAAAAAGTTTTGTGCTGGAAGAAGATACAGGTGGCAGACTGTCAGCTGTGAGGCTAGATGACTCTCGAATTACCGGTAGTTTTTTTTAATGGAAGTTGCTTTGCCTTTCCCATTTCCTGAGGTTTGAAAAATCCTCGCCGCCTCCCTTTTCAACGATTGGCTGACAGCGCTGTCAGTCACAGGCGCTGCAATGATGTCATTTGGCATAGAGACCAATACTACACACTTCTATTAGTACTACTATTAATAATAAAAAATTAATAGGCATTTACCATTATTTAATGAACACAATAAATGCACTAGGGAAGCTGCAAAGTTTCAACAGTCAGAAAAGGCTTAGGGCAAAAGTGAAACAAAAACAACAATCTGCATTTCTACAAGCATTTTTTAATGAATCTTTTTTATAAAATCCTTATATTGGTCGGTGTAGTTTTTATGCATAATATAATAAGCAGCAAATTGTATAGCTTTAATTGCTTTTTAAATGAAAACGTATAAACTGCTCAAATTAAAAAAGCACAATAGTGTATACTAACAACAAATGGATATAAAGTGTAGATAAATAATAAAGGTATAACACTTATTTGTACATAAAACATGCTCTCCACTTGTCTTACATCTCGCGATGGTCGATGAAATCTACGAGACTAAACGGCGTATAAATCCGCTATTTGAGTTTTCAAGTGCGTCATTTGAGATATCATGGCGGCTTCGCTTGCGAAGAAATGCGCTTCACCGGCGATACTCAAAACTCTTTCAGCTCCTCAATTGAGGATGCAATGTGGGTATCACAAAAAGGTAAGCTAGTATGACTCGTGAAATCTGCTAGTAAAGTTTTTGGCTGTGACCTTATGTGGGCTATTTGAGGTGGTTTCCTGTATGACTGACATCTATTGATGCATAATGATAGTTATCAGCACTGTACTAATACCACTAACATGTGAACCTAGCAAGTTTCGAATTTTGTAGTCCTTATTCAGATTTAATTATTCAAGATATTTTGTATCGTTTGAGATAACATTTAGTAGCTGAAGAATTAAGAATGAACTAAAAATCTTTGCATGATTTAGGCTATCTATAAGTTTTGAAATGTAAAGCTATCATTTTTAGTGATTTTTTTTTTGTATTGTGGCAAAATGAGTACACGTCTAACCTCGTTTATTTGTCTTCTATAACAATAAAATCAACTGGCACATGATCCTGACTCTGCCAGGCAAATAACTCAAGTGGCCCCTCCCTTCATCATTGTTTTTATTTTAAAGGTTGTGGACCACTATGAGAACCCAAGAAATGTGGGGTCTTTGGATAAAAATGCGAAGAATGTGGGCACAGGTTTGGTTGGTGCCCCTGCTTGTGGAGATGTGATGAAACTGCAGGTAATCCTGTCTTGCATAACAATCGGTTTAATGACTGCTTTACTGCTCTACTGTTCTTCCTATGTAGTCATTTTTTCCCGAATGGGTTCAATATGTTGATTACTGTAGGCTTATTCACTTTTTTTTTTTTTTAAGTCTTTTTTTTTTAGCACAGGTATTTGATGATGACAAGCATGTTTGCATTTGTGACACATGCAACAATTATATGTTATAGAAAATAGAAAGAAAAATAACGTTATTTATTCTGCAGTTATAAAGCAATAAAATAGTGTATATTTAAGCAGATGAATCTTACAGAATCTTAATTTTCTGTACAGTGACCGAAGTCTCAGATTGGATCGAGTGCTTACACAGGATGACTCTGCAGATTTTAGATTATTTTATTTATTGCTTATTTGACAGGAACAATACAGAATATAATATTTGTAGCACTTAGTTTAAAAGTATAGACCTAAAATACAATAACCTAAACAATATATAATTTATACCATGGCAAACTAAATAATGGTCACATGACTACTTTTGTGTATTGCAATAATTGACAATAATTAGACCGTCATTTGATGTCTACACTGTATCACAAGAGCTAAATGTAGTATTTTTGTGTATAGGATATTAATTATAGACACAGTCACCAAGAAGATGATGGAAGCTATCACCACACTTGACATGGTGGTAATATAGTTGATAAACTGAAGTCTATATTTGTTTTTCCCACCTAGATCGAAGTGGATGAGGTGGGGAAGATTGTGGATGCCAAGTTCAAAACCTTTGGCTGTGGCTCTGCTATTGCTTCCAGTTCTTTAGCCACTGAGTGGGTGAAAGGCAAATCTGTAAGCATTGTAACGACATTTTGTAACTTAGTGTTTTTGTTCTAATAAAAGTATTAAACCTAAAAGATTTAATCAATATACAGATTGATGAAGCCCTCAAGATTAAAAACACTGAGATTGCTAAAGAGCTTAGCCTTCCACCGGTCAAGCTGCACTGCTCAAGTAAGTGCTCCTTTTAATTTGATTTGATTTTTATAAAATATATTCACACAGAAAACAGTTATTTTAAATTGAAATAATATTTCACAATATTACAGTTTTTTTTTCTGGATTTGTAATCTAATAAATACAAATGTTACTTATGATGTTTCTGGATTTAGGATGTTCCTGTTCTGTAGCTGACCTTGTTCTTTGTGCTTTGTAGTGCTGGCTGAGGATGCCATTAAAGCAGCTTTGGCAGACTACCGTCTGAAACAGGAAGTTGAACCGGGTGAGAAGACTGCCATGGCCCACAACTAGGAGGCGCACTTGATCCTCTATATCAGTGGTTCTCAACTGGTGCTTCACTACCAGAAAAGGTTCCAGGTCTGTTCTGATTAGGTCGTAGGCAGCATGGAAATAACTGTGCTAAATGCCTATATTAAAATCCACATAACCAAGCTTATTGTCTTAAAAGAGAATAATGCTTTTATTCTTTCTTTCATTGTGTATTTTATGGGTTTTTTTCCCATATTGTTGACCACCATTTGATATTCAATGTAAAATCTGGGTCTTGAAACGAAACCAGTTGAGAATCAATGTTTTTCATCCTCCCTTTAAGTTTAAACCAAAGCTCTCCAACTCTTGCACTGTAGCCAGTCTTTAAACGCACAATGTAAAAGTACTGACCAACACTGTTACAGTCTAAGCCATATTTGTTTAGATATGTTGATGTAATGAAGAAGAGTGTAAGTGGATTCACCCGCTAGCTAAACACGCACACAAACTATCTTATTGTATTTTATTTTAAAAGAGCGAAGATGTGATTATGATGGTGATTCATGCTACTGGGATTAAATTTGATGGCCTTTCAAATATCAGTACTTTAAATAAAGCATGTGTAAACCAAATCATGTGGGCATTGGAATTAATATCGCATACCTATTGATAGTATCACACGAATACACAATCTCTAAAAACATTTACTAATTTGATTTAGCCTTGTACCTGGTTTCAGCATGCTAGTATGTGGTTTTTGTTTGAAAATGTGATTCTTGATTATCTCAATTTGAGGTTTGTTTCATTAACTGTTAAGTCACATTCCAACAAATCTGTAGCTTTAATAGATCTGAAAGCAAACTATAACACCGATCAGTATTTATTTGTAATAAATTCTAGCCGTCAGATTATCTTGAACATTCAAATAATGAAGTATAAAATGTGGTCAAAAAAAGTTTATTCAGAATATTGTGTTCTTCATAAAGTTTGTGTTGAGACTAACTTATCTTAGACTAAACTGTTTGAAAGATGGCATAGAACTTGCTGTGGCTGAATACCTCTCGACCTTGAAAGGAAATACTTAGAGCCATAATGTGTAAACAGTAAGCTGACTCACAGCAAAGCCTTTCTACACTTCGACTTGTCTCCTTAATTGGAGTAGTAAGTGTGCTTGTTTTATTTTTTGGATGTGTGTATGTATAGTGCATTTCAAGCTATTCACTCAATCGATTTCCCTAAGCCTATAAGCTTTATGGATGTCTTTTCTAATAATAGAAAGTAAAGCAAGCAAGAATAAAGAGCATTTCTGATTTAGGGTTAGGGTTCATGTCAAATGAAAAGAGATTCATGACAAGAAACAGTTAAAAAGCAGTTTTTATGTCTTGCCCAGTAGGCATCCGTTCATATCATTCACTCTTAAGTAAACTGAAACCGATTATATTCGGAAAACCGAAGTAAACAGTTACAAAAAAAATATTAAAGCCTTATATTTTTCATGAACTATCTCGATACGTCATACTACATTTTTAGTGTGCAAGAAATCTGTATGTGTTTCCTTTAAGGCTTTATAAATGTCCAAGCTAAAATGCTGTTTTCTCTTCACTGATAAATGGTGAGCCTGAAGTAGCAACTTCCTGTTTGTTCGTGTCCTCTTGGATCTCTGAATTCTCTGGCCCAGATGAATGTTTGCTCTCTTCAGGGGGCCGGGAGTCCGAGGGGTCAGTCTTTTCCATGTCACAAGTGGGGATACTGTCTTGGGACCTGCTGGGGCAGCTCTTTTCCACAGCATCCTCAACAGCAGACTGATTTGTGGTTTTGTCTTCTAGCGAACAACAGCTCTCCTCTTGACTCTTATCGCACTGAGCACTTCCCTCGTCTTCTGCCTGTGTTTGGTCTTCTGCCTCTTCATTCTTCTCCTTCCATGGGGTCTTGATTGGCGTTCGGAGGTTCTTGGTAGCCAGCATGATGTCCTCTTGGAGCTGCCTGGCTGAATTCACTGGCTCCTCACTGGAGCTGGTGTTGGCTTTCTCCGGGACTTCGCTGAAGAAGCGTGCTGCTCCGCTCTTGTCTCGCTCGTCCACGTACATCTTGGAAGGGAAAGCGCAAGGATAGTAGGTGCTGACTTTTCGTCGGCGACTCAAGAAGGCAGCCGAACAGAGGATGGTGATGATAAGAAAAAGTAATGTGGTAATGACGATTATGGGAAGGTGGTTCTCTTGTAAGAAGTCCACCAGCTGATCCAAGAAGATTTTGCTATGTTTTTCTCCATCTATGGAGGTGGACTTCACCGATTCATTGGAGAAGAAGGAAATAGTGGGTGTGGGAGTCAGGTCTGTGCTCCCAGAGTCCCACTGCCCACTGCCCTCCAAAGAGTCATTAAAAATGACTGGAGTGGCATAAGTGGGAAGCCTGGTCAACAGAATGACGGACAGGCCGATGAGGCAGTGGAGAGCAGAGTGGTCCATCTTGTGACTGAATACCTGAGGTGGTTAAACAAGCATTTTAATTACTTGACTTTACATGTTTTTAACCAGGTTTTAACAGTTAAGCTAGCTAGGAACTGTCTCAGAATTTTTTCCTAATATTCTGGCCAGGTTCTTATGAGTGGATGTTCTTCCAGTAACACTAATATATTATATTTGTTCAAAGTTATCAGGCATAAAATAAAATGAGACTTTCCAGAGAGCATTTAGAAATAACATAACTTGTTCGTAGAATGTATTTTTTTTTAGCTTAAATGTTATTGACTTGGACAGAGTAACTTAAACTTCAATGATAAATAGTTAAAACCTGAGACTTTGGTATGTTCTTACTTCATGACATTAATTCCCAGCAGTTGTCTTAAGTCTTTCCTGTGGTGCAATCAAATTCAAAGCGCCACATGGTAACCTCATTGTATTCTGAGCCAGATGCATTATGTTCTGAGCAACTGCAGCCGTCCCTACATGTGCTCTCATTCTGTGAGGTTTCATGAAAATTAAAGTTTCACTTTCTGTAGCATCAAAATAAGCTGAATAAACATGCTCAGCTCAATCCAGTTTATATATAGATATTAAAATTACTTTTGATGAAGGAAAAATGGAAGCACTACATTACGGTTAATGAACAATAAATAACCATTCACAACACCATTTAATATAAATAATTGTAGTTAATTTCTTATGTTTATTCATAATGTTGTATACTGATTATCATCAAGTAAATAGAGAAATTAATATAAATATTAAATGTTATAAATATATAATTTTATACATGTATCAAACTTTAAATTAAGAAACAAACTGTAACCAAAGTAACCAAAAAATGTTTTGTTTCTTTAAGCAAAGAATTTTCATCTGGGGTCTCTCCACTTCGTGCCATCTGTGCTCAAGCTGACAACCATAATCATCACTGGACATTTGGAGTACAATGGAAATAGTATCAAGCTCATGTGGCGCCTCACTCTCCAACACACACACACACACATACATACATACAAACAAACATGCAGCATTAATATTAGTCTCTGTCAGTGTTTTTATACTAGCTTCAGAGAATAAGCAAAAAAAGCAATATCATATTGCCAAAATCAACTGTGAGAGTCCATTCTAGAACTATTTTGGTTGAATCTTTTTTTTTTTTAACTTTGGTAGCCACATCTGGACATGAACCTTTTAAAGCTGTGCATTCCTGTAAGGTAAGTCATCTGCCATCATTCATCATTAAATGAACAGGAATGATATTATTAAAATAGAAAGCAGACAAAAGTAAGGTTGAAACTAAAGAGTTCTCACTTACTTTTAATTGCTGATGCTCTAAAACATGCCGACTAAAGAAAGCGTCTGCTGTGTCGTCCTCTCAAGCTGAAAATCTGTTGCTACAGACTGCGCGATGAAGAACAGTTGGATTTGTGAGAGGGGGAAGAAACTCCTGTTCTCCCCTCCTCCTCCTTCTCCTGTTTCTACTCTGTCCCAGAAAGACTGACTGGGCCATTTCCAGACACACTGTTCTCGTTAAGGCTGTTTGGGGGAGAGCCGAGTTTTTTTTCCCCCTGTCTGTGCACTGGAGAACTTCAAGCCACCAGATGTAGGCTTAGTTTGTTTCAAACTCTAGATTCTCATTTTCATCCATTTCATTTTCATCCATTTCTTCAAGGGTGCCTTTAGAACTGCATTCGTCTAACAATTAAATCTAAATACAGACATGGATGGTCCCTTGTAAAATACTTTGTGTTTGTTTTTGGCCTTCAAACAGAAGCTATCAGGTCCCTGAGGAAGAGCTTTATGTTTCCTGTGCTCACATGGTCCACGGGGGAGAAGGCAAGCTTGCTGCGAGCCACTGCTGGAACAATGGACAGGGTGTTGAGACCCGAGATATACAGTATAGGGCTGCTGTGGCAAGTCTCAAACCCAAAGGATAACAATATAATGAGCTGAAAACCTGAGACTGAATGGTAAACGGTACTCAATGTTCAATAAACAATATTTATATACTTTGAAGCTCATCTGTAGAAATGTATAGAACCTTCAGAATTTGATTTCAATACGCCAGGCCTTTGAGGCATAACGGCTTGTCAAGACATACAAAATTGCTAAAACATCTGCTTTCTGATCGCTTAAACTAATCTTGAGAGAGTTGAAGCTGAAGGATGTTTTATGTCTTTTCATGTTGTTCTTTCTTTACTGCAGAATAATAAACCTCGCTGTGAACAGACATAGCAAATAAATGTCTTTACATGCGTCTGAAATAACTGTAAATAAGAGAAAATGTCTTTTACTAGGGGTCTTGGGATAATGTAGTGGTCTTGCATCACCCTGAAAGGGGTTTACTTTGTGATAATTTCCAGCTAATCGCCAAATAAATATAGATGTGGGCATAAAATAGATTTCAGTTGAAATGTTTAAATAATTTTACCTGTGTATTAGTGTATTTCAGTTCCCTGAAAGAGTGGACTGATATACAGCATTGTATTGGGAATATTAAGCAAATTATTGACACGATTAAGCTAAGAATTTTGTAAGTATTCAAGTCAGCCATATATTAACAATTTGTTAATATATAAAGCAGGGCTTCTCAATCCTGTTCCTGGAGGTCCGCTGTCCTGCAAATTTTAGCTCCAACCCTAATCAAACGCACCTGAAGCAGCTTATTAAAATGTTCAGGATTACTTGTAAGCTACAGGCAGGTGAGATTAATCAAGGTTGGAGCAAAACTTTGCAGGACACCGGACCTCCAGGACCAGGATTGAGAAGCCCTGATATAAACCATCCTACTAACAAGAAACTGACAGCTGAAGAATTATGAATGAAAAGATTTATTGTAGAGCCAACCTTTTTTTATTTTAGGTGAAGTTTGGAATGCATGCACAAGACTGTTTAGGACACAGATAAGTGCTCATTTTCATGGAAGTTGTCCTCCAGCGTTGGACAACTGAGGAGGTCTGTCTAAAACCAGAAACACACATAGAGGCACCAATACATTTACAGTACATGTACATCAGAAGAGCTCGCAGGTAGCCATTGCCTCTTGAAGCCAAGTTCACTTATCAGAACATGTGTCAGCCCAATATTCTGTAACATGAGAATAATTCGAAAGCGAGGGCATACTGGAGAACATGGGTAATGACAGCAAAAAAAATAGCCTTTTCCTAATCAAAATAAGGTAGTATTTCTGTGGCAAAAACCTCATGCAAATGGCAAACGTTGAGCATCCAATGTTTCTGACTTCAGAGTGATTGATTTCCTGAGGTGCAACAGTAATTTCATAATTACTATCAAGTTACAGCGGTAGGTTTTTGATTTATGAAGAATATGCATGAGAAATGCATTTTCAACGTTACTTGCCGAAGTCTGACAGGTTTAGGTTTAGGTTTACATTCATTCTGCAACATGAAGTTATTGCTTTTGGATATTCTGTAACTGACCGTGTTATATTTTGAAAAACCCTGTTGTTGGATGCTTTATAATTAATGGTGATAATCTCAAAGCAGCCAATGGAGGAAATAAATGAATACTCCAGTTATCATGATCGTCACAAAGGGACATCTGATTTTCCAATTAAATCCTAAATGCTCAATTTGAATGGTTATGGACGTTTCACTAAATCATATCCTTACCATCTATCATTAGTTGCCTTTACAATCAGTTCCGCCTGATGTCCCGCTTTGAACAGCATGTCTTGTTTTTCAGTAAGCCACTATCTACAACTGGGAAAAACATATAAAAGTAGAAATAAAAGGAGAGGTGACCGATTCACCTCAAAATTTGGCAGCACAACAAAAAAAAGCAAAGAGAAATACTGATGTGTATATACAACGACACTCTGTAACATACCGGTTAATATCAGGATACTCATGGAAACAATGTTACAATAACAAAAGTAAGAAAATTTTTAACAAAATGTAAAACATCAGTTAAAACCAGTGAGCACTCATTGCCACAACTTTGCTTCTGCTATGCAAATGCTTGGGGGGGAGACTTGACAAAAAGTAAAAGTCCATCTTGGAATGTTGCTTGAAGTTGTCCTTGTGAGAAACACCAAGCGGAATGATCGAGTCAAACTGAGCAATTTTGGCAGTGACTGACTCCCCCTGCCCAACTGAATCTCTCTTTCTCCATATTGACGCTATGGCTCAGACCACCACCAGTGTCTTAGATTGCCACTTTAGCCACTTGCTCTTCCAGTTTGGCGATTCTCCTGTCCTGCAGCGTGACCAGATCTCTAAGGGACTTGACTTCTCGCAGCAGCTCCTCTAACTTCACTTCATTCTTCTGCAGAATAAAGAAATAAGAAAACGTGTTTTAGTGCCAAGTATGAGTGGGTAAACAAGAAAGAGTCAATGAAGCATCATCCTTACTCTGGTTAGCTGAGGAGAGGCAGGTTTCTGGGGAGTTGCTGGCTCCTCCATCTTTTTGGGTGCCTTGTTATCCAGCAAATTTTTCTTGACTACTTTGAGGTCGCGGTTCTTGCCCGGAACATAACCGTGTTTGAGCGAGATCAGGATCGGTTCGCCATTCTTGCCTTCAAACCACTCCTCAGCCTCTAGCGCTGGGTCTGGACCTGCCGTATCCGGATAGAGGTCATCCTGAAAGAGGTCTGACTGCCAAAAACCGAAAAGACAGGAAATACCGTAATGAGTATTTTGGATTCATGCTTTTTGTTTTCTCAGAAAACATCTGCTGCTTTAATGTTAATTGAAACCAAGCTCCTGCTCTTTTCTTCATCAATTAATGACCACTAAATCGCACTTCCAATTGAGCTTTAACACAAAATAAAGCTAAACACAAAATAATAAAAAAAAAAACTTATCAGCTGAACATTGCTATTAACAATCATTGTTTAACAATAATTGTATAACAAATTGTTTGGAATATATTGAAGAATAACCAAAAATTATAGAGCAAATAGAATACAGTGAAAAGTACCTTTCTAGGAACGGTCATGATAATTGGCTCACACTTTCTCTCATGAAGTTTATAAAACCTGTGAGAAACAACAGACATGTTATTGGTGTTGTGGTGATAACAACGTTTTAACTTTTTGCATTTATAATGTTATAAAATAATTCTTTTTCAAATAAATGTGGTTCTTTTAAACTTTATAGTCATTAAAGGATCCTAAAAAACTGATGATGATGATAATAATAATAATAATAAGTAGCACAACTGTTTTATAATACATTTATATGCAAAATCAGCATATTAAAATGATTTCTGAAGTATTGTGTGTCACCGATGACTGGAGTAATAATGCTGAAAATTCAGCTTCGCCATCATAGGAATAGATTACATTTTAAAATAAATACAAAACAGAATTTATATATATATATATATACAGTACTGTGCAAAAGTCATAGGCCACTAGTATTTTATGTCTCAGTTTGTTCTGTTACTTCATGTGTTTCCAGACAATAATCTCACTGCATTATTACAATTAATGACAAAAATAATGTTGGGAAATGTAAACTGATATTTCACAAATTTCATGATGTTATATTTAATATAAACTGATAAAAAGAATTAAAACCATTTTTTGTTGGTGAAAACCCTAGTGTGGCCTAAGACGTTTGCACAGTACTGTATATTTGAAATATAATTGTTTTCTGTTTTCTACCCATTATATAACTTTTTATGTATAATAATACAATATAAGAATTAATATTCTGACTTCTCCCCTTTATTATTTTTAATAGATATTATAGGCATAACAGTTTCGAAGATTAAACACAGACTGTAAACACTTGTGACAGAATAAATCATGAAATTAATGATCCTGACAGTGATCATTAGTAGTCAAATAACATTTCATTGACCTTTAGGTGCCATACTACCGTATGAAACAGCTACATTGCCATCAAGATTGTATAGCCAATAGCAGGCTAATGACTCCCCCTACTGGAGAAATAAAATCAAGCTAGCTGAGAGCCATAATCACAACAACGCTAGCCTGAAGTCAGTTTAGTTTCTCCAAAATATCTAGATTCTGACCATAAGCCTCTCAAAAGCTTCCACAAAGGCCACAAATACTTGCTGTCTCTGTTTCTCTTTTCAAAAATAACACTTAAAAGCAATACCTGTGCAAATCTGTGCATACCTGGCTATCTCACACTTATTGACATCTAGGCCTCTTTTCGGCATGTAGCCCATGCCTCTTTGAGGCTCCTTGCTGGAAAACGTGTTGAGGTAGTGCACATACGGTGCCTCGTCTGTGATCTCGAAGTAACGGATACTGCTGTCACCCTTAAACAGAAAACAAGATTACAGTTACTATATATATATATATATATATATACATACATACACACACTGTGTATAGCATCACACTACTAAAGCAAAGCCAGTGGCTCCCAATTTCTAGGGGGCCCATTCAATTTCATTACATTAAAGCTGCAGTCTAACTTTCGGTGCTCTAGCAGTTAATAAACAGAACTGTGTGCATGTTCATTGTAGCTAGGCTACTTCTCTCTGTGTATGTCTGTGATGAATCACGCAGGTGCTGGGCTACTGTTTTACATTTACAATTTTGAACACAAAAAAACTGCAGCTGCAGACTGCAGCTTTAACCTAACCTCAACTAAAGTGATCTACATCATTAATTATTATTTCAATATAGCTGAACTCTTTCAGGGTCACGTAAAAACTTGCTCACCTTTCCACACAGGTAGACCACATTAGTGTCAGGGTCATAGAATGGAAGCAACACTCCATTGCTGGTGTCCATTTCATGCACTGATATCGGGTCCTCCATGTTTTTCTTAAAGAGAGGAACATCATAATATTTAATGAAAGTGCATGAAAAAACCTGAATAATATGGAAATGTATTTATTTGCCTTACTGGATTCCATAAGGCTAGCTGCCGCTCACTCATACGACTGAAACCGGTGGTGAAGATGTTTCCATCAGCCAGAAAGATGGCTCTCATGGGTCGTGCTCCCTCATGGGCCTTATCCTTCTCCTGTGATCATCAATGCCAGTGAGACACAAAGAACTGTGGAAATAAAGAGCCTTCAATGCAATTCCGAGATGTTCTCACTTACCGCAGTGATCTTTCCTTTGCGTGGATCGATAACGCGCACTTTCTTATCCTTGCACGCGGTGCAAATGAGGCTGCCGTTGCGACTCCAGCAGACGCTGAAGATCACATCCGGATGCATGTCCTCCAGGTTAATCAGAGCTTCTCCTGTGCCCACGTTCCAAATGATGATGAGATTATCGCATCCTGACAAAGGAGGGAAGACAAAATTAGTTACTGATCATTCAGTCACACAACATAACATGTTTTTGATGTCCAAGATGGTACACTTTTTTTATGTAGTGTGCTCGCTTTTGATATCTTTTACCTGCACTTAGCAGAACATTACGGGCTGTTGGATGCCACGTCACGATGCCCACCCTCTTGGAGTGACCCTCTAACACCACGACTGGCTCAGAAAGAGGTGCGGTGAGGCCATTCTCAGGGATCTGCCACACCTGTGTGTGACAAAAATGCAAATCCTTTTAGAATAATCGCTCAAAGCAGAATCATTATTGGAGGGTGTAGTGACAGAGCTGAACGTACCATTACTGTACAATCTTCAGAGCCGCTGGCAATGACGTGATCATTGTTCGGGCACCAGTCGATGTCCAGCACAGGGCCCGTGTGACCACAAACAGTAGGGTAGGCCTTGTCAATACGACCCGTCTGCAAACAGGAAGAAAAAGCATGGATTTATGTCTCAGCTTGCGTCATTCTGGCCAGCTACGCTTATTCAAATTACTAACTGCATAAATGCTGAGTGAGCATATATGCAGTTATCCCTTACCTTTTGCAGAGGCAGAACGAGGAAAGCTCCACCCCCACTAGCCTCCACAATAATAGCAACAAATTTGGGGTTTACTGCACAAAAGGCACTATCCCAGGTAACCCGCGAAACCCTAATGTCATCATAGCACTGGTCATTCTTCACCGCCTGACCAAACACATGACGGAATTTGCTCTGTCGTACCACTCGTCTGATCATTTCTGAAATCACAAGAGAAGGGAAATGTTTTTTTTTTCTTAAAGAAAATTTACTACAATAGTACTTTATTCATTTAATATTTAAATATCCGACTGTTATATTTTGCAGTAGAACACATTCTTAATGGCAGATAATCAATGTTTGCTTTCAGACTTAATATTGACAGTGAATCATATTAGGGTAAGATGAGTAGTCAGCTAGAGAGCACTGGGAACCGGTTTTCCATTTCACCCTCTATATGCATTTCTTCATAAAAGACAAGGGGAGAAGTCAAATGCAGTTTTGTGTGTATATTTCATTGAGCCACTGTGTAGAAACATTATCTTCATATTAGAAAGCCATACTCTAATTACTGAATATTTACATGACTAAATAAGTAACAATTAATTAATTACAGTAATAAGTAATTAAGCTGACCTATATTTGATTAAAAAACAATTTATTTTCTTTAGTTCATACTGTAAAAAGTACTTTTGCTGAAGCACACGTGTCCCTGGACCACAATACCATTCATAAAGGCACATTTACAGCTTCCCACTGATTATGCTTTGTTGTAATATAACATATATATTATGTACATGTATAAAATTGAGATACAACTATTTGAAATTCTGTAATCTGAGGATGCAAAATATAAATATATCAAAATATTGATATTGTTCTTAACAATGCATATTACTAATCACAAATTAAATTTTATATATTTACGGTTACGTTATCTTATAAAACATTATCTTTATTTAATATACTTATTATTTTTGGCATAAAATAATTTTTTGAGCCGCACCATATTGTATTCTATTGTTGGCTATTGCTACAAATATACCCATGCGACTTCTGACTGGTTTGGTGGTCCAGGGTCACATATTTTATCACAAATTTCATGCATCATATAGTCTATAAAAGTAATTATTTCTTTCTTATTAAACAGATATAAATATGTATTCTTCATTTATTAACCAGGATAAAAGAAAGATAGCATTCACATAGCTAAATTCCTAAAAGATCAAAACCTAATGAGCATTTTTTAATAAGCAATAAACATGCCCAAAAAGATGCACACATCAACAGTGTTATAAAAAAATATGCTATCTAGTTAGGCAGGTTTTTAGACACAGCCGGTGTGCTTATTCCTAACCAGTGTTATAAAGGGTATAATACACTGAAATACAAATTGATATTCATAAATATACATCAGTAGTCACCGGTTATATTTAAGTCGCCTTTATCAATGCATTATGTGCATTATCTGAAGCACTGGTTGAGATGAAGTGCTAGGGCCCTGATTGATGGCGGTGTCTTCCTAAATAGCAGCTACCACCATTAATAACACTAATAATAAACAAAAACGATTCCAAACAGCTGTGTTTGTGAGAATAAAACGTAGTCATCACAATAAAGTCATGGATGTGCTTTCGGAAATAGGTCAGATGTATGGCGGTGTGTGTGTGTGTGTGTGTGTGTGTGTGTTTGCTTTCTAATGGCCGAGCTGCGTTATTGATGATGATGAGCATCCCGGCGAAGAAAAACCTACACAGCACTAACAATCTACTAAAAGATAAATTAAGATATGGAGTAAAAGAGAAAATATATGCACGGATGAGAGAAAGATGAAGAGTGGGATAAGATAATATTCGCCTTAGCGCAAGAGTGAGAAAACCATGACATAATCGATAGATGGCCAGGCTTCTGCTGGTGTGAGGAAACGAGCTAACCGCTAACCGACCAAATGAAAATGAATGAAAGCAGCAAAAAAAGCATCAGTTATGCAGCATGTTTTGAGCCGTGCGTGTTTTTCTGTGCAGGCGCTGGCGAAATGCGACGTGCCGCTTTGAAGTGGAGGCGTGCTATCTACCCGGCACAGGTCATGATGGTCAACTTTCAATTAATATCTCACTATTTCTGCTTATCTCGCCGCATGCATGTAAATCAAAGGCTGGATGCAGTCTCACATGCCGCTAAATAAGCCGAAACGCTTGCAAACGCACATGCACCAGCGCAAGTTTTTTTCCTCTGTTTCCAGAGCTTGTTTTAAATCAGTGATGCTTGCTAAAATCGAGCTAGCATTCCAGTGGAGGCTATTGCACCACTGACCTGCCTTGCATTAATATGACCAAACGCAAAACGCTTACCTTTATCAGTACTACGTCTCTCACAGCGTCAAATTCAAAGCATTAATTTATTTTCTCACAGATTCAGTTGTGCTGGTGACTGTCTTAGTGAATTGCGGCTAGCCACAATAGCTTCCCTCCTCTCCTTTATTCTGAATGAACGGGAGAAAACGCCCTTGTTCTCCTCTCCCCTCCCCTCCTCCTCATGTCCTCCTACATGGACATCAGTTCTGTGTGAATGAGAAGTAATGGTACAAACTGTACCGTACTGCCTGACAGGTCACTGTGGTTTAACTGGTAAGGTCATTTTATAAATGGAAAGACCCCTCAGCATCTCTCCTTTGCAAACACTACCTCGAGCCCAAGCAGCTTTTCCATGTTGTGCATATAAACACATTGTGCTCTGCCTTCAACTGTGCTGATAATGTTACAGGACTCTGGTAATTATGTTAAGAGTGAAAAAGGATGAAGTCATGCTCGTGTTGGATTATGTTACAAAGTGCAATGCGCCCTAAAATCCAATTCGGAGTCTTTATTTTTATGTTTCAGTGTGGTGTAGGGATTTTCAAACTTTGTGATATCAACCACAACAAGATATTATGATTTTGTAAAATACATAGGCTTTTCATGTATACTGCATAAGGTGAAATGTATAAAGTAACACATAATATAACCCAAGATGTTGTTTTCAAAATTAAATTATTTGGCACTAAACATACTGTAAATAGCCTATATTATTTGGAATATATATTTTTATGTATTTTAGCTATATCCCAAAGCATCATCAGTGAATAAAATTCAGAGCTAAATGCAACAGTGTCAAAGTAAAAGTGCACATAAAAATATAGCAATTTTTTTGTCAGTTAGTAATAAAAGATTAATATTTTTATTTCATAAAACAATGTTGTTTTTAATTTTTCTTCTTTTAAATAATTATGATTCATTTTGGATTCATTTCTTAACCGCATTTACAAGTGATAATCATCAAAATTATTACAGTAAGCATATTTAATTAATGTCAACTCTATTAGTGTTCTAATATTAAGTAAACTCTTAATGTATATATATATATACTGAAAGCCACTGAAATTTAATCAAGATCCGTTTGTCTTACCTTTCTTTGGCGAGGATCTTCTTTCCATTTTATGGGAAGATGTTTGTACATCAAAGGCCGTCTTCATCTGCGATACTTTTAGACTCTGGCTTTCCACAGTCACATCTGGCCTGGCTTTCATTATGTTTGTCCTGCTGTGATGTACCGCTTTCTCCTGGGTTTTGTTGCTGTCTCTGATGAGCTCAGAGACGGGCCTGTATCTGGACAGTTCGTTTTCCTCTGAAGCAGAAGAATCACTGCTTGGAATTCGACAGGCGTTGTAAGGGTATCTACTTGGGTCTGCGGTGGGTTTAGAGTCTCCTTCATCCTCCGTGTCCATCATGTAGCATTTAGAGTCACGTCTACCAGATTTCAAAGGCTGTTCCATGTTTTCCAGGTCAGAGTCTTTGCTTGCTTCGTTCTTCTCAGTGTCTGTGTTAGCAAATGGATTTTGAGGTTTCTTCGGCACAGGTGGTGGTGGGCCTTTAATTTTTGCTTTCCTTTTTAACAAAGGCCTCAGCTGAGACATATCCATTTCTTTTGGCGCTTTATCATCAACAGTTTCTATCAAGTTATCGCAGTCAGGTGCAACAGTTTCGTCATACGGGACTAAATCATATCTTGGAATATCAGCAGCCTCGGGCTCTAAGGACATGCACATGTAGAAGGGGGACTCCATATAATAAGGTGACATATCAAGACACGATGCATGCATATTAAAATCCTCAACGGATTGCAGTGCTGCCTGCCTTCTGCCCATTTTAATATTTTTGAGCAGCAGGTCCGAGTATTTGCTTGGCTCGTCTGTGGAATGAGAAGCAGATTCCTTGTGGCCAGAGGCTTTTTTAAAAGGATTCTTTGGTTTCTTTGGAACAGGTGGTGGTGGTCCTTTTTTTTTGGCCTTTTTCTCTGTCTGGGCATCTGTGGGTAGGATGTCAGGGATCATGCTCTGTATTTCAGCGTGAGGAACGTACAAATGAGAGACGTCAGATGACTCCTGATCAGGAAATGTATGAATCTGAAGTGGTGGAGTGATCACAGCTGTGAAATAGAGAGGCTCTTTTTCCTGTAGCAAAGAAGCGGTCTGCGCTGCATCAAAATCTGAGTGAGAGAAAGAATCGAAATGATTTACGAACGTTTGATCTAAACATTTACCACTGGAAGGATTCTCTTTGGCCTCTGTTTCTGTGTCATCCAGTTTGTAGATCTTTGGTTTACAGACTCTTTTGCCCTGAATTTTAGCGTTTTCGCCTGCTAATTCAAGTAAAGAGGTATTATGCTTTCCATTAAGATGACCGTCGCAGTCTTTCCTGCTTTCTGTGGATCTCAACCGAACAGCTTTTTGATAAACAGATTCAGTGTCTCTTTTCGCACATGGCGCTTCTGCTCCCCACTCTCCCTTTTTGGCTGGGTGAGGCACATTGCTAACAGGGACGTTTTTAGCACTGGATTCAGTTAAACTCTCAGTTGACATGACTGTTGAGTGTTTTTCCAGGACAGTGAATTCTCCTTTGTCATCATTTCGCTTCTCAGTGTGAAACAAATTATTGCTTTGGCTTAAATCTGGACGGAATGTGCTTAATACCTTTTGTTCAAAGTCCTCCTCAATCCTCAGCGGGACTAGAGCTGTGTCTGGATTTGCGGGATCAGTAACAGAATCGAAAGAGTCGAATGTTGTCACTGTAGATTTGAATAAACATGGTTCATCAAAGGGAGTATGTAAGATTTTATCCTTACCTTCGATTTCACCCCATTCGACCTCTTCTTTTCCAAGCAATGTTGTACGGAAAGTTGGGTTTCTTTGGTCGTTTGTTGCTTTGGCATCGTTGGGCTCTTGTAAAACACTTCTTCTTGACAAACCTCTCCTGATATTTTTGTCTCCCTGTAAACTATCCTGCTTGTTGGCACTCTGAAGCCATGGGCGACTTGAATTTGATGGACGGGTAGTCACAGTCTCTGGACATAAAGAATCAGCTCTGTCCAAATGCTCAAATCTGTCCTCATAAGGACTTTCTTTGTGTCGAACAGTTCCAGCACTTTCTTTGTCGCAACCTTTCTTAATATTGTCTCTACTTGGAGTTTGAGTTTCATGTTTATTTTTGTCCTGGAATGGCTGTCTTTCAAGTAAATCAGCATTCTCTGCTTCCAAAGAAAATTTCCTCTTTATTTTAACATCTCCACTCATCATCCGGTTGTGTCTGTCGGAGAGCGTCCGTTTCTCATTCTTCTCAATGTTCACACCATCATCTGCTGAGTCCACTTGACAGGAAGCTCCTAACATGTTTGGTGTATCCTTGAGGTGAGTTTTGTTAGTCATTCTGTCTGTTTTGTCAGCTTGTTGCTGGTCCACAGCAGTAAATATGTCTGTGGCGGTGGCGTTGCTTGTGACTGTTTTGAATTCTGAGGCGCATGGACCTCCTGCCAGGCTCAGCTGAGGATTTGGTGTCCTGCCATTCTGCGAAACATCCGTGTCATAACTCTGTCTGATCTTTTTTCCTGCCTGGTTGAAAGAGGTCTCAGTGGTGTTGTCATTAGGTCTTGTTGGTTCCTGATCGGGACAGGGCTCTAGTATGGTGATGTCCAAGCATACAAAGTTCTGGTCTATTTCTTCTGGGCTGTTGGAATGTGCTTCCTCCTCACTTTGGTTTAAGATCTCATAGTCATTAATGGCACCGGTCAGGACGTCTTCTTTTCCCAGCTCCTTGTCCTGTTTCTGTCCCATCACCCCTGTGAAGAACACATATCCCCACCCATGAGTTTATTAACAGACCGTATATCTTTATCTGTAATGAGCCACCACCCATTTCAAGCTCTCTCTTGTTCCTCTCACATCACTTCTAACTGGAATGTTGCAATGCCTAAATTTAAATGACTCTCAGTGTGGCTACTGAGTCACAGAACCAAAATGGGAACCGGACAACTGGCAGAGTAGATCAGTTACCAGGTGCGAAGGTCACATTAGACATGAAAGGGGAAAACCCACAGACTCCAAACATATCCTATGGCTCTTGACAGCAACACTCTAGACCTCCTGGCCTTTGCGACTGTGTTTCCATACAAGAAATGTAGTTAATCATTTATTTTAGATGCATTAAAATAAAATATATATATATTTTTTTTAATATATTAAACATTTATATTTTAAAATTAATTAATAATGTATGTAAATATTTTTTTTTTAAATAATACCTATACATACTGTTCGTAGTTTTAGGGTCAGTAAGTCTCTGATACTGCATTTAATTGATCAAAAAATACAACAAAAACAGTAATATTTTAAAAATGTCATAATTTAATATAACTAATTCCTTATTGTAAATATATTCTAAAAATATAATTGCTCCATTGTGATTATTTTAACATAAAAAAAATTATATATAGATATAGATATAGATACATCCTAAAATTCGCATAGAAACATGTGGATGGATAACCCTAACCCTAGACCAGCATACAAACCAGCTGTACATATTTTATAAAGTGGCTAATTCATATGAATTTCTATGAATGATCTACAACTAACCCCGCCCCTAAACCTACCTGTCGATGGGAATCGTACGAGTGTGGTCATACAAATTTTCCACCTCGCACGAATATGTACAAATTGGTCGTGAGACTGTGTTGGCAGCACATGACCAAGGCATTTAGATCTACACTTATTTATTTTTTTTTAGTAACTATTTATTTGTATTTATTATCTTATATTTATTTGTTGTTTATAATGTAGTCATTTTGACTTGAATATACTAAAAACAAAAGATTTTACCTGTTGCCATGAAATAGACGTATCAACCGATCTGTTTCTATGAACTCTGTGACCTCTGGCAATAAGGGTCATGGCTTTATCAGTGACCTTCTTAAACTTCCAGCGCACAGTGGTTTGAAAATAAGCAGCTAACCATATTGCTCTGCTGACTGTAGTGTCACAATGTGTCTCGTGGGAAGAATAATCTAAAATAGCTTTCCAAATATAAACATATGTGTAAGCATTGTCTTCTGCTGCTCTCTAAACTAAAACAGCACAATGTTTTACTTAAACATAAAAATTCAAATAATGAGGATAAATTCATGCCTATATTAAGAAGACTAGTCATTAGTGTATTTTAAAATACATGACACAACTTGTGAATGCGGGTCTGTCTGTGTAAACATGAATGAAAATGGCTCTACATTATCAGTAAATGTCATCTCATTTGTGCCTCCCAGCATGATGGGATATTTTAAGGGTCCAGTGGTCTGTGTTGAATCTTTCCTCTGTCTGAGAATGTCAGCTGTACTGGTTGGACTGCTGGATGAATGGCGAGCTTATATTATGCTTATGTCATTGCACAGGCACTGCGCAGTAAATCTAATAGGTTATTTTAAGGCTGATGGCCTCAGCTTGCAGCGGAGAAGGGCCATCCATATAACCAGATTCTCTGATGTTCAGCTCGGCCAGAAGAGTTTGCGAATGGATTTGCAGCTTAAGCACAAAGTTGAAGGCTCGAATTAACAACACACACAATTCCCGTACTGTAATAGTTATTTCTTTTATACCCGTGACTTAAAGGGAGATGGTTGTCCCACTAGTTGTATAAAACACTTGGAGTTGCTCACCTGTTATTCAAATGACGACTACACGCTTTTGTTATCTACTGTATGCAAAGTAATCTTAACTTAAAATTCAGTGATGAGCTCAAATAGCATTTCACACTCTATTCTCCGTAAAAAATAAAAAGGTGCTTTTTCAAGATTTTCAAGCTTTTAAAATAAATCTCCTTCAGACAACTAATTCACCAATACATTTACATTTATATGTATGTCTAGCAAATGCTTTATGCCCAGAGAGTTATACAACAGAAATCACAAATATAGCTGACAGTCTCACCGTGCTCATGTATTCCTACAGAAGGAGAAAAATCCTCTCAAGTGATGCAGATACGCCTTTGGATCGGACTAACAACACTTATTTTAGTCTGTTTAACTGACTCCAGCCTGCGTGTCTGGTCTTGTGATGTCTGAAACACATTTGCCTAATTCAATAAGATTTCCTTCTGTGCACCACTCAAAGGTCAGTTTTTCTTCATTTACATGTAACGTCTTTTTGAAGTCATACTAAGAAGTGAATTATTATGTGGTGCATTTATTTTAATAATCATCAACAGTTCACTCATAGTTATAAAAAAGGCCATTTCTGATGCAGACAATAAACAATTTATTTTTTTATAATTAACTGTACATTACATTATAAAACAAAGTGCAGCACAACTTAAAATGGTCAAAACGAAGTACAGTGTATAGATGATGTATGTTCCAAGTCACTTTTAAGAGCTGTTTAGTTAGGGCTGAAGGCAATCTTCCAGTTTCTCGAAGTTGGTTATTGTTAGCTTAGTGTGTTCAAACATGGCAAAACATGACAATAAATAAATGACTTTGGTCTCCACTATTCAAATATGAAATGTAGTATCAAAATGAAAAGACAAACAGACTTGAATAAGCCACAAAATATGATTTTTTTGTTTGTTTTCAAAATAAACTCTGCTCTATAAAGACCGCAAACAGGTGGAGACAATACCTCTGCGAAACAAAGAGCAGTTTTTACCAAAGGACCGTTAGACAACTGATTGCAAATGGCAACAGGTAAGGCACTTGCATGTCCGAAGAAACAAAATGTCTAGTACTTAAATCAGCAGCAGCTGGGAGGAGGTACGGCGAGCCATGAGCGGAACACAAAACATACAACTTTGATCTCTTTGGGAGGCCATCTTCTTTTGGCAATCATAATCATTTTGATTTGCAGAAATACCCCCCCCCCAGTGTGAAATGCGAACGTTCTCATAATATGTATTTTTTAAAAATGGGAAAAATTTTAAATGAAATAAAACACCAATATTAAGTTGCAACCCATTGGGAATTTGCAAAAGCAACATAAAATACATCTCACAGCTTTCAAATAAAAACGGACAACCCAGTCTCACGGCAGGTCGTGACAATATCACGAAATTAGCACTAAATCTATTTATTCGTGTCAGGGTCACGAATATTTCATTATTTTCGTAACTCCAGCACGAACGTAAATCTACGATTCCATTGGATGCATCATTTCGTGCTGGATTCACGAAAGTCGAGTAAGAATCGTGTCCGTATCACGAAAAAAAAAACGTGAGACTGGGCTGAAACGGAATAGTTTCATACAGCGGTGACTGAACCCATGCAGACCATATGGAAGAAAAAAAACGCTTTCATTCAAATCTCACTCAAGGTGCGTTTCTCTCAGATTTTCATTCTTAATGAGAACTAGTTATTTTTCACATTATTGTATAAATAAAGATGATACTCTTCAAAATCTTGCTTACACTTATTGCACAGGCCACTTTGCATATTTTTTCAAAAAAATAAAAAATAAAAATAAAATAAAATTAAGCTTAGTAGGCAACACAAAGACCAGTAACATTAATTATTAAATTACACTTATATATGAGAAAAAAAAAAAAAAAAAAATCAAGGTCAAATTTAACCAATACTTGCAAACTTACTAGTTATCTTGGAGCACTAATCAAACTTTGTGTTCTTTTACAAATATCATACACCATCATGGTATTAAATTGACAAGCTCAAGCAAGTCCCTTTACCCGCAATATTATAACAAACTGTGCATACCTGTTAATACCTAATGCACATGACTGTCATTATCAGATGCCATGATGTCATTTCATATAGGAGACACTTTAAAAGGACCTAGTGAGACATTTGAACATCCTCTGATCAACTTGAAGACTGTATTGTACTAATGTGTTGCTGCTAAAGCCTTTTGCACATCACAGGCTACAATTTGTACAATAAACAGCTTAAGCTAAATTACATGACAGGAGCTACTCTAGTAGCACATTTCAGATGTAGTTGATCTGATAAACACCAGCTGAGAAGCAAATTAGTGTTGTAAGACAAACAGCCGACCACATTCATGTTGCATTTTTCTCTGGAAATAGACAATAATTATGTGGCTTTGTTGATGTAATTCAAGTAACTATCAGGGTGGAATAACACTGTGACTTCAAAAAAAAACAATCATACATTTCAGGCAAAACGTTATTTTTTCAATTACTTTTGTGGTGCAACATTTTATTTGAAAATTTCCACACAGGTTTGTGGAACTATACGGCTTTTAAAAGGAAGTTATCAAAAAAGTTGCCAATTGAATACCATTTTGTTTAATTTTAATAGCCAATTAGGTATGAATTTGTGTGTTGTTAAAAAAAATGATGTTTTAATAAAGCAATAACACAACTGTTATCATGGAACTCTATTAATATCTACATCTAAATCTGACTCGGTTTTTAAATACTCGCCTACCACATTATTTGCTTCAACCAGCAATTTCTATAGGTTGAAGAGTTCTATTATCATTAGTACATAACAAGTGTTCTGATTAGTTATTCCATAGCACCCTTTTAATTTGCACATTTATGTGCACCTTTAAGGTTTACGATTATCTAAATCAGATAAATTGTCTCTTTATGCTATCAAATCATTGTAACTGCATGATTGGTTCCTTTGCAGTAGCACATACATTTTCTGGTGAACAAACCGGGAAGTAAAATATCATTGATGTTGTAAGGATATCAACCAAAGGGCACAACATTTGGTTTTAAAGAAGTTTAAATAATGGAGATCAAACAAATATTTGAGAAAAATTGCTCATTTAAAAAGGTCTGATTATGCAACCTATCGATTGGCCATATGTACTTTAAAACCTCAACAGGTAGGGTTTCCTTTAGCAAGACCAAGAAAAGCCGTATCAACAAAGCCGTTAATGAAGGTCCAAGCCAGTGCATGCTTTAATATATATCTTTGTTAAAGCACAGACAGACACATGAAGAATGCAGTGCAGTTATGTAAAGGGCTGCTGGAAGGACGTCCAAGCCTGGCCTGATTGTTCTCATGAGGTGTCTTGCAGCATCGGCCTCCATGGTCGCTCTCGATGGCTGTAGGACCGGATCGGTCCCATTCACTGAGAAAGCAGTTCTGACATTTCGGAGTCAGCTTTTCAAACTCTGCAGCACAGTTGGAGTTAAAGAGAGCTTGGGGGAGCAAGAGGACTGCGTGCAAAGAGCAGGCTCTTGTTCATCATGGTCGACGGAGACTGAGGCGGACAGCGTCAGGTCCTCTGTGGAGATGGCCAAGTCACCTAGCTTGGCCAGCGAATTAGACCTTTTGAGTTGGGAGGACATGGTCAGCCCGGCAAGCCGCACACGGGTCTCGATCTCGCGAGCTTGCTGACATACCAAGCCCGGCTGGCCTCTGCGAATTCTCGGCAGACTGTCGCTGCTGGAGCTGCGTGTCAGGGCTGAGCCCGGTGCGAGCGTTTGCTGGAGTTCACCGGAGCCAGGGTGCGAGCTGGGGACGTCCACTTCCATGTCCTCTGTGGCAGTGTCCTCTGTGCTCAAGTCCATCTGTTCCGACTGAGAACCGGACATTTGTACCAGCTGGGCCCCCTGACTGAGCTCCGCCATAGGCCTCTCACCACCCAGACTGAGCCTCAGGAGAGTGAGCTCTGTCCCAGGACTGCTGGAGCGTTCCTTGCTCCCCTCGTCCTCCCCTTCCATTTTGTCCTCGGCCTCCAAGGAGTAACGCAAATCCTGAGGAAGATCTTTGCAGCTCGGTTGCTTGTGGCAAGTGTCCGAGTTGGCTCGCCCGAAGCAACGAATGCACTGGCAGTGCCCGCTGCTCATGTGATGCAGAGGGGCAGGAGGAGGCACCTTATTGGCGGAGACAGGACTGAATTTGTGTCCTCTGGGGGCCTGGATGGACATACTGGGTAGGCCAGTGTGACGTGACAGGTTAAGGCGATGGGTGCGACGTTCGCAGCGGCGGCCGCTGGGCAGGCGCAGGCAGTCTCGGCACGACTGAT
The DNA here is from genome assembly GCA_032357445.1 of Enteromius radiatus. Lineage (NCBI taxonomy): Eukaryota > Metazoa > Chordata > Actinopteri > Cypriniformes > Cyprinidae > Enteromius > Enteromius radiatus. Next base: position 5,853,076 of record JAUCMS010000095.1, on the reverse strand, counting down.
ATGAGGGCTTCACTTTGTAGGGGTTTCCAATGCTAGCACTGTCCTAAACCGATGAATACACACAGGCAGGGAGAATGCATGGTTAGGTTTTTTAAAGGTGTAAGAGTACGGGATGCTTTAGAGAAAGTAAAGCGTTTAGGATGGATTCACAGAAAAGAGCTCTTTGAGCTATAAGCTTGCATACAAGCCAGGAGAGCTGCCGCTACAGCTAAGACGTCATACTCACGTCAAAGCCAGAAGGGCAGCTGCGTTTCCCGGCCAGCCTGTTGCTGTTGTTGGTGTTCTCGTTGTTAAAGCGGTTCGAGTTAGCCAGGCTCTCGTCTTCCCTCGGCGTCTCCTCGCCACGAGCTAAGGCGGCCATCTCCGCCTCCTCCTTTTGTGCTTCCTCCTCGTCCTCCTCCTCCACCGTGCTAAACTCTAGCCTCAAGCGCATGTCCTCTATGGGCTCCAGTCGGCCGCAGGTCTGGGCCGCTGTGCCCTCCCCAGGAAGGGCCAAGTGAGCCATGGGGAAGCCTTCATCGTCCAACAAAGCATCCCTCTCTACGTCCTCAATCTCAATAAAGACACGTTCCATGCCTAAAAGTGGAGGACCTCGAACTGGCGTGGAGGGTTCACTGTCCAGAGCGGTGTCTGACAGTCGCCGGAAGTAGTAGTTGTAATTGAGGTGGTCTGTCGGCTCGTCTCCGCAGCAGGGGGAAGCACTTGCTCCACCATGGCCCCAAGCAGTCGCCTCTTGATCAGGGTGCAGTGACGAAAATTGAGGAGTCTGGTCACCACTGGCGGCTGAAGCCTGTAGGCCCTCCAGCGAATACTCATCGCCGTCCGGTTGCCAGAGTTTGTTGTGTCTCTGCTTGCTACAATGACAGGAAACAAAGGTAGCAGTCACTTCTTGATTGTGTTAAAAAAAAAAAAAAAAACAGTCAAGGAAAACTGACAAGACAAAAATAAGCTAGGTTTGGTCACTTTAAATTCATGTTTGGAAGGTTTGGTCCCTTTTTAGTATGTTTGGTAGACTAAATAACTTGACTTTTGGATACTTTGTCCCGAACAGGCTGCCTAACTAATACATCCTCCACTAGAAAGACTGTACTGTGACCAGTTTCACACAAATGTACGAAATAACAATAAACGCACCTATTGAAATTGGATAAAATGTGTATGCTAAATGCATAAATATATGTGAACACAAATGCAAAAAGATATCCGTGTTAAAAAGAATGTGTCTAAATATCTTGGCTTTTCCCACCTGGCATCTAAAATCCCCTCGTACTCAGCAAGTTGTTTCATAAAAGTTGGATTGGGTTGTGCTATATTCCTCTTCTGTTTGACAAAAGTGTACGCCTTTTCAAGTGACCATCCATACTCCTTCATAGCGTAAGCAATGACGGTGGATGCTGAGCGACTCACTCCCATCTTGCAATGTACAAGGCATTTAGAGTTGTTTTTCCTATATGAAAGACATACAGGACATTCACGTCAGAAAAGCTTTATTGACAGAAACAATAACAGATTTCGAAAATCTTTCTAAACATGAAAAGTAACTCACTTGGCTTTAACTATGAAGTTGTAGGTTTCGTTCCAGTGTGCCAGCAGATCGGTAGTCTCATCATCATAAACACGGATATTACAATAGCAAAAGGTACCTGGGAAAAAGTTGTCAATCTCTCTTGTGACATTGAGGATATACCCAACCCTGCATAAAAATAACCCGATGTTAGATTGTTTACTGCTGATTTGTGTTAAACACACATTATTTTAACTCAACGCACAGTCAGTTCGATGTATATTAGCACTAACCCAGAGTCTTGAAGTTCCTCCAAGTTGGATGCATTCCATTCGGAGCCCTGAAATTAATGAGATTTACAACAACCATTGTTTTATTGGTTTCAGAGTGTTAAAGCTCCTGTCGATAACCATGTAATTGTGTTGTATACTTAAAAGGCTCTTGTTTACATGTGATGCGACTAATAATGATCAGGATTTGACCATGTGTCATTATATATTATATATTAAAATTTTGTTATCAATCCCTTTTAATCTTGAGTTAATCATATCTGCAGGCTCCTGTGTATGCTTGTTTACGTAGTGTAAATGCTGCAGATTGGCCCTTCTTACCATTTGTGAACTTATCTGTAATGTTTTGGTGTTTTCAATAACCAGAAGGATTTTTTTCCCTGCTGATTAATCCAGAATAGTCTGAGAAAGCAGGGCAATGCATTAGTGCATGCAGGTTTGTTTTTTTCCTCCCCAGCCCTATCAGTGAACTAACAGTATGTGCTTTGCTTTTTAGGTAAGCAAACATCTTGAGCAAACAAGAATCAAACACGGATGGCAGAGAAATCTCGGAGGAGGCTTTACCAGGTACAGATGGTCAAATATGAGTGTAGCCTTGTCCATCTGGCCCAGGATAAGCAGCATCTCATTGTCAATAAACTCTTTATACTCCCTCAGGTTGCAGCTCATATGCTGTTCCAGTTCATTTCGGATCTACAGAAGTGAAAGGATTCAGTTTAATGCTCTTTCCATGGCTGATGCATTCATGTAAACCATGGCACAAAAGCCTCATTACATATACCTCCTTAGAAGTAATATTTTCCAGGTCCTGAAACATCATGATGTTTCGGAGTTTGGCTTTGATCATACACTCTGTTCGCTCTCTCTCTGTTGGCCTGTGCATGACATGAAAAACAATGTTAATATAAGTTAAATCATTTAGGGTTTTAGTTCCCAAAATAAAATGTTAAGGCTATATAAGATCAGTTTATTTACTATCCGCGGACATATAACTCACTGATCAGAAAACATGACTGGCGAGTCAGGCCGTGTGGTCTCCAGATCTGTCATAGCATTCCACTCATTGATACAGCTCTGCTCTGAGGAGATGCAGCTCTCATAATAACCAACCCATGTAAGGGCCATCCCTCCAGGAAAATAGTTGTACCTGCGGGACACCTCACACGCTTTGTGCAACACCTGGAGGGCAGACCTGCAATATACAGCAAGATTTATCAAGTGCATGAGATTACAATATTAAAATATCAACAGAAAAACACACACTATAAGAGGACACATTTTAGTTAACGTACCACATGGCCTGGACTGACACAGGCTTAAAAACATGTAGTCTTCCTGCTGTGCTCACACTGAAACCTCTGGGGGATGAGATAGAGGAGTTTAGGGATGTAAAATACGAACTATGACATAATTCGTGATTTCACAGAAATGAATAAGAAGGCAGCAGGACGATGCTGCTTTTCGGGGATGGTCAATGGAACAATTTCACACCACAAACCAGTGGAAAATTCTCTCTACATAATGCGTCTGCCAAGAGCCTCCAGGTCACATGCAGAGAATATAAACATGTTATGTCCTGCTGAACCTGTAGAGGTCATTCTTTGTACACAGATATAAAGTGATTTTAAATGTGAGACAGGCTGACAGATTTATTTTAAAAAGTAAAAATGGTTCAGGAAAATCCCCGAGTTCATTAAGAACAGGATGCCTATGGTCATGAAGTAGGATTTAACCTTTGCCTACAGGAAGGGAATTAAGATATTTACCCATCTCCATCCAAGTGAATCTTGGTATCACTCCAAAGTGGAAGAGTCATCCCAATAGAGCAACTTTTACTATAACAAACAAACAAACAAACAAACACTTGTGTCTACTAATAAGTGTAGCATAAAGAATGCATTGAACCCATAAAGTATATTAGTTAGCAAAACAGGGTTCATACCTGTCCTTATCTGTAAAATCCATCCCAAGCAGTATGTTTTCTTCAGTGTCCTGACGCCCATTTGTGTAAACAACCACCATGTATCGCACATGATCCGTCCAGCCGCTTTCTAACCTAACAACCTGTTGAAGGAGATGGTGTATGTTGGTGTATGCACATTTTGTGCTATTCCTACAATGTACTAGACACAATGCAATCACTTACTAATTTAATTCTATCCTCTGCACGGAGGGTGTTTATCATTACTTGTAGATGCTGTGGTAGATCCCCTTTAACAACAACATCAACACAAAAGATTAATAATTAAATAACAAAAATATGCTTTATGGTCAAGTCACTATTTTCATCAGCAATAACATAACAATGTAGCAGAAGTTGTTAATAGAAAAATCCACTTTTACTGTTGTGGTCCAGGGCCATATCCAGCATATTTCCTACCAGTAATCAGAAATGGCCAAATTGCTCAAACCAATATTTGATCATATTAATGCTGTTCTGCTGCACTTCATTACGCACTGATATTTTTGTGGTCATAATAACAAAACAGTTTAAAACTTAACATTTTCAAGCGGTTTTGCCTCATCAATATTTTTGAGTACTGAGATGGTCAATCAAATTAAATAAGGCGGCTTTACCGTTCACAGAAAGCAAAAATTTTACATTTAACTGAAATGGTGTAAGGTAAGATGAAATTTTATGATAGAACTGACAGTAATACACAGACTAAACTACTTTTTATATATTGCCTTAAATCCTTAATTATTTAATCTTTACACACATTAAAATTTGATCATGACCTTGTTGTGGTTTACCTGCATTTTTATGATGGGTGGGTGTTCTGGGCTCTTGTGCACTGCTGCCTTGTTGTAAAAACAGAGCTGCCCCTTTTACCATGAAGAAACTTTCACTCAGGCTGAAATAGGCCACACATATAATTATGAAGACACTCCAGAATTAAGATTAATTATCATAGTGAAAAAATGATGAATGGATTAAATAAGATGAATAAAAATAGCACCGACCTTAGGTTTGCCTTTCGATCATCGTCACTGCCTAAATCCTGCCAAATAAAACAGCAGAAGTGGAATTACAAAGGGCCCTGTACTGTATGAAATTACTTTGCATATATCAATCAATGCCTCTATTTTATGGTTTAGATAAACAAAGCCGTTTGATTAGATGGGTCCAAAAATGTAAGCCTTAAAAGGAATTCTTTAAATAGTACACAGAAACCTTTTATCTTTAAGGAAAACAAAACAGCAAAATCATGACAATATTCTGGGTCCCATGATTGGTCACCAGGCAGAGTATATATTCAATGACATCATTGCAGTGAGTGTGCTGAGAGTAGTGAGGGGAAGAATCGGTTCTTTTGAACGGTTCGTTTCAAAGAACCGGTTCCAAAAAAAAAAAAAAAAGTTATTTAATTTATCATGTGGTACCTTCTCTTATTTATATATAGCTAAATATAATATATATTCACATTACACTGCTTGAAACCTTTTTTTCCTCTCTTCTCTGAAAAAGTTTTTTGTATGGGCTAAGAAAACCTAATTCATTCGCATCGTTTTGTGTGCTGATAATAAAACCCTCAAAATCGTAAACATTCCAATATGTTAATAACTGTTTGCTATATCATTCATATTCCAAATGCACTTATGCAAATGTAATATTACATTACTTTAATTTCAGAATCAATGGCACATGCCAAAAAGGAGAATTTTGGGCTAAATGAGGGGTTTACTCGTAAGCCTATCTGACACATTGAGTTCAGCTGTAATATTCATTTCAGACAGGTTTTATGAAATCTCTTTGAAAAGATTCGACTCACTGATCAAATGATAATGAGGTTCGTTCTCACACACATAGTGAAAACTGCCAAGCGCTCAATTCGTCAGAAGTATCATATTACTAAGAAACTGGTGTAAAGCATATGTGTGGTATGGCTTAATTGATACTGCGTTCAGTACATACAAGGTAGCCGTTTTACTACTTAATCCCAACACACACACACAAATAAGATAATGTTATTGAATTTAGGGAAGGATAAACAGTGATATAGCAATTGCACCATGCACCCACAGCCACTAAACGAAATTAATTATAATATGCATCAAGCTCATACGCAAATATATTTCACCCTTTTAACAAGAAAAGCGCAATTCAGCACTGGCATGCTTTGTTTTGTTTGGGCAAGTCAAGTTAATCCCCATCATCATCATCATCATCCACACTGCCTAAAAACAACCTCCTCCTCCTCGCTAATGTGAAAACTTCAGCACGCGCTCGTCCACAGAGCAGGTTGAACTCGGTGACTTCTTGTAGTATCACATTTGCACGTCATTAGAAAGGAGAAATGATCCCCGAGCAACAGGCCCGGCTAATATTAGCGGTTTAGGCGCTATTTACACATGCATCCCCGGCATTTCCTCCGCCGGTCAGCCTCCACTCACCTCCCCCGCGTTGGTGCTGGCTGAGGATGCGGCGCTGGGTGTAGGGGAGCGCTGCAGAGTCACCAGAGCCATGGCTGCGCTGCAAAGCGTTCAGGGAAACCTCACAGGCGCTCCGGTCCGAGATATCCTGTTTTGCACCCGCCAGTGACGGGGTTAATGCATTCAGAGGCGCATTAAATCTATTTAGCGGAGCGATAAACCCATCATCGGCTTTGTCATCCAACTCGGCGATTCTGCAAATTCTCATTCACGCCAACGATGCCAATAAACAACGGTCTGTGCTCTATCTTCCCGGCTGGAGCCTTGATTTAGTGGCCAGACATAATGGACCTCGTTTCGGGACCGCCGTCCGTGGTTGGTGTAGTTCTGTGATCGTCTGCGTTAGATATGGGCTTCTGGGCCAACCGCGTGAAGGTGACTTGCACTTCTCCCTGACAACAGTGCATCCTATGCAGACTCAACACCCAATCATCCACATACTACCCGAGCCCCTATGATGGAGACTATCTCGAAACCAACGTAATGCTTGATCGCCAGATTTTTCCTCCCTATGACGACGAGAAATCTGTATGGTTCAGCAACCAAAAATGGAGCTGAGTGTGTGTTTTGTCATGCAAATTGAATACCGCAAAATTCGTCATGAAAAAACCCCAAAAACGTGCATTAGTAAGCTCTCCACTGACCATTTTTAAATTTAGCAGACATTCTTTTTAATTAATATGGCTTATTCTATAGTATGCTCTTCCTAGAAAAACGAAATGAGATTTAAAAAATACTGAAAATATTGATGACTCATCTTGCACTACACAAATATTTGACCAATCAGATTCTTTCTAGAACAAAAATGCTCCTCCCCTGCAGTCAATCAGCAAGTAGCAAATCATGGCCGCTGTATTACAGCTAAAGCCTGTTGGTGTATGGAAATTGTGAGGAAATTTCACACAACAAAGAGCAAAGCTATATTGATACAACCCACTTTTATGCTAAGTATATTTAGAGCTTCTGGAACTTTAAAAATACATAAATATCATGTTTTCTAAAATATAATTTGCTGTGATTGACAAATATGGGTTTACTACTATCAAAGTCTGCTTTTGGGCTGGTACTACACCAGAAGCTCGTATCAGAGATCATTTGAAAAACATCAAAAACAGGACACAAATTGACACTTATGTAACTAAAAGACCCAACAAAATGGCTTGACAAGTTCTTGGTATCATAAACAGCTTAATGTAACATTTCTCAAGACAAAAAGATCAAAGTAATTTTTTGAGCATAATATATATTGAAATGAATGCATTTACATTAGTATATGGCAAAATTATACTTCATGGCCTCATCCACTATTAGTCCTGAAATCTCACAGATTTAGGTGTCCATATGCTGTTATGGACACGTGTTGCTGGAGGACTCTGTTGTTTCAGAGACATGCGGTCTTTCCATGTTTTTTTGTTCCATTGTGCTTTGCGTTGATTCCTGAAGGCTTCGCCCTGTTGTTTCCATGGGCAAAAACCAGGATGCCACCGTACCCAGCAAGCAACAAATTAAATACATAGACAGAGCCAGGTAAACAGATGACTTCAGAAGGACCTGAAGGGGGACAGACACAAACATACAGTACATGTTCAATACACCTACATCTTTTTATGAAACCAGAGGACTGCTTTACCTGAGCAACAAATGGTGTCATGAGAGCTCCAACACGAGCCATCCCACTGCCTGTACCAATACCAATAGCTCTGGTTGCTGTGGGGAAAACCTGAGGAGGACAAAAACAGAAAATACAGGAAACTGCATTTGAAATTCTACTGAGCATAAGTAGGCGCTTTACGAAGAAGCCTCACCTCAGGTGTATAAACATACGCAACCTGCCATCCTCCTGTTATACAGGCTCGAGCAATGAAAATAAAGACTGTGAGAACGGTCCTGGAAATAGTAAAGTAAAAGAAAAACATGTCATTTACAGAGGCCTTTCTTTTCTCACTTTGCAATTACAACGTTTATTTTTGCATCCTTATTAGAATCTGTACAGATTATGACTTTTATCGATGTACCTTTGTGTGCAGGTATACAGTGGCAGAATCGACAAAGAGAACAATAAAAAACAAACTGCCATGCTTTTTCTCCTGCCAATTCGATCAATCATCCACAGGGGCACCAGAATACCTATTCTGACATCAAGACACAAATTACAAAGTTGTTTATTCGTTTTTTTTCAAATATAACAATGCTTGCATTTAAGTTGATTAACTAAAAACAACATGAGAGGAGAGAAAAGACCTATGGTGTCACGTCACCTGGAAATTCTGCCAAGGTGGTCCACAGAAGGTCCACATAATCATGAAAAGTCAGATAATTGCACTCCAGGCTGCACCGAGGTTCCATATTTGAGTTGTCAGTGGCTGGAATTAAGAAAATAATTATATAAACAACGTAATATAAACAAAATCATGCATCATGATTAATCATTTGACAGCATATTTTCATATTTATATATTTGCAGGAAATTCAGGTTTGACATCACAGGAATAAATGACACTTTAAAACTGAAAAAATAATATTCTAATATTTCACTATATTACTGTTTTTACTATATTTTTCACCTAATAAATTCAGCCTTTTTAAGTATAAGAGACTTCTTTCAAAAACATGCAAAATCTTACTGACCCCAAACTTATGAGCAGTTGTGTAGTTCACATTTGTGGTTGTAGTTAAACACAAAAATGTATCAAAATCAAGTTCGAGCTATTTTTATGATAAGCTTGGTCACAAAAAGTACATACAAACCACTCACCACTACACGCAGATCCTGACTGGAACAGCTCAGTGGTCAGCAGCACAATGCCATAATATGAAAAAGCATTACAAAACCTGTGTGTGTAAAACAAACAAAGCTGGTGAGTTTTATCAAATTTTATATGGATTTAACCATTTTAAAAATATGCATACCAGATAAACCAGACCAAAAGTGTTGTTGTGCGGTATTCGGGAATAAAAAGATCTCTAATCCTCCCACGATCAATCTGAAACACATAAACACAAATCATTTGCCACTCTAGTTTCTAAAAACAAACTAAAAAACCCAAATGAGAAATTCTTCAATAATGTGGGAGTAGGAGATTTCGACGAATGCCCCACATACTTGTGTGTTAGCTATAAGTCTTCCAGGAGGCACAGAGCTCCCATTAACTGCTGCCATATATTTCAAAGTGTCCAGGGCCTTGTCTTCTCTGCCTCTCAGTACATCAAATCTAGCACTCTCTGGTAACCACTACAGACAAACACACACAATTCACAACCAGACAGTAGAATTAACAGTGTCTAGTAAAAGTTTAAACATTGTTACAGCCATACATACGCAGCAGGAGGCAGCAAAGACAACTAGAGGAATGGTGGAAAAACCTAGCAACCATTTCCAGCCTAATGTGGGCATGACTATCATAGCCAGTAACACTTCAAACACAGCACCCAAGGCCCAGAACACCTATTAGAACAGAAGATTGATTTATCATTTGCATTTTTTAAAATGTAAATATCATCAAGACATGTTTATGTTATATTTAACCTACTATACATTGCTTGAGTCAGTTACAGCATCAACCAACTATCTCAGTATAATTTATAGTGTACTGAAAAAATGCATAATGAAAATTATGAGCCATCTGAATTACCCCTAAAAGGATTATGGATATCCCTCTGGATTTCATTGGGAGGAATTCAGTATATAACGTCACTCTGTAAGGGAAGGAATTAAATATTATACATACATATATACAATACTGTACACAAACTGAGACAGACTAAATCCAGAAGAACTGAGGCAACATCTCCAAGATGAAAAAAAAAAAACCTACCTGGAAAGCTACAGTACTGTTCAAAGTTTTAGACACTTGTGTAAAAATGCTGTAAAATGAGGATGTTTTCAAAAATAATGCTATACATAGATTTAATTTATCCATTAACTTCTATTAACTAAATCAAATAAATATTTGGTATTACAGCTTTTGGTAAAACAGTTCCGAGGTACACCTGCACATGCAGTAGCTTTCCAGGTAGCTTTCCAGGTAGGGTTTCTTCTTCATCTTGGAGACGTTGCCAGAGTTCTTCTGGATTGAGTCTGTCTCAGTTTGTTCTGTTCCTTCATGTCATTCCAGAAAAGACTGAATGATGATCAGATCAGATCTTTGGCTGTTGTCAGACTCCTTGAACAGACAATAATCTCACTGCATTATTACAATTAATGACAAAAAAACTGATATTTCCAAATGACAGCTACTGCAAAAGATAGAAATAACTGACTTCAAATCATTATTTGTTGGTGAAAAGATTTTTGCCCAGTACTGTATATAATACCACACACAGTATTAAGCTTTTGAAGGTGGCTATTTTAAAAATCTTTGCTATTTTTTTTATTTTGTGGACTATATGTAAATATAATTTGTTTAAATATCTTACTCAGGATAGTTCTAAATAAAAATAAAAAACATGCATGTTGTATGATCATGTTGTATGTTATTTTGCATATTTTATTAAACCTTTGCATAAAACTGTATATAGATACAGATACATATCTAAAAACAACAACAACTTATTGTATCAAATGACTTGCAGGTTCTTTCCAGTAGTGAGCAAGTGTAACACATTACAGGTTTAAAGGTCTCAGAAATTTTTTTAACACACAATGATGTAAAATGCCCAAATACATACAAGCACTTAATAGGAATACAATCACATGGATAAATATCTAGAACATGAATAAAAAGTACCATAAAGAAGACTGCTTTCTTTATGAGTGTTGCTTGTGTAATGTAACCTATGAGTTTGGAAAACCAAATGTCACACTTCATTGATGGAAAAACTCACGACTGAGGGGCTCCTCCTAGGCCAAATCCCACAAGGCCTCGCAAGACTAAGATCCAGCTGTAAACAGGTGCGAAAGCACTGAGAAGCCCATAGTGCAACGTCCACACCATGCACAGTATTAAACACTAAAAGACAGAGACAACGGGGCTGTAAGTGAAGGCAACGATGACTGCTTAAAGTTCTTAAATTAATCATTTACTTATGCTGGATTTAAATCAGACATACCACTTTTCGGCCATACTTGTCTGAAATGTTACCCCAAAGCGAGGAGCTGATCATCATTCCAATGAATACCACCTGACAAGGTAAAAAGATTGAATATCATAAACTTGTAAATGTCCAAATGTAACCTCAGAAGTTGTTTAACCATGTTAGTGTTTAGTTACTATACTTACGGCTGTTATGAATGCCACTTTCCAGCTGGAGAGCCTCCACTCACAGCGCAGTTGAGGAGTTGCAATACTGAGGAGCATCATTTCCATAGCATCGGCCATCTTTGCACGCAAAAATGAAACATAAGTCTTTATATTTTCATGAAACTACTCATTAAGTAAACTGAACGAACCAAATTAATTAAAGCTATTTGTTCAGCACACATTACATGCATTTAAAATACTGTATAATGCTGAATTTCTTACCCACGCAACTCCTGTTAGCATAGACAGCTTCCACTGAAACTTTCCAAAACCAATAGCCTCGACTGCTTCTTCCACAGTGAAGGTTTCTGAAGAAATGGATATTTACTGAATGATGAGAAGATATTATCATATATAGCCAAGCACAAATCACCAAATAGACATTAGAGCTTATGTCTCCATAAGACTGAGCCATGAAGGAAGTGTAGTTTGAATCAGTGTATTCTCCTGAGCTAGCATGTTTAGTAAAAAGACTGTGAGAAATTTAATTCTGTTGAAAACTAAATGATAGTACTTTTCTCACAGTGATTTTTTTTACTACAATTAAAAAACTAAACAAATTCTCCCAAGCTAAAAACTGTTAGTCTTTCTGCCTATTTGCATCTAATTATATAAGAGTCAATGTTTATTATTTGGGCACTAAAACTAAGACATACTGTTTTGCTCTATAGAGAAAAAAGCCAGATGCTTACTTTAAGCCTCCTCAAGGATACATAATGTTATTTCTTTACCAAGATTATTTTAACATCCAAAACTGACTTTACACCTTCTAAAGACCATAAATAAACTGCACTGCATGCACACATTACCACAAACCAGACCATTTTAGTCTAAAATTTCAGCTCTATCCTGGACTAAAGAAAACTGTTCAAATTGCACATTTATCTACAATATAATATATAGATGCCTACCTGAGGTTCCAGAACTTCTGTTTTCTCTGTCCTCCAAATCTTGCTCCAGAATAGTGCAAACTCCTTCACTTCTAGGCTCATTTTTTCCAGGCAGCTCCTCATGAACAGTGAGAACACTTTTATCATCAGCCTGGGATGTCACAAACCTAAACAAAAACATGTTTTATCCTTTGTATTGTTTACAATTCAAATCTGACAATTCTGAAATATTTAAACTCATTTCACAAACTAAACAGAATGTAGTTTGCTTTGTCTGACATTTCCAAGCTATGGTTTCTAGAAATAAGTTCTAGTACAGATGTACATCATACCTACTGGCCACATAAATTTGACAAATAAACACATAAAACACACATATATTACCTGATTTTTGTGTCTTTCCAGCGTTTGTAAGCCACTTGGGATGATCTTTTCAGTGCACTCATTTCACTGGGTTGAAATGGAATGCTAAACGACAACAAAGTACTTTGCTATAGAACAGGTTAGACCGGCGTGCATCTCTGATTACACCAGTACAGCCTCAAAGATGGTAAACTAAGAGTGGGCTTGGCCTCCAGTACTCCAGAGTACAATCCACACAGCATCATGTTGAGAAAACAAGAAATTCATGTCAAGGGAATGTGCAAAATTCTTGTGGAAAAATGTGGAAACTTTTTTTCTTCTTCTATGAACTAGACATGTACTGTACACATCCTGTTTTGAATGGATTAATGACAAACACTCTTTATTTGTGTTCTATTTCTTAGTGTAGGAATATTTAAGTCTGCATTATACTACATTACATCAGATTTTTAGAACTGTTTATTCACACAAACAGGTTATTCAGAGGAATACACACTTCACAATAATTCTGTCCAAAGCTCTAGCTATTATGTCCAAAGAGTGAAGTTAAATAACAGATGATTTGAGCACCACAGAAGTGGCATAAAACAACTAGGGCCGTAAAAAAAATAAAATAAATAAATTATACAAACAAGGAGCCGAGAAATACTACTAGGGGAGATGCAGGATGACTTAAAAGTATTAAAATTAATACATTTGAATAAGAAAATAACTGAATAAAAATGGTAAAACTTCAACAACAAAACATTACATCAATACGTAAACTGAAATCATATTTCTATGAATTTTCCCTCAATTACTATTGTTTTTATTAAAGAGCATGTGAACCACAACGTGAACAGAAACATTTCAAGATAGGTATAAAATTGTCTTGGATCACAAATCCTGTTTTTTCTCTGTTGCTCTTTGATTTTTATTAATCCAAAGCCTTTTTTGTCTCTAAATATTTTTTCCTCTTTAAAAACACTCTCAAAAACATTATTTGTCTCCAAAAACTGTAAATACACACACACACACACACACATATATATATTTCTCTCTTTCTCTGCAAGAGGCAACAAAAAAAAAGACGGCCATCCAACATTATCCTGAAATACCAACTTCGGCCAATAGGTGACATGTTTGTGTTTCATATGGTATTCATGGCAAGTCAAAAAGGTTAAAATAAGGTCAAAGGTGAATTAATTTAATTTTTCTCTAACAAGCAATACTTTGTTTTTGTAATGTTAATATTTTCAAATTGAACGCAAGATGGTGTCATATCTGTGGTTAACAGTTCATGGTTACAGTCATGGTTTAGAGTTGAGGTTTCACTTTCAGTTTTGCAAATTATTGAGTGAACTTGCATTTGCATGACACGAATAGGGTGACAGAATAAGGGTGATGCAGCGGTATTTGTGGAGGGGTCTGAAAAACAACAAAACTGTCTTACTAACTTTACACAACTTGTCTTTCTTTGGTCACGTCAAAAGGTAGGTTAAGTGTCTGAACAAGTTCAACAAGCTCAGCATTTATCTGACTGCGTTGGGTAAAAAATAATATTTTCAAACTTTTCCTGCACTTCCTGTTCCTCCATCGTGCACCATACCTAATACAGTCATTTCATAAACAGCTCTGTATCTATATCTATTCCTATCATTTCTTTGCTTCAATGTCAATGCATGTTGCAAAGAGCAAGTAAGTGGTGAGAACATGGAGCTCAGTGAGGAACAGCTGCATCAGATCGAGCAGAACAGACGTGCCGCTCTGGAACGACTGGCTAGCAGAAATGTACCTGTACCAGTTGGAGAAAGCTGGCGAAGACAAATCGGGACTGAATTTGCAAAACCTTATTTTACAAAAGTAAGCGATACCCAGTATGAGACCACCAAAATGACAATGAAAACATAAAGTAAAAAAGTTTGTTTTCTTTTTTAGCTCATGTCTTTTGTTACAATGGAGAGGAAACGCTTTACTGTTTATCCCAGCCCTGAGCAGGTGTTTTACTGCACAACTTTGTGTGCAATTGAAGATGTAAGTTCCTTAATATAAAGTATAAATAGGAAAAGCCCAGAGCATTATGAATTATAAGTTGTTTTATGTTGACAGGTAAAAGTGGTCATCCTTGGGCAAGACCCCTATCACCATCCAGGTCAGGCTCATGGTTTGGCCTTCAGTGTGCTGAGGCCTAAACCTCCTCCTCCTAGGTACAGCATTGTACTGAGCTGTGAAAATAACTATACTGATTATCTCGTCATAGTGATATCTTACAGACTACTCTGTATGTTGACCTGCTTTACTTATCGCAGTTTGGAAAACATATTTGCGGAGTTGAAGGAAGATATTGTTGGCTTCCAGCACCCAGGTCATGGAGACCTCACAGAATGGGCCAAACAGGGTAGTTAATCAACATACAGTACTCTACTATTCAAAGGTTTGGGGGCAGTAACTCCCCCCTAAGAAATTAATACTGTTATTTAAGACATATTACAAGAAATAATATTTAGAATTTTCTAATCATAAAAGAAACATGAAAATGGGCCGTCACACTATAGCTGATAACACTGATAAGAAGAAATTATTCTTGAGCATTAAATCAGCATATTGGATTGATTACTGAAGGATAATATGACACTGAAAAGGAAAACTGGAGTAATGGCTGCTGAAAATTCATCTTTGCCATCACAGGAATGTAATTGTAAAATATATTGAAATACAAAAATGTTATTTGAAATTGTAATAGTATTGAAAAATGTATATTTATTGGACTTTTGATTAAATAAATGGACACAGTGTGACTGAAAAAATTGTGATGCTGACCCGAGCAGCATATTTGTTTGCACTAAATGATTTAGCGATAAAATCAGCAACTTACCTCCACCTACTGTCGGCTTTGGTATACTTTGGTAAGTATTTTTATTCATTTTTTCTATTACTAAATATATATAATTTTCTGTTATTAAATCCTCCTCTGTACTGCAAATTAATTTTGTTAATACTGATTTCATTTGACCTGTAACATACGTATTCTTCTTATTCTATTGTTTTAATTAGACATTTTAAAAAGCTTATAAATATATGACATAAAAGATGACACTTTTAAATAAAGTTAGAAAAAATTCACTCACGAAAACTGAAAAATCACTTTAAAATTGTCTCACAATATTAATCAGGTGTTTATAAATGTTTTGACTGTGCTCCAAAACTGCAAAAGTGCTCCTAAAAAGAAAAGCATAGAGCATATGCTTGAGAGCATAAAGGAATTATTTAACATCTTACTGACCCCAAACTTTTGAAAGGTAGTGTATGTGCCTATATATGAGTGACTCCTCAAGGAGTTATAATTGATTCTGTACTATGCCAATGTTCTTTCCATTGTCAGGGGTTCTGCTGCTGAATTC
Organism: Enteromius radiatus; assembly: GCA_032357445.1. NCBI lineage: Eukaryota > Metazoa > Chordata > Actinopteri > Cypriniformes > Cyprinidae > Enteromius > Enteromius radiatus. The sequence continues at coordinate 5,836,975 of JAUCMS010000095.1, read as the reverse complement.
TGTGTTGACAGTGAGGGCTCATCAACCCACCGCTCATGAGGGTCAAGGCTGGGAGACCTTTACAGACGCTGTGGTCCTGTGGCTCAGCAAGAACCTCAATGGCTTGGTTTTTCTGCTTTGGGGCTCTTATGCTCAGAGGAAAGGCAGAGTGATCGACAGAGTAAGTATGTCAAAAAAGTATGTAAAAAAAAAAAATCCTGTAGAATGAGACATTAAAGCGGTTTTATTTTACATGGAATGGTTGTCTTGGAATGGAAGTGCCACTGTGTTTTTGACCACCAGAATGCTACTGTTGCTGGATATTTTTGATTAGTGGTACAAATAATCAGGGTTACTGTAAAAATTGCAACTTTTAAAACACATTATGATATAATAAAGAAATATATGAGTGGGGTTTTCTTTTCTTCTTTTCTAGAAACACCATCATATCCTTGAGGCTTCACATCCATCACCATACTCTGCACATTTAGGCTTCTTTGGATGTAGGCACTTCTCTAAAACTAACATTTTGCTTAAAGCATCTGGAAAGAAGCCAGTTGATTGGAAAGCTCTTTGAAATAACATTATGCCATTTATTCTTGAAAACCTTTTCTTTTTTTGTAAAACAGAGAGGAACATTTCATATTATATATTACAATTGAATGGTTTGCATTGTATAGTACAATTACATTGCAAATGGGTCACAGCTGCATTGTTGACCTTGTAATAATCATGTTTGTTGTCATATTGCAAATATTTATATTAGCTGGACAATAAATGAATACAATTATTGAATTTATTTTATTAGTCATATTGGAAAAAAACAATGTAATTTTATAGACTTACCACTTATTTCAGTTAAAAACCAAAAAAAATGTTCATCGATCATTTTATAGCTAGGCTATGGGTTAAGAACTCACAACATTAATCCCTTTTTTGGACAGATAAAAATAGTGCAATATAGAGAAATGTGTAATATTATTGCCCAGAATGTAGAGTTAGTCATTCTGATGTATTTTTGACTAATCTTAACATTAATAGATTCCATAAATAGGTTTAAAATGCAATACTGATTTTCAATTACTTGACTATTACAAATATAAATAAATTGGATTAAATTAAAAAACAAATCACAATGTATATTTAGATCACAACACTGTGTAGTCTGCCTTGAGCATTTGGGAATGAGGCCAGTCTCAAACTAAAAAAAAAGAAAAGAAAAATAGGACACTACGACAGCCCATGTAGAGCATGTTTCATAGTGGGATGTCCATAAATCCAGGTGATGCAGGCATAATAAGCAGTGTCCCACTTCAACTCTTCTTGGACCTTGCCTTTTTTCTAATGCTGGACACCAACGCACATACAGTGCTCTACACCTCTCTGCACCACTGCCACGGCCCCATTCTCTCTCGGGACTCTCAATTCAAACAGAACGTGAATTTTGTCTTGCTCTGATCAAAACATGTACTGCCTCAACTCTAAGGTAAGATGTACTAACTGTGCATAGCAACGCTTTTAATCTGGAGACAGTTTGCAGCTTATTTTTTGACACTGGACTGTTGACCTTAACCTATATTGGATGAGTCATACATACTTATTTGTTTAGTAATGCATGATCAAAGTTGAATTGGTTTTTATTATTGCTGAACACAGCATGGCATACATATGTTTACAATTTCCACTGTACAAATGTACAGTTTTAGACGTGGAGGCAATTTCATTCTTGGCAACTAAATAATTTCTTCCAATGTATATATTAGTCTAACAAGACAAAACTGTGTATCAACATGTAATCTTTGAGGGTCTACCATCATGGTCAGTTATCTAACGTTATCTACCTGAAGTGTTGAGTTTACTTACAACGTAGCATCTGTTTCACCACTGTATCGACTTGCACCACTAACGTAGAAATTAGGTCAAAAGTGTAGTTGGGGACACTAATTAGGGCTATGAATATTAACATGGCCATTTTGTGCTGCTGTGGAATTTCCGATCTCTTGAACTGTGAGAATTCCACGGATTATGTTACACTCCATGTGCATTTCAGAATTATTTTTTTCATAGCGACGTGTGGGACAAGATTGTGGAAGGTGGTTTACCTTTGGAATGCGGTCTACGGCGAAGTTTTTGGATAAGGCTGTCATAAAACTTCCTACAAATATATTTTAAAATAACTAGCTGTGGTAGCACTTGTTCCAAACGCTGCAACCTTAGTTTAACCAATGATATGCGTTCTGGGGCGGGACTATGTGTTGGCCTGTCCAATGGGAGATGACTAGAAAACACCTTCGGAAACAGGCGGGTGGGTGTGTTCGGAGAAGCTGTACTGACACAAAAAACGAATGAATGAATGAAGTTCTCTTTAAAAAGACACAATATAGATCACACGATAAGATGAGATGGGTGGAAGAGATCAACAAGGAATTCTTATAGCAGAGTCAGGCTTCATATGCTTTAGACGCTTCGTAAGTAAATAAGATTTACTGATTAATGGAAAGACATGAAAGTCATAAAATCACGTGAGTGATGATGAAAGTGGGGCAACTGAACCTAAGCATTACTCTAAAGAGGCTAGTATTTACACACCTTTACAGTAATGAGGTAAACATCCCCTGACTCAGGTTCCATCATAACCTCAGCTGACCGTCCCTGCAGTTAGAGTGATTACACATCCATCAGTTTGTAAAAATAAAATAGAGGCAATTTTACACCAAATGGGCTATGAGCCATGGGCCTTGTGTTGGTGAGTGGGTAGTAATTAGCAGAAAAAGGATCCACCTAATCAAAGATCAGTAACTAGACCCCATCAATGTAATTTTGTGCAGAAGACAGGTAGGAGGGGAGGGAGCAGGGTTTTTAGCTCAGGTTTCCACAGCCTTGTGTTACACACGGTGGGGCAGTGGCCGCTGAATGAGATCTTCTCTTGCTGCCCCTCCATGAATCATTCAGCATCTTGGAGCAGACCGTGAGCCGAGTTTAGTAGTGGTGTTTAAACTGAAATACATTCATGAGAACAAGAGATAGAAAGATGTGAGATAGATAGAGAAGAGTGGGAAAGAAAAAGAGAGTTGAACTGATCAGGACCGAATGTGAAGTGGATCACCCTAGACGTGTCTTCTGCTGGCCTGAGTTTCCATCATGCCGGGGCAAACTTTAAACTTCTGAGCCCCGAACCAATACTAGAAGAATTAAGATTCATCTCATTGGGAAAAGCAATGGATGCTGAGGTAATTCAGGGATATTTCTTATACATCTGCATATGTCTGCAGAGAAAGCAACTGAAATAATGCAGTAAAATTTAAATACTCATGAGCTGGGATATTTTTTTTTTGGTCTTATTTAGCCTAATAGATAATATGATAAGGTTATGTAATATTAAGTATAAATCTTTGTCTCAAGATTGTTTGAAACAGTACTCTATTACTTTATTTATAATACACAAGCTGACAAAGCAATACATATTTTTTATTTTGCAAGTTCCTCTTATTTAAAAAAAAATAGATTTATAATATTTATAAGATTTTACTGTATTTTCGGAAAATAGTTCAAACACTGTTTTGAGGAAATATTGAATTCTCATTAATGCCTATAAAGAAAAAAATAAAATAAAATAAAATTGGAACAAAGAAATAAATGTAAAAGGTGTAAAGAGTACAGGTTGAAAAAGGTAAATACAAATTTAGACTATAAGCAGCAACAAGTCTTTTGTGTTATAGGAGAATGTGGGCCAGTGACCAATGATGAGCTCTAGCTCTTTCCGAAGTCTCAAGCCATACTGTGAGCTAAGCACTGGGATCCAGTGACATACTGGAGTTTTGGGACAATAGAATGGCCTCTCAGATGATGGTCAGTTAACCAGATAGATTTTCCTTCTCCATTAAAATCAGCTTTAATGTCTCAGTGACCCACTTGGAAATACAGCAGGATGTGTATAATAACAGTGACACCGAAGTGGAAAACTTAGTCATCATGGAAATGAACTTTTTTTCTTTCTTTTTTTTTCAATTCAGACCTGATCAGTTCTGATTATAAGAAGAAGAAAAAAACAATCTTTAGACAATCTTTATCTCTACACAAGAGTAGCAAGAATAATATGTATATTCATGATATATACTATACATATACATATATATAATTATTACAATATTTTTTTATTGTAGTTTTATAGTTATATAAATATTCAGATGTTGCAATCAAGTAATGATAAAGTAAAAAAAAAAATTTTTTTAAATTGGGTATCTGTAACAAGAAATTGAAATCATGATTGTCTTTTAAGCAGATGCACTACATGACATGCTGAGTGTAATGAGAGAAGAGCATTGACAGGCTGCCAGAGGCTCTTGGCTCTGGTTTAAGTGTTCTTTGCCAGCTGATAGACAGGACTCAAGCTTTATCTTTCAGAGCATTTCCTAGTATCTGCACTTTCACTTTTGTACACAACTGACTGACAGCTTACTTACTGTATTTTATTTTGTTCTGTTGAGGCAGTCTTTTGTTGTCAGTAACTGTTTAACCATCTAAAGCCTGACATGTGAAATAATAATAATGAACCGTTTGTTGAACACTTATAAAATAAGTTGTGGTTTTTTTGAGTATTATGATTTATTTGTACATATTTGATGCCTTTTATGGACCATAGAGTATGATAGGAGAACATAGTTAACATTCAAGGTGGAAAAGCTCCCAAACTGAGCCATTTGTTACATTTGCCAATATTTATATGGCCAAAATTAAGATGAAATCAGTAACTTGTAATGTAAATAAATGTACTTGTGCACCACAACCTGAAGTGAGACATTTTTATGATAGTTATAGTAAAAGGCTTTTTTCTTGTTAAACTTATGATGCAGATAACAGAAGATTTTTTTTAATTATGTTGATAATTAAGGGGCTTTAGTAATTTCTGTATCAAATATGATACAGTATATCTTTAAAGGGTAGAAGTGAACACAACTGGACAATTCCAAAAAGTAATGTTTTATGATGAAGTGTAAACTTATTGTAACTTTTTTGGTTTTAGATGGTGTACTTCTTGAAATAAGATATCATTTGTGTGTGTGTGTGTGTGTGTGTGAGAGAGGAAGAAAGAGAGAGGGAGTGTGTGTTCCATCTGTTGTTAGAGGTAAATCAAGCATCAGTAGCACCAGACAGGAATAGTTCATTTATTGAGAGTTTCTGTATGTCCGTGACCTTGGCCCAAATACCATCCCATGACAGGAACGGAACCGTGTAATCTCGGTTAGAAATAGATTTGCCCTCAGGTTTAAGGGAACCAAGATAGGACAAACCTATGCTGAGTTGAGCTTTTCAGGATGCTAGACAATAAATCCATAATGATTTCTGTTTTAGACAGATGTTTCTTGACACACGCATACGCACAGAGCCCCGCTTCCTTAGCAAACTCTTTATTAATGACTTCCCATGCTGGACGTGGTGAGTGTGATATGACATTGTTTCCTGTTGTACTTGAAATAATCACAGATGCTCTTTACAAAACTGGATAAGATCACACACAGTTCCCACATCAGTACTCAGAGAAACGGTCACAGCGTTGAAGGTAAGGGCTCCCACTTTTTCCATATGGAGTTTTTTAGATTAACTTATTTCAGGGTGAAGATAGACCTATATCACAAGATAACCAAAAAAAGTATGTATGTGTAAAATATGCAGCTGCTGATGTGACTTTATTCTAGTACTAAATAAAACATGTTGATGCAACACTGTGAGTAAATAAACTCATTTTTATGTGATTTTACTAGTAGAGTGACTCAGGAATCATAGTGTTTCACCAACTAAAATGTATACTTTTCTTTACCAAAACTAAAATAAATGATTAAGCATTTGAAAATATTGTTAATATTTGCAATATTTGAGCAATGTAAAAAAAATCCATTACATTTCTCATAATTTGGTAATTATGTGGTAATAGTTTTTGCTTCCAAAACTACACATTTTGAAATATTATACAGTATATCTTTCAACAATTTTGGTAAGATAAGTTAAATATTTTTCCTTATTATATATTTTTTTAATAGTGATTATTTTATATACGCACACATTTTTTTAAAGTATGTTTTGAAAGAAGCAAAGGGCCCTATATAATATATAAGGTCAAAGTTCATAAAAAAATATAACTCAGTTTATTAAAATTTTGAATTGTTTTATTTTGATAGTCAAAAAAACAACAACTGCAGTTTTATTGAGATCAATTGAAATGCAGAATGAAACAACACAATGATTTTTGACAATTGTTTAAAATTGTATCTGTTTTTGCAAATTAACTATATATATATATATATATATTTGGCCATTTACTTCTTTCAAAACATAACTTCAGAAGGCATATGATTTTTATCAATGTATAAAAACAGTATCTTTCCTGTTTGTCAAGACCGGGGTGGACCCTGCCATTCTTAGTGCTGATTGATGAACGTCCCTTTTAATAGACTGTGCAGAAAAAAACATTTTAGATTAGATAAGTAAGGCTGCGCTCAGACGATTCATAGGCATGTTGTTGACAGGATTTGTTCAAGGCCACATTTGAAATTATATATTACTAACCGGATGTAGGGTGATGTAATAAAGCCAGAGTGAAAGAAAGTTTGTGATGTTGGTCATTTGTGAGCAATCACTGTGAAACATAAACAATTAGAAGATTTGATATAGTAATTTTCTTAAAGAATATAATTAATCAAAGTAAAACAAATAGCGGTATATTTTCATGCAACTACTAATGCTGTTTCTAGAAAAAAAAGATAAACTCCTTTATTTTATTTTGTTTTGTGTCTGTGATTAACAGAGTTTAGAGGAGCGCTGCCAGCGGATCCTGCAGGATATGGAGGGGTCTTTGACGGCTCGGGACCGGGTGGGGATTCAGGACTTTGTTCTCCTGGACGCCTACACCAGTGAGACAGCGTTTATGGACAACCTCAGAAAACGGTTTAATGAGAACCTCATATATGTGAGTCCTGCACCCAACTCATATGACATCCTTTAGAATAGACTGTAAAAAAAGCAGGCAATGCAATATCCAGTATCACCGTTACTTTCATTATTGAGATGGGGGAGAGAATAATGTGGACTCTCATGCTGAACACAGGTCAGTGCACACAGGTAGTCTACTAAGTGGAAATGTTCTCTATACGTCTAATTTGCCTTTGATGATTCAGCATAGAGAGTTTTCTGTTTAAGGTTATCAAGGGCAACTTCCAAGGATAAACCTCCTAAATTAAACTGCTGAGACGGTCTTATTTCCTTATTATCTTTCTTTAACCCATCATAGATTATATTGTAACTCAGTACTCTGTTGAGGCAAAATGCTGGCTTTTAACTTTTTCTATTTCTATTAGACCTACATTGGGACCCTCCTGGTGTCAGTTAATCCATATAAGGATTTGGGTATCTATACCAAAAAACAAATGGATATTTATATGGGAGTCAACTTTTTTGAGCTGCCTCCTCATATGTAAGTTTGCATTTGTACACAGAAAAAAAAGATGGCTTGACTATAAATACACTGTCGTTCAAAAGTCTGAGGTCAGTATAATAATATTTCAGAATATTACTGTTTTTTTGTATATTTCAAATAAATGTAGCCTTTGTGAGCATAAGAGACCTTTCAAAAATGTTAAAAAATCATATTGACCCAAAACCTTTGAACAGCACTGTATACATACATTGATATTGCTAAATTGTTTATTTTAAATGTAGTTTAAGTGTTATTTTTCTGACCTCTCAGCTTTGCACTTGCTGACAATGTTTACCGGACGATGATTAGTGAAACCAACAACCACTTCATCCTCATTTCTGGTGAAAGTGGTGCTGGCAAGACGGAGGCAACTAAGAAAGTGCTGCAGTTTTATGCAGTGTGCTGTCCCAGCACTAGAATCCTGGACAATGTGAGAGATCGGCTCCTTCTTTCCAATCCAGTGCTGGAGGTCAGAATTCATGCTTTTTGTCTGAATTGAGATGTTGAAGAATACAGTATATTCTTAATGCACATGCTCAAAAAAGTTGATGCTGAGCATTTTATATCTACAGGCTTTTGGAAATGCCAAAACCCTGAAAAATGACAACTCTAGTCGATTTGGAAAGTACATGGACATACAGTTTGACTATCAGGTAGAGATTTAAACAGAAGTAGAAGAATGGACAGCATTGTTTACAAATTAAAACAAATGCTTTTTTTTCCGTTCAGGGAGCAGCAGTTGGTGGCCACATCTTAAGCTACTTACTGGAGAAGTCAAGGGTGGTCCACCAAAATCGTGGAGAGAGGAATTTCCACATCTTTTATCAGTTAGTTGAGGGAGGGGAGGATGAGCTTCTCCGCTGGCTTGGCTTAGAGCGAAACTGTCAGAAATACCGCTATCTTATTCAGGTGAGAAGCGCAGATAGAACTCTACATTTTCTGAAGTTAAAACAGATGCATAGACATATCAGAACCATAAAGCATATTCGATTTTCTGAACAGGGAGAATGTGCCAAAGTGAGCTCCATCAATGACAAGAGCGACTGGAAAACCGTACAGAAAGCTCTTACTATCATTGAGTTTAGTGAAAAGGATATAGAGGTAAGACTTTCTCTGATTGATTGGAATTAGAGCATGCTGATTGGAGTTTTTGTCCAGTTGGGTGACTGGTTCAGTGTAGAATGCTGCTTTTTAGAAAGAGAAGTCATTTCTTTAATATGTTTGGTCTTTTTTAGCATCTGTTTGCAATTATAGCCAGTGTTCTTCATCTCGGCAATGTTCACTTTAAGGCCAGTGCCCATGGTTATGCCACATTAAACAGCAGTGCGGAAGTACACTGGCTGTCAAAGGTACTTCTATCAGGTTTTCAAATAATTATGCATTAGAGGTATTATGGTTTACGCTGTAATGCCAATTTTGACTAATTTCTTTCTCCTTCCTCCTATATTATTTACTCTTGTCAGTTATTGGGCATCCCCTCAAACATGTTACAGGAGGGTTTAACTCACAGAAAGATTGAAGCCAAAGCAGAAGAGGTGAGACACATTAATTGTTGCATAAAAAGCATGTTTTACATTTATATTGATTTTAAGCTGTTGTTTTAGAGATGGAATATTAAGTAGGTTTTTTCCTGTACTTAAATGATTATGTAATACTTATCATTTTCAGGTTCTAAGCCCTTTCACTGCTGAACATGCAAAGTATGCCAGAGATGCACTAGCCAAAGCCATCTATGGCCGCACATTCTCATGGCTTGTTAATAAGATTAACGAATCGTTGGCAAATAAGGTATGCATAATTACATGGAATTTACAAAATATGCTTTTCATAGTGGTTTATAAAGATACTTGAATTAGATGATGGATTGTAAGGTTATCAGTCTACTTATAGTATGTATGATGCAGGATACAACCAGAAAGACGGTGATTGGACTGCTTGACATCTATGGATTTGAAGTGTTTGATGTCAACAGGTAACCCTAAAACATTGCAGTCATACACACATTTATTGAAATGGTTTTCTACAATAACACTCTTAAAAGGGATTAATGAGTTAACAAAACCAATTAGTAACCTTTTTATCAATATAGTGTCAGAACAAGCCCTCTAGACACAATTAAATGGGCCATCTATCGTTTAAAAGAGGTCGGTAAGGTTTAGCAAGGATGAATAAATTTGATCCTAATTAACAGTAAAGACGTAATGTTCTAGAAAATTTCAGTTTGAAACAAATGCTGTTTTTTTTTAACACTTTTTATTAATCAAAAAGTGAATCCACATAAATATTAGGCAGCACAACTGTTTTCAACATTGATAAAAACAGGAACACTAGACAGATAGATTTTTATGATGATATTTATCATGTGTGTGATTACTGGTGCTTTTCTACACAGTTTTGAGCAGTTCTGCATAAACTTCTGCAATGAAAAGCTTCAGCAGCTTTTCATCCAGCTCACCCTTAAATCAGAGCAGGAGGAGTATGAGATGGAGGGGATCGAGGTGAATATTTTCAACATTTGTTACACTTACAGATGTTATGTAAATGCTGACACAGATCTGCCTCACCTTGTGTTTTAGCATGTTTTCATTGATAAACATTTTTTCCCATGTTGACGTTTTTCAGTGGGAGCCAGTGCCATACTTCAACAACAAGATCATCTGTGACCTGGTGGAAGAGAAACATAGGGGCATCATATCAATTCTGGTGCGTTGAACTGATTCAAGCTGACATACGCAACAGTGCATGATTAAGTCATAGTCTTTGTGTCATGTATCCCGCAATTAAAGGATGAAGAATGTTTGCGTCCTGGAGAAGCCACCGATTTTACATTCCTGGAGAAGCTTGAGGAGAAGATGTGCGGTCACCCTCATTTTGTCACGTGGGTAGCTTCTCTCTTCAAACTGATTTGATTCTGGTGTTTCAATGCTATCATATCACTAGATGATTTTGTTTATTTTATGACTCTTTTGAAGGCATTAAAACAAGGCTGTCCAATCCGGTTCCTGGAGGACCACCTTCCAGCAGAGTTTATCTTTAGTACTAATTGACCTGACTAATCAAGGTCTCCTGAATCACAAAACACTTCCAAGCTGGTGTGTTGGAGCCAAACTCTGCAGGAAGGTGCCCCCTCTGGAGCAGGAATGGACATGTTTTAAAATAAATCCCTAAGAATAATAATAGCTAATTTTGTAGATACTGAATGCCGATCGTTTCTGTTTACACTGATATTACAATCCTAGTTCTCAGCAAAAACCTGCATCTAAGTTTTTTTTTAAATCCAGACATGACTAATATACAAGCTGTCTTATACACTCCTGAACAAAATCTTAAGACCTTAAGAGGGAAACATTGCAAGTATTTGCATTTCATGCTGGTTGATTAAAACCAGGTTGTAAGTAGTGCTTCAAAATGCCAAAAGAAGAAACAGGAGCAAGCATTTTAGTTTCCTACTTGCAGTCTTTTTTTACTTTTTACTTTCTTCAATATTGTGGCCTGAAGAACAATGACATTAAAGCCATATTTACTAGTCTGGTTTTGATACACCAGAGTGAAATGTGAACACTTGTAATGTTTCCCCCGGTCTTAAGATTTGGGCATTTGTTGAAAAGAGAAAAACCACCATAACGTAAATATTGTGTTTTTGGTCTGCTCAATTTATAATGTCATGAGGCCAAACTCTAAATGACTTATTTTTTTAAGATGGACTGTAAGATGGTACATTTAAAGAATCTTTTATGGACTTGTTTACTTTTTCTAAATATCAGGCACAAATTGGCTGACCAGAAAACACGCAAGACCCTTGAACGAGGGGATTTTCGGCTTCTACACTATGCCGGAGAGGTTACTTACTCTGTTGTTGGTAGGTTTCATTTAATGCAAACAGTGTGAAGACCATTAAAGTTTTTTTTTTCTAAACATTTCCTTATCTTGACCTGTATGGTTTCCTCACGTCAGGATTTCTTGACAAAAATAACGATCTTCTGTACAGAAACATTAAAGAGGTAAGGTGTTTCACCACAGCATGCATTCTCTCTTGGCCTGACAGAACTGAAAAAGAAATGACTATGAAATAGATGTAAATAAAAAATTGTTTGTTGTTGTTTAAGGTCATGCGACAATCCAAGAACAGTATTATACAGCATTGCTTCCATACTATTGAACCTGAAGCCAAGAAAAGACCTGAGACGGTACAGCGAAAGATGTTTAAATAGAACATTTGCAGATTGTTATAGTTTTCGTATTGTATCATTATAGCTGATAACCTATGAGCTATTGCAGCACTTTATTCACATATTTTGACCAGGTTCTTTTGTAACAGGTAGCCACCCAGTTTAAGAACAGCCTTGCAGGCCTCACTGAAATCCTCATGACCAAGGAGCCATGGTATGTGCGTTGTTTGAAACCCAACCACTGTAAGCAGCCAGGTGAGCCTTTCACTTCACACCTCTGGTTAGTGGTTTTGTCTGCTGAATGTTTTACAAGACTGTGATCAAGCCAGTGACCTCTCTCTCTCACTTGCCTAACCTCAGACCACTTTGATGATGTCATGGTAAGACATCAAGTCAAGTACCTGGGGTTAATGGAGCACCTGAGAGTCAGGCGTGCTGGCTTTGCTTATAGGAGAAGATACGAAGTCTTCCTGAAAAGGTGCATTTGCATTGTGTGTTTTCATTACGACTTCTGTTGTATGTCATGTTATTTTCTATCTAAAGTTACAGTGCATATAGTTAGTGTTGCTTTAGACTTATCTTCTCTTTCAGTACTGTTAATTTGCAAACAAACCTTGATGCTTATCTTTGCAGATATAAGGCTCTATGTCCTGACACATGGCCACACTGGAAGGGGACACCAGCAGAGGGAGTGCAGCGACTCATCAAACACCTTGGCTACAAACCAGATGAATACAAGATGGGAAGGTACAAAAACTGTATAGGCTTTTGCTGCGATACTGTGTGTTGTTTCCTAGCATTTCCTGAAATATTTTTTGTTCTATTTCCTCTTGCTTCAAGGACAAAAATCTTCATTCGCCATCCCAGGACTCTTTTTGCCACTGAAGATGCGTTTGAGATCTGCAAGCATGAATTGGGTAAGGCCCCGGTAATCTCACAAAAGACTGGCATTCCCTGAAGGTGTCTTGATGATTCTTGCAATGCCAGCTTTGACTTGTTTGGTTGGTTGGTGTCTCCAATCTCTTCTGTTACAGCCACAAGAATCCAGGCCAAATATAAAGGCTATAGGGTGAAAGGAGAATACCAGAGGCAGAGGGAAGCAGGTATTCATCTTTTTGAGTTTAAAATACAACAGACACTTATGAAAACCACATATATATATAAAACCTCACTTAATTCATTTTAAACAGCTACCAAGATTGAGACATGTTGGCGGGGCCTTCAGGCCAGAAAAGAAAGGGAAAGGAGAGCCTGGGCTGTCAAAGTCATCAAGAAGTGAGACAGTTATAATGTCAGATGCTTCACTTCACTTTGATTACTTAAAAGTAGAAGTAACTGATGTAGAAAATTAAATTAAAGTTTTATCTCTCTGTCTGTTTATCTGTCTGTCTGTCTGTCTGTTTTTTTTTTTTTTTTTAAATAAATTTACACTATCGTTCAAATGCATTAATTTAATTGAGTGAGAGTAAAGACATTTATGAGCCCTGAGCAGGTTCAAAATTCAACTGACATCACATGATTTACTTTTTTAAAAATTACTTTTTAAAAAATATATTATAATAGAGAACAGTTATTTTCAGTTGTATTCACTTTTCACAATAATACTGATTTAACAGTATATATATATATATATATATATATATATACATACAGTATATTTGTTTATTTATTTATTATTTGTATCATCCTGCAGGTTTATTAAGGGCTTCATGAACAGGAATCAGCCTGTCAGCATGGACAACTCTGAGTATCTGGCCTTTGTCAGACAGAGCTACCTCACTCGACTCAAAGACAATCTGCCAAAATCAGTATTGGACAAAACCAGCTGGCTAACTCCTCCACCCATAATGCAAGAGGTATTCCATACATTATAAATGAAACCATGCAAGGTTTTGTTTTATAATGCAATTATAAAAATGTTTTAATGTTTTTTTTTTTTTTACTGCAATTAAACTATATTTCATTATAAATGCTTTAATAGGCCTCATTGATCTTGCGCAAGTTGCACACACGTCTCCTTGTAAGGAAATATGTTCGAGGGATCAGTGCACAGCAAAAGGCGCAGGTAAAATAATGCATATATTTGACCTCTCATTTGTTTGAATGCTTATCTCTCATTTTATTTACAGTTCAAATGTATTTTCAGCTGCAAATTAAAGCACTGACCAGTGACATATTCAAAGGCAGAAAAGAGAACTACCCTCAGAGCGTATGCCAACACTTCGCTGACACGAGGATAAGTAAGAGTTGATGAATTTTCTTAATATGCTGCTGTTACTGTTTACAGTGTGTAAAATGCAAAGGCCAGGTTATACCTTATAAAGAGATGTTATAGCATTCTTTGTCTGTTCAGGTGAACAAGACATAAACATTAAAGTCTTGCAGCTGATTTGTCAAGAGGGCATTAAGGTATATATATAAGATCTTGAATCCATTTATTTAATGTGATCTTATTTTTGCTTAGAATGATTAGGGGAATTTCTGGGCATTTTTAACTAAGATTAGATCTGTCTGAGCATTATGTTTCAGTCAGATGTTTATATCATTGGCAAAGGAAACTGATGTGATATCTCACTCTACACAGTACAGTGTTCCAGTGATTAAGTATGACAGGAATGGCTTTCGGCCACGTTTCAGACAACTGATCTTCACTCAGGCCGCTGCCTATCTGGTGGAAGAGGCCAAAATCAAACAGAGGGTGAATTACAGCTCACTAAAAGGTAAAATCTCAATGCCCAATAATTAAATGTCTATGATTGTGTGAAATTTAGATTACCACAGGCATTTTATTAAAATAATATAGATTTCTATATAGTAGGCTATGTGCATTTTAGCTTAGAAACATTCATATAGCAGCCTGTCTGAAATATTAGTTGTTTTTTTTATAGTCTTATATTTATGTAATTGTAACACACCATTAATAAATTAGTCAAGTTGAATCCAGTTCCATATAATACCATACATTATTTACAAGCAATATTTGCTTTTGTACAGGGGTGTCTGTCAGCAATTTAAGTGACAACTTCCTGATTCTCCATGTCACTTGTGATGACACGAAACAAAAAGTAGGTGGTGAACAAATATCTGTCAGGGAGTATCTGTATGAAATTTCTGTCACATGGTGATTTGGAAAAACTGTTGTTTACATGCAAACTGTATTGTATTTGAACAATAACATGTCACTGAAATATATACATATTTATTCTGTTCTAGGGGGACCTGGTCTTGCAGTGCAGCTATCTCTTTGAGGCATTGACAAAAATCTGTGTAGTGACAAGAAACCACAGCCTCATCAAAATTGTACAAGAGAGGTGAGACATGCACTGTATTTCTATCTGAATTACCTTAGATATTCAGTCCTCAGAGACTGTTTATTGTATTTAACAAGAATGCATTACATACACTGAACTGTTGTCATTTTGTAGTGTGAGGTTTGACATCCAGCCTGGCAAAGAGGGCTTTGTTGATTTTAAGAGCAGCAGTGAATCAATGGTCTACAGAGCCAAAAATGGACACTTGATGGTGGTGAGTCCACATAATGCAAGGCATGCAGCTTAATGAATATACTGGAAGCATAAAAATATTCAGTGGGGCAAAAAAGTTTTTAGTCAGCCACCAATTGTGCAAGTTCTCCCATTTAAAAAGATGAGAGAGGCATGTAATTTTCATCATAGGTATACCTCAACTATGTCACACTCCAAACTCTTTATGGCAGAGACCAAAGAGCTGTCAAAGGACACCAGAAACAAAATTGTAGACCTCTCTTGCTGGGAAGACTGAATCTGCAATAGGTAAGCAGTTTGGTGTTAAGAAATCAACTGTGGGAGCAATTATTAGAAAATAGAAGACATACAAGACCACTGATAATTTCCCTCGATCTGGGGCTCCATGCAAGATCTCACCCCGTGGGGTCAAAATTATCACAAGAACTGTGAGCAAAAATACCAGAACCACACAGAGGGACCTAGTGAACCTGCAGAGAGCTGGGACCAAAGTAACAAAGGCAACCATCACATCGTGCCGTCAGGGACTCGAATCCTGCAGTGCCAGACATGTCCCCCTTCTTAGGCCTGAAGTTTGCTAGAGAGCATCTTAATGATCCAGAAGAGGATTAGAAGAATGTCATATGGTCAGATGAAACCAAAATAGAACTTTTTGGTAAAAACTCAACTTGTCGTGTTTGGAGGAGAAAGAATGCTGAGTTGCAACCAAAGAACACCATATCTACTGTGAAGCATGGGGCTGGAAACATCATGCTTTGGGGCTGTTTTTCTGCAAAGGAAGCAGGACGACTGATCCGTGTAAACGAAAGAATGAATGGGGCCATGTATCGTGAGCTCAGCAAGGGTATTGAAGATGAAACGTGGCTGGGTCAGTGTGTGAAAACCTTGTGAAGACTTACAGAAAATGTTTGACCTCTGTCATCGCCAACAAAGGGTATACAACAAAGCACTGAGATTAAATTTTGTTATTGATCAAATACTTATTTTCCACCATAATTTGCAAATAAATTCTTTAAAAGTCCTACAATGTGATTTTCTGAATTTTCTTTTTTTCATTTTGTCTCTCATAGTTGAGGTGATGAAAATTACAGACCTGTCTCATCTTTTTAAGTGGGAGAACTTGCACAATTGGTGGCAGACTAAAGTGTGACTAGTAATATGCATATAATTGCATACCACTGTCATACAGTATGTAGGCTATTACTATAAAAATAATTGAATCTGTTTACATGAATATTTATTATATGAAGCCATTTACATTTTTATTTTGCAGGAATCTGCACGGACAAAATCTCGATGATTTTACCTCACGAACCAGAACCTATAGAACGGTGTTTTCCATGGGCCCCAAGACACGAATTGAGTGTTTAAGATTACTACTTTTGGGGAACTCCAGAAAACACTGCACTAATGTGTGAATTCAAATACAGATCTTGAAATATCAATATGTAATATATTTACTAAGAGGAAAAGGAAACAAAAAATTGGTGTATTAAGTAGTTTGAATTTTATTTGTATTGTTTGTATATTACATTAATGTATGTTTGTATATTAAACATAAATTCTGTATTTCATGTACTGTACATTACCTTTGTGTGTTTTATAAGCCCATGTTTTATTATAAATATCCAATGTGTCATGAAAATGTGTGCGTTGAATTGTGCACTAATTGTGTTAAACAACAACAAAAAAACACTTGTTAATTCATCCACCTGTTTAGCAAAAACTTGCATATGCACCAGTTACACAGTCAAACAAATGTAAATGTTGTTGGTACATTTTGTCTCCAATACTGCCAAAACCTTACAACATACTGCATGCCATCTTTTGCTTTGAACTGACAAACATAACTAAAGATGACACATGAGTAAAACAGTGTACGCATGTAGACAGACACCACCAGTTGTGTGTACATTTGAGATACAGAAATGGTCATACATGTAAAATCTGTATATAGCTCTAATAATCATCATCGTGATGATGAAGTGTAGATGCTGGCTGCAGTGTTAAAATACAGCATTAGCAACATTAGCATCTGTATAATGTTCAACGTAATGTAATTAAGTTGCCTTAAGTAGACTACTTTTTAAATAAAGTTCTCCTGCAAATTCAGTTTAGCTATATACTATATAAATCATGACTGCAGTGGTAATCAGAAGAAATAAAATTATTCATCAAGTAGTATTTTGTGGACATTTACTGTAATATGATTTCCTGATGTTTCTTACAAAAGCCTAAAATAAACGAATATGTGATGATTCATACATATTTGCAATTTTACTGAGTGTGTCATGAACTTAGTTTGAATTTAATTAAAGGGCAACTTTATGTTGCCACCTCGTGGTAAATGAATGGAGAGTGCTTTTAAAAAAGGACTTTTGAGGCACTATTAGCTCGTTTAATTAAATAAACGAGGGTCAGTTCATTTTATTTATTTTCTCAAACGTACGCCTTTGTGTATTGCTCACTGTGTTTTTCAAGTTTATTTCGAGAGCTGAGATGACGACCACCGAAACTACTGACCTTGCAAGTGGCGCTCAGGATTGTATCACAATGCTGATTGGCCGATCCCTGTGCCAATCATTACCGTCCAGCGTGACGTAGAAAGACTTCCTCTTTGCTTCTTCTATCGACTGTTGTTCCTAAAATGGCGCCGTTGGACCTAGATAAGTATGTTGAAATTGCGAGACAGTGCAAATACCTTCCAGAGAACGACTTAAAGGTGACTATTATCCGCAATTTTATGTTTCTCTCAAAATATTAAACATGATAGCTGTTGGAATAATTCTGAAGCCATGTGGGTGGCGGTAAAGCCTGGTGTAATAGCAGTGTGTCAGTGCAATGCAGTCGTTAGCGCTGCGTATGAACCAATCAGTGTGTTCCGGGATTTATTTTATACGTTGTATAAGAAACAACTGGATGTATGACTAAAAAGGCAGTTAGTGATGATGAAGACATGTAACTGATTATTTCTTGTAAATACCTGGGGTGGCTAACTTATGTTGTTGCTAACAAGCGCACTAACCTTAATTTGAAACGCCCATCTACGTTACTGTTCATCGTCAGCTTTTAGTTAGTCTCATTTTATTATATTTGATTATTTGCAGTTTTCAGTCTTGACTGAATCGTCCTCCGTTATCTTGTATGGTAATAGAGCTTCTGTACGTAAACAACTAGGCTTCTGAATTAACGTTAGTCCATAATGCAGCAGTGAATTTCATAACAGTATCATACAAGCTTCTAAAATGTAATGTCGAAAAATGTGAATTAAATGAGTTATGTATTAATTTGATTTTAGATGCAGTGATCTGCTCTGCTGTTATCGTATTTAGTGGTTATTTCCTTTTAGTGGTTGTTTTGGACTTGATCAATCTCCTGTGTTTTCTTCTATTGCGTTGACAGAGATTGTGTGACTATGTATGTGACCTGCTACTTGAAGAATCAAATGTACAGCCAGTATCCACTCCAGTCACTGTATGTGGGGATATTCATGGACAGGTGCGAGCAGGCTCTTTGAAATCATCTCTTTTGTGTACAGATGTCATGTCATTTTTTTTTTATATATAACAACGTGTATATTAATCTAAACTTTTTATTTATCTGTAGTTTTATGACTTATGTGAACTCTTCAGAACTGGGGGCCAAGTACCAGACACAAATTACATTTTCATGGTATTGTATCCATTAAGATGATTGTACATAAACATTGTTTTGAGTTCATATTTGGTGATTCATTGGAAACAGTGTTTCCCCCCAATAGACACTGGTATGTTTTCTTTCCTCTAGGGTGACTTTGTTGACCGAGGATACTACAGCTTAGAAACATTCACATATTTGCTAGCACTTAAAGCAAAGTGGCCTGACCGCATCACACTGTTGCGTGGCAATCATGAGAGCAGGCAGATAACACAAGTCTATGGCTTTTATGGTGAGTCGGCAGGCATCTACTGCACACACCTCGTCATTTTTGATTTTGAAGTGTTTTTGATTTTTATTTCTGTTCTTTCCTTGCATTTATAGATGAGTGCCAAACAAAATATGGAAATGCTAATGCCTGGCGATACTGCACTAAAGTATTTGACATGCTGACTGTTGCTGCTTTGAGTTTTTATATATATATATATATATATATATATATATATATATATATATATGTATGTATAACAAATCATGATATCTTATTATTGATAGAATTTATTTATATTATACTATACTTAATATATTTATCTGTTATGCCTGTAATATTGTAGTTGGTACAAGAAAAAAAAATTAGCATTTGATTCAGGGCCCGTATTCACAAAACATTTTCTCTTTCCCCTAAGAGTTCTCCTAAATAGCAGTAAAAGTTTTTAGCTAGGAGTTTTCTCTTAAAACCTACTTACAAAGCTGCTGAAACAAACTTTTTCTAAGGAATGGAGTAATCCTAACCTAAGAGTAAGGGTAGAGTTGCTATGGATGATGTTAGAATGCTTACTAACTATGCACACTGTGATTGTGAGTATTCATAAAAGTATTGTAGTATAGACCAATATAATGTTGCCATATTCAAATAAAGAATTTAAAATGCAGGCTAGTGAGTTACTAAGTACATGAGTGTATGTTCAGGTAATTGGCAGCATATTACATGTATGTTTTTCAAAAATAATTAGCAGATAGGTCTATGCATATAAACAGCCTTTTAATTACAATTAGCATGGCTGATAGTAAGACATGTAAAAATAATAAACTGGATGCAAGAAAAGTGGTTACTACTTGCACTACTGGTTAATGGAAACAAGAATATGATCAAACCTTCAAAACCAAATGGCTTTTTAAAAGTTCATTATTGTCAAAGGTTTCTAAAATGTTTGCATTTCAAGGCAGATTACCAACATCAACCATTTTAGGATAGTTTATGGCTTGGTTTTAGTGACTTAGGACTCCTCTTTAGGTCGTTTTTTATTTTTGTAAAATACTCTGAACAAAAATTGAGGAGTACTACATTTAGGATTTACACATCCATTAGTTTAAGTTATGAGCTACTTTTAGACTTAAGATTTTTTTGTGAATATTGGCACGATGTATTTTGTTAAATTGTTCAGTAGGTCTACTTTCTACACCATTTTATAACATTAGACTGTTAAAGGTTACATTTTCCTTCTGCTGTACTTACTGTGATGCTTTGATTTCTCTCGCAGTTGATAGATGAGCAGATCCTTTGTGTACATGGTGGCCTTTCACCTGACATCAAAACTCTGGACCAGATACGCACCATTGAACGCAATCAGGAAATTCCTCACAAGGGAGCATTTTGTGATCTTGTCTGGTCCGATCCAGAGGATGTGGACACCTGGGCTATCAGCCCGAGGGGTGCTGGCTGGCTGTTTGGTGCTAAGGTTACCAATGAGGTACAAGCGTTCTCTCAATGTACAGTAAGGTTTGTCTATGTAGTGTTAGGGCTGCAAGGTGACTAATTTTATTTAGTTTTGTGGCTTCTTTTTTTGGATGAATTGAATTTTTATGAACTTTGAGCTAAATATTAGTCTGACAATTAAATAATTACGAAATAATATAAATATTTAGGCTAGTTCAGGCTATTTGATGAGTGAGACATACTAGTAAAGGATGAAACATTTAGTACATTTTCCTGTTTATCGAAAACCTGAATTCTTTTTTCCTCTCTTTCCATCAAGTTTGTTCACATCAACAACTTGAAGTTGATTTGTCGTGCACATCAGTTGGTTCACGAGGGCTACAAATTCATGTTTGATGAGAAGCTGGTGACCGTCTGGTCAGCCCCAAACTACTGCTACCGCTGCGGTAACATTGCCTCCATCATGGTCTTCAAAGACGTGAACACAAGGGAGCCCAAGTTATTCCGGGCCGTTCCTGATTCGGAAAGGGTCATACCACCTAGAACGACAACACCTTATTTCCTCTGAGGTCTTCATTGTCACCTTTGTCCAGCCCTCTCTTTTTCAATGTTCATTGTTATGGTCTTTAATTTCTCTGTGTTGTTTTTTTATTTTATTATTATTATTTTTTTTTTTACATTTTTGTAATGATTGAAGTGCTCTCCAGAACAACAGTAAACTATGGTCAGGATTATGAACTCTTTTGACTGTTTAAGTCATTATTTGGTCAGTGCAATCTTGTTAATGTGAGCATGTGACCGTAAATAAGTGGACATCCTCGTGCTCTTCTTACAGGGCTTTAAATGTAGATCTAACAGCCATTGACCATTTAATGATAATAGTTCATGATGTAACAACTCGCCTGATCAGAGCAATGTGGTGTTTGTGTTTTTCAGAGAACAGATTAGAAAGAGTCACTGATACAACCAAGTGCTTGTCTGTCTGTTCCAAATTTCTCAAACAGTGACACTTCTTTATCGTTGCTTTCAAGTGTAGAAAAAGGCTGAGGCCATGACCAGACAATAGGACAAAGAAGGCTGTGATTATTTTGTACATTAATATAATTGTATTGATTTAATCTTCTTTTTTTTCTCTCAGATTTGTTGTATTTTATTATTGTAGAAAAACTGCAGCCCATTTACCAATTAAATATTGAAAATAAACACCTTTATTATTAAGTTACATTTCTGGTGTTGTCTCCTAATCAATGGAAGCATGAAAATATCCCTTACAAGTGTTACCATTTTAAACCTTTGCTGACATCTTGACTGAACATTTGAGCTTATTTTGATAGGGAATCAATCTATTAAAAGGACGAAATGATAGAACAATTTCTAAGAGAACAGAAATATAGCTAAATAAATGAGAAATGTAATTTATTTACAGTTATTATCAAAAATCGTGCATGGCCTTATGGTTAGTATAAGAATATCATATAGCATACAACTATTATACCGACTTTTGATTATTTATTTTATTTTTTATCCAAGACATATAATAAAGTTAAAGGAATGTTTATTTTTGGAAAATGACTCCTGAAACGGTTAATTGAATTTAAATGAAGATCTAATGTTTCCATAGTTTTATTTTTTTGTATAAATGAAAAAGAAAAACATGTTTGAGACTATTTATTAAATGTCTCCTAATAAGAATTTTAAGTCATATTTTTTAGGAATGATTTTAAAAGAAGCACTACATTAAGACACCGCAGAGCGGCGCGCGTCCCTTTTAATTCCAAAAGGCAGCGCAATAGATGGCAGTACTACGCTAGTCCCGCCTCTTTGACTAAGATGCAGCCTGACTGACACCGCAGCCAACCAATAGAATGCTTCGAGCGTCACTCACAGACTGGCGGGGGTCTGACAAGCAAGTTAGTTTGAGCGGGTTGCCACAACAGTCAATGAAAATTCAACTGGCCAGACTGAACCGTCGACCGCAGTAGATGCCGAATGGCAGATACTCCCTGCTCTTCCCTGGGAGGGTGATTTGAATGAGCTGGATGTAAATGACGGTGCGCCACCGCACTGGATGTCTAGATTTGTGTCGTGGCGAGATTCACAGGCGCGCTCTAAACGCTGTTCTTGAGGAGCAGAAAGAGGAGATAGCTGCACTAAACTACACCAGTGCTCAGGTTGGGTTTCAAATCAGTGACTTTTTGACAGATATTGTTTGGCGATTATTGCGTTAGGCAAAAGAGAAACACGACTTAAGTTAACACGTCTTAGTGGACTAAAATAATCAAGCATCAGACACACCATCACTAAAATATGATTTTATTATTTTTATTTTATTCATGTTTTTTTAATAGAAGTGTTCACATATATCATCCCAATATATGTGCAGAGTAAATATTAATATATGTGTGTGTAAAAAAATGAGCCCAACAGAGCACATCAAATCCATTCAGCATCTGCTAAAGCCACAGTTTTGTCAACTCTGATGGTCATTTTGAGGACGAGAACGCTTTTGCGCTCTGAACGCACTAAAACCACGTTAACTCAGTTCTGTCGCCTCTATTACCGTTACACGATCCAACCTACAGTTTCATTTTTGACAGAGTCACACAGAGTTGTCGTGTATTACCGCATCCTGATCTGAGAAAGAGAGAGACAGCCGTCGTGCGAGAGGTAAGTCATTATAGATGAGACACAGGCTTGATGCACTTGAGTAAATGCGTTTAGATGTGCTGGATGGCTTAATGCTGCGAAGTGTCACAGAAATAAGCGTTGTTGTTCTTCACAGTGCTAATTGATGTAGAACAACGGCGATCAGTCAATCAGTCCGCGTTCCTGGTCAATGAACGGAACGAGCGCTATTACGCAGAGATGCACGCTGCCAAACGCTTTACGTTTAGTTTTGATTCTCACCCTTTGTCTATTGTTTCTTTTAGTCCACCCAGATCTTCGAGACTGGAGTGATATTGTGAATGAAACCCGAGCCAATAAGCATCTATGTATTATTATTGAATGAAGACGGTTGAAAAATCATTGGCTGTCGCAAGAATTGCTGTATGTTCGAGCTGGGTTTATTCTGTCCTGCAACAGCACGGGATTGAATTTTGCAGAGCGCTCGCTGTCTGATCGTTTTATTGTTCACGATCAGGCTGCATCGGCCGTGCGTGCATAATCTAACTGTAAGGGCAAGTGCGAATTGTGTAATATTGCATAGGAAGCTTATTATGGCTGTTTTATGAACATGCATCCAACTTCAAATGAGGTCCCATGATAATCGTGCGAGAATAACTGACATCAGATTGCTGGAACCGAGAACAAAAAGAGATTTGTTGCAGACAAGCATGTTTTCTCAGCATCAGCTCTTACACATCATCTGTGAAAAGAGCCACCCGGTTGCTTAGCTGAAATGACGTCATGCAGACTGGCTTGTTATGGAAGAATGAGCTCGTGGAAGAGAATTCTTCTATTACTACTGGAACAAGTATATGAGAGTTTTCTTATTGACAAAAATGGGTAGAGTTTATACCCTCAAAATACTCATTTTATTTGAGCTGTATTGTCAACTGATTTTAGTTGTCTGCATCCTATTACTCAGTCAATATCAACACTGCTGTGATTCAAGCACCTCAGGTTGTGCTGTCACTGAGGACAACATTGCAAGTGTAATATTAAGTCCACATGAAATGATTCTTGATCCTATCCTTTGCACAACATCCTTAATCACTCCCCTCCAACCAGAGACCCCAAGGAGGTGTGATAAAAGTAAGCCCCTCCCGCTATTTTTCTCATTCAATATTCTGTTTCACTCAGGAATACATAAAATTACTCACAATTTGTTGTCCTTATGGCAAAACAAAACAGAAAACAATTATAGTAAGTATTATTATTTCAACTGGTCTGGAACAGCATATGTGAGTGGAGAGTACAGATGGCGATTTTTCCCTTCCTTGCTTAAAACCTTCTGTAGGTTTTCCTCTTTCCGCTCTGTGCACACAAATGTTGCATTTCACAAATTCACCTGCCCATCCAGTTATGATGATTAATGGTAAACGAACTTGGCTAGCCGTCCTTAATGGAGGTTTGAACCCAAGGCCCCATTACCCCTATAGCGGTACTAACTAGAGGAAGAAAAACAGAAATAAAGGAGGAGATGGGGAGGTGGAGGGATGCTGGAAGAACTGATGCTGGGACAGTGAAATGAGAGCTGCTTATAGGCTCCTCCCGATGATTAGGATCCTCCCGAACCCTTTTAGACAAGCCCTCGCAAGCTTTTTTTAAAGCACTTTCCACCATTAAAAAAAATTTGTTCCACCACATTAAGTGAATGATATATGAAGTAAATTTCGGGTAACTCCCATCTATTCAGACAGAGCAACACTATCATATATGTTCCCAACAACAGGTTGTTTTGCACGCAAGGTCAAAACATACTTTCATTTTCTTATTATATGCATTAATTTTTACCTTATGTGTTAAAAGACTCCCAATCAATTTGTTTAATGATTTATTTTTCCAATCCCCTCCTTTGTGCTAATCTGCTTTGATTGGTCATTTTATTTTAAAGCAGTGAGCTTTTAATGCTCCAAATTGGCACATAGTGGCAATTAATGGATTTGCATTTTAATTCAGACCATCCTGAAAATAATTTTTTCCCAGGTTTGTGCACGCAACAAGTAGGCAGGCGTTATGCTAATGTTTCACTTTGATGTCACAATGGAACCTGAGCCAATAAGGTCCCACTTGGGGCTCCTTTTTTAAAAAAAAAAACAACAACTTGT
Organism: Enteromius radiatus; assembly: GCA_032357445.1. Taxonomy (NCBI): domain Eukaryota; kingdom Metazoa; phylum Chordata; class Actinopteri; order Cypriniformes; family Cyprinidae; genus Enteromius; species Enteromius radiatus. The sequence continues at coordinate 5,811,728 of JAUCMS010000095.1, read as the reverse complement.
TTCAATGGTTTAGAGTTGACTCTTTCTTTTGAGAGACAATAACTTTATACATAGCACACTTTCAGATTTAAAACTTTAAAACAGGATGTTATACACTGCATGAAAGCTAATTTCCAAAATAGAGCACCTTAAAGGTACAATAAGTAGCATTTTTGTAGTTGCTCTAATCTAAATCTATGTTACCCCTTCACAAATATGTGCTTTTTCGTGAATATTTACCAACACCATTAACTTCAAATATTTTAAATGGGCGATTTATTAGGCTTGAATGGCTGGCGGCGCTACATAGGCATTCGCCATCTTGAAATACGGTAG
>JAUCMS010000095.1:5773518-5803810 GCA_032357445.1 Enteromius radiatus | reverse complement strand
AAAATTCACCCCCCTCACAGTTGTCACGAAGGGCAAAATTAGCTATATAGACCAAAAAAAAAAATTGTACCAGGCTGGAAACATGTTTTTTTCTAATGTAATGTTGGACATTTTAACATGGAGAGTCAATGAATTGCAGTTTTAATCACTTCCGTGTTGGTTTCACTAGAGGGAGCGGGAGGTTGCCGCTTGGTAGGAATCTATAGAATCTAAATGTGTCCCCACATTTCACAAAAAAACAAATGTGTGTGTGTGTGCATATATATATTTAATTTACAATCTTGATGATTTAGTGTGTCACCCCTTCACTGTTGTGAGCTTTTTCTGCATTATGATTGTGAAATCCACTCAATAATTAATTCTCAAAACTTTGCTCTGTGTTACAGACATAGGTGTAGGTGTGTTTGATTGGATATGTCTATATCACACTCTTGATGTTTTATAGTGTCATCCCTTCACTACTGTGTAGTTGTTTTCAGTTTTGAGATTTGATTTGTAGATTGTGTGTATATAGTTATTCTCTGAATTGCTGTGTTTTTGTCCATTTCCCGTTTATTTTCTATGGACAATGAGAGTGACAATTTTTTTTTTTTACGCCCACTTACCCTGTTCGATTCATGCCCTAAATTTTTTTTCTGTGTTCACATTCCAAGAGCATAAGTCACCAAATTACATATCATTCCGATGAAGTGATTTTTAAAAATCAAAAATATAAAATGTTCCGGTCAGAAATGATAGAAGGCCAAAAAAAAAAGAATATATCTATAAATGAGCAGGTTCTAATGTCTCATCTGTGCTGTGTTGATGTTTGCATGTTCATCCTTAGGGAGCTGAGAGCCCTTTATATTTTCCAGTGTCTGGGTGAAGTGAGCTCAGTTTTACATCTGAATGAATCTTCAGCGCTCCTCTTCCACCCCCTCATATCTGCCAGCGTTTGTCTCTGCATTACACACACGCTTAAAAAAATGAATCACGTCACTCCGTGTTTATCACCATTTCTCAGTGGCCAGTAGGTTGCGTTTGAGTTAATCAGTCATTTTTAGCTAAGACTATTTATAGGACAAGTATGTCAGTAGCTGTGGGCTCTATCTCTCTCTCTCTTTTTTTTAGCCTCCCTCTCTCTCTCTTTCACCATTCTTTTTTCTCTCTTTTCTTCTTGTCTTTACAATCTGTATTCCTTCCCTCCTCTCTTATCTCTGTTTCCATGTCCTGTCCTCATGTACAAGGTGTGTGTTTGTTACATTTGTATTGCATAAGTGACTGAGACTGCTACAGTCCAGGAGGTAGGCTAACCCACATGTTCTGACATTCATATATTCATGCAGTAGTTTATTTGCGTGTTAATGCAAATAAATTCTGCAGCAAAACAGGAACAAAAATAAAGCTAAATCGGGAAAAATATAAAATGCAGGAGGATTTTTTTTGCCTTTATATCTTGAATGTTAGGGAAATAAAACTGCATTTTAAAGCTACATCACATCAAGACATTGTTCTGCATCATGTCTGTCAGCAACTGCATGCAGTGTAAGATGTACAGGTCTAGACGGGGCAGAGTGCATTAAAATGTGTTAATTTGAATCCATTGTTTTTTCATAATTAATCACACCAAGTTCACACAAATCAACAGCACAGAAAAAGATATTTACCTGCCTTAAGGCTTTTAATATTTAATCTGAAATCTCCAAAATTGATAAGCGATACCCCTGACCTTCCTGCATTTGGGACATTTTCAGTTTGTGTATCACATTGCCAACAGGATCCACTAATGTTAAAAAAGTGCTTTCCCTGACTTTTAGTAGCATTAGTATTGCCGCATTAACTCAAGCATTATGATACATATTATTTATGCATGAAGGATTTCATATGATGCTCTGTACATATATAAATATGCATGCACATGTATTTATAAGTTTTATACCTTAATGATAGCTTGTGTCTACACTAATACAGGACTAGATGCTTGTTATGAGGCCACGCCCCCATGCCCTGTTTCTCCATGCTAATTAGGCTGTCTAACCAGTAGCGGCCTACTTCTGCATTTGACGCTTAGCAACACCCTGTAGAGTTCAGTAATGAAACAGCTATTATTAATTGGTCTCATTTCCTTACCTAATACTTTCACTATCTTTCACCTCTTTGGTATCTCTTTAGTAAACAAGCTTGAGACATTTATAGTGGCTTTTGTAGTGACATTTTCATATTCACATTAATATTCTTTATCAGCATGTAACAGAGTTTGAAAAAAATGCAGACGCATACAAATGCCTACACTACAGTTTAATTGTTTAGGGCTGATTTCCCAGCACTCTCTCCACCTTCAATACCACGACTGAGATGAGACCCTTGAGCAAGGCACCGTTCCCCCAACTGCTCCCCGGGCGCTGCAGCAAGGGCTGCCCACTGCTCCGGGTGTGTGTTCACGGTGTGTGTGTGTGCGTGGTTGATCACTTCTCACTGCTGTGTGTGCACTTGGATGGGTTAAATGCAGAGCACAAATTCCTAGTATGGGCAACCATACCTGGCCTCATGTCACGTCCTCCAGAAATGTTTAAGATTTTATTTTTATTTTTTAAAGAAATATTTTTATTTAACAAAAACACATGGATCAAAAGGAACAGTGAAGACATCTGCAATGTTATTTCAGTTTTATACCGTTTCATATAAACTTTATTCACTTCAATGTATCAGTTTCCACAAAGTATAAAGCAGCACAGCATTGTCTTCAACACTGATAATAACAAGAAATGTTTCTTGAGTATCAAATTAACATATCAGAATGATTTCTGAAGCATCTGAATACTGGAGGAGTGGCTGCTGAAACAAATTTGCTTTGCATCATAGGAATATAATTAATGTACATGCATGTATATATTAAAAAGAGGTTGTTTATATATTAAACATTTATATGTAATATAAATTACATAAATATAAACATATACATTTATGTAAATATATAAAGTATATACTGTATGTCTTTATATATACGTAATGAATATACACAGTACACACATCACTAAATATAATGCATATTAAAATATATTAAAATACAAAGCATTTATTTTAAACTGTAATAATATTTCACTAAATTGCGGTTTTTACTTCTTTTGAACCCATACTTTTGAATTTTATTGTGTGTGTGTGTATGCCATCATCGCTATGTTCAGTTTTTAAAAAAAAAATCTGTATAGAAAATAAATGTATATTATTTCTCAATATATATGTATGAAATTAAATATTTTAAATATCAATAGAATTATGAATTATTAACTGCTTTACAATGTCAGTAGACTTTCCTAAACGTACTTTTTTGTTAATGTCAGGTATAGAGTAATTCCAGAGTAGAATATCAAAACATACACAAACGGCCTCAGCGATGCAGCATGTAGATATAATATCACCATGTTACTCGGCTACACCACATCTGACTCCATCTACACACACCCCATCCCGGCTCCCTCCTTTCCTGCCTTCCCTAATTTACAGGTCTGTCCCTAGCTGTGCTCTGCCAGTGAATCTGTCTTGTGGGTATTAATACTGTCAGAGAGGATGGGAAATTAATGGTGCATGTAGTGAAATTAAAGCCCTGCCTAATGACTGCACCTATCTCCTTCCTGACCTTGTCTCTCTCAGTCCACAAGGGCACCGGGGTGAACCGTAAATCTCACAAATCCATCTCTATAACCTTACGCTGTGTTTGTGAATGCACACTATCAGTGAATGCTGAGGGAATAAAACGTGCGCGTGTTCACGCTACAGCCGATTCTGCATGAATGAAAGGAGGTGTGTCTGCGCGCGGGTGTTTCCTTGTGTTTCGTGATGTGTGAGTGCGCATGCATTTTGTGTGTTGGCTAACTCAAGGTTATGCCTGGACATCATTTATTGTCTCGCATTTGTTTTTGTTGCCACGCCTTTCCCTGAATGGCCCGTTACATGTTCATACAAGATGCATCATCTACTGTAATCGTGTGGGCTTTTGCATTTACCTGCTGTATTCCTTCCTCAGTCCCTGCTTCTGTTGTCATAGCAACTCTCTGATGATAACAATAGGGCCTAGAGGTGTTTTGCGAGGGTTCAGGGGGAAAAGGACGGGAAAGGAATAAAGAGCGAGTAGAGGCGGAGGAGGCAAAGGAGCTACTTCTCCAGCTGATTGCCACAGCTCATCAAATTCCTTCACATCATCGGCACTATGACTCACCACAGCCCTGCCCAAACACTTTCACCAACTCACACTTTCTGACTCTTGCTTTCTCCCACCACCAATGTCTTCACATCATCGCTATGATGATGCCAATTAAGTGCATGACAGCCATGACCACTTGTAAATTTGGAAGGCTCGTCGGCTGTTGTCCGCCTGATGTCCTTCGGTAGGAGTGTCAAGGCAGAAGGGCAGAAATGGCTTATGTAATGGTATGCGGGTATCAAGGTTGCAGGATCGGTTTGATACACATACTTGATATTGTAGTTATTAAAACAAACCAGTTATTAAAGCAGTGAGTCACAGGACCTTGATCATATTCACAAGGCAATTTCATTTGCATAGAAGTCTGGTAATGTAGGGAAAATAACATTTTGATCTTGTATAGAGTAGTCTCATTTTCAATCCAGTTTTAAATTAATCAAAATAAATGATAGCATTTCAAGGGATAGTTCACCAAAAATAAAACAAATGTGTCATCATTTATATTCCACAGAAAAAATGTAAGTCATACAGGTTCAGAAGGACCTGAGAGTGCATAAATGAAAGTTTAATTAATATTGTTTTTTGGCTATTCAATTGGTCAGCAATACCATTTGCTTACCAGCGTACAGCAGGACAATCAGGTGTTTCTATTGTAGAAGTCTCTTTTTGATTGTTTACTACATAGATTTGTATCAGATTAATTGTGATAAGATTTTCTAGTGTTAAAGGAATAGTTCACCCAAAAATGGAAATTCTTTAATATTCATCCTTCATTCCGAACCCATAAAGGGATAGTTGACCTAAAAATTAAGATTAGAGTCAAATTGATTTGTATAGCACTTATATGAAATACAGATTGTTTCAAAGCAGTTCACAAAAATACACAAGAAAATACCAGTATTAAGGTTGCAGAGTTATTTAATTATAAACCGAATACAATTTCAGCTGTAAAACATTGCCATTATGGTTATTCAGCTGTCATGAGTGTCTTGTTCAATTTGTCCTTTTAAATTGTCACTTTTTCAGTTACATTGTGACTTTAAAGGGGCTAAAACACATTTTTTTGGAAAGTCAATATGTATAAACAAGTTACAAATCAGTGAAAACAACAATAGCACTAACAAAATTGTTATTTTTTCTTTTTTTTGAGCATTGTTTTCTTCCAGTTCAAAAAGATAAGCTGATCCCAAATATGTATTAATCTGGAGTGGTGACTGAGTCACATCTATTTGTAAATCTGTTTTCAATCCCAAATACTGATTGTATTATTGAAGCATTTGTTTTGATTTGGCATGGAGTAATTGGGTTTTAATTCCTAAAGGATAAATTGATGCTTCAGTGAATGGGGAGAATGTATTATTAAACTGAATTTGGCTGTGTCTCTGTTGTTTGTTCTCTCACGCTCCTGCAGGGATCTGCCTCAATATGGACACAAGCAGTGGCAGTCCTATTTTGGCCGAACATTTGACATATACACCAAGCTGTGGAAGTTTCAGCAGCAGCACAGGTCAGTCCTCTAGATGGATCTATTTTTGAAAACGAAAGGTCTGTTTTTACCAAAAGCACAAAAATAAAGCAGGTTCTTTGGCTTAGAACTACATAAGACTGAAGATTTAACATACTTGATCAAACTTCCCTCTGATAGCTCCTCTGCACCAGTGATGTCAACATTAATGACAGATTATTTCTTTTTGCATTGCTGGAAAATAGACAAGTCCTGGACAACCGGTATGGTCTCAAGAGGTGGCAGATAGGTGAAGTGGCCTCAAAAATTGGCCAGCTGTACTACCATTACTAGTAAGGAGATTTTTTTGTAACACAAGTCTTTATTTAACTTGTTTCAAACTCTGATATATATTTTTTTACTCATCTTCAGCCTCCGCACTTCAGAAACAAGCTACCTTAATGAAGCCTTTTCCTTTTATTCGGCCATTCGTCAACGATCATATTACCACCAAGTCAACAAAGAAAACAGGTGAAAAGGAGCTGCTGTACAATGAAATGTGATGAGCAAAGCTGACATTAAAATTAATTAATTAATGTTTATGTTTATTAATTACTATGTTCTTTTAAAGTAATTTATGTTTGACAAAATAGAAAAGATCTGAAAATGTATGTATGATACAGTCTTCTGTACATTAATTTTGCCTCGTGTTCTTTGCACAGGCCAGAGCTGGTTGTAAAAAAGCTGAGGTATTATGCTCGCTTTATTGTTGTTTGTCTGTTGCTCAACAAGATGGACCTGGTAAAAGTGTTGGTCAAGGTAAGTCATAGACAGCAGACTAAACGGACACATTTTTAGTCCATGGCTCACTATAGATATTTAGTTTAACAGAGGTTCTTGCGAAAATATCAGTCAGTAGAGACAGTGTGTCATATATAAAGCTGGAATTAATTCATGCCTCATCAATTTTGGCACAGTTTAAGAAAATTACTTGTATACATTTTGTATTTTATTTTTAATGTTATATTTGGTTTTTACAAAGGCCCAATCCCTGTACTGCCAACAATGCAATGTTTATGACAAGAAAAACACAGTAGGGTATATATGGGTGTGCCTGAGACCATCTGTGGTGTCTTTTTCTGCAGGAGCTGTCTGAAGAGATTGAGGACTACACCCAACGCTTCAACACAGAGGACCAGTTAGAATGGAACCTGGTGCTGCAGGAAGTTGCTGCTTTTGTGGAGGTGAGATTGTAATTTTGCAGTGCATAAAAATGCTTTGTGTTGTACGTTTAAAGTCAAAGTGAAACACCATAGACAGCTCATATTACTCATATTATAGTGATGACTTGCCAACTGAAAAAAAAAAAAAATAAATATATATATATATATATATATAAATAAAAAAGCAGATACAGGCCTTATTAAAAAACAAAATGTGTTCTATATGAGGAGTGGTTGGGGGGGAGGGGCTGAAGCACAAGAGGTGGAGCAAGGTATAATTTATATTTTTTCATTGTAATAATATACACCAATACATAAATTAAACTAATATTAAAAAGCTTGAGGTCAGTATGTTTTAAATTTTTTTGAAAGAATTCTCTATGTCTTTACTGTAATACTGTTAAGTAGTTGCTTTTAGCATACCTATTATTATCATATTGGTGTTTTGAAATGTTCTCGATGACAATATTCTACATTCCTAATCCTACCAAATATCTAAACTTAACAAATACCTTACTAACTATGAATAATTGGTCTCTTTTGATCCATCCAAGTTGAATAAAAGTTAATTAATCTTACTGAATGATAGTATCTTGTAAATCAGGTTAATCTTATTACTTTACCAGAGAAATGAATAAAATATGCACACAAAAAACCCACAATATCTCAAATGTTATTATAAATGTGTCTTTCTATACTACCTTTACTGTTACTTAAAGGACAGATTTAGTATGCTCTGTAAGATTTCTGAAACAGTTAATGACAAATATTCATGTTTTCATCACATTTGTGTCTTTCTTTTGTACTATTTCTCTATCTACACAGGCGGATCCTCTTATGATCCTAAATGATGACAACGGTGTGGTGGTCACATCCAATCGGTTGCAGGAGGGAGGCGTGCCCTCTCTTGAACAGGGCATGGTGGTTGGCCAGCTCACCTTGGCAGATGCGCTCATTGTTGGCAACTGTAACAATCAGGTGGGAGTACAGTACAGCAAAACACCTAGCAGGCTGAACACGTTACATAATATGTCAAATTCAAGTGGTGCTTTCTTATGTAAATGATTAGACACTTTAAACTTGTAGGTTTTCATGTAGGTTATAATAACTAAAGAGTTTTATTGTAGTCCAGATTGTGTAATGGATGAATTTTAATCTGGTTTACAGGTGAAGTTTAGCGAGCTGACCATCGATATGTTTCGTATGCTTCAAGCGCTTGAGAGGGAACCGGTGAACCTGGCTACACAAAGCTCCAAGCCAGGGACACTTGTAAGAGAAGACTCTTACACTCTCCCTGTCACTCTCTATGTTGAGTGTTTCTGAGTATTTCCACCCCTACTCCCTCGCTTTTTCAGTACTTCACCTCTCTCACTGTTCTTTCTCACTCTGCCTGCTCCCGGTGTCTCTCTATTCCTCTCTCACTCATTTATCTCTTTCATTATAGGAGCCCAATGAAAAGCCGGCCAAGAGAGAGAACCCTCATAAATATCTCCTCTACAAACCAACTTTCAGCCAGCTCTACACTTTCCTGTCTGCTTCCTTCAAGGTTCGGCTGATGTCATTGCAGTTTTTAGCACCTGTCAAGTTTTTGTCACTCCGTCCTGTCATTTCTCTATATTGACTCTATATTGCATGAAGACCTTGGAGCAGACACAATGATTAAGTTTAAATCAAATGGGACATTTATTCTGAGCTAATGTAGTCCTCAATGGCAAATTTTAACCTTTAGCAAACATGGACTAGCGTTACAAAATTAGCTTTAAATAGATTAGTAAGTGCTTGTTTGTTTATTTGTTAATTTGCTGTTTTTTTTAACTTGTGACAGAATTTGTTTCCAAAAAAAGCAGTACATCCACGATAAGAAATCTTTCATGAGCACCAAATTAGCATATTTGATATCTGAAGGATCATGTGACACTAAAGACTGGAAAAACAAATGCTTAAAAGCTTTAGAGGAATATATTATTATATTATAATGTATAGACATAAAGACAGTTATGTCAGATGGTAATAATATTTTACAACATTATATAATGCCTTGGTAAGCCTTAGACACTTCTTTCAAAATTATTAAAATAATCTTGACTAACATGAACTTACTGTCTTTCTCTTGAGCCAAAAACACACCAAAGATTGCTTGTACTACACAGATTTATCTCTAAACAAATGATTGCTAGAATGAGAACGTTCCTTCCTCTGAAATGTAAAACTAGACTAAATCCTTTTGGCTATTTAATAAAGGGAGGAACCTTTCCATGTTCCTTGCCCAAACCTATTTCAGTAGGAAACACATTAACACAGCTCATCCAATGATTTTATGGGGCTTTTAAAGCCTCGGGATCTCATTGTAATTCAAGAGTCAAGGGTAAAGATAAATAAAACGGCTGTTTTTCTGTACAGTTATTGCATTCCGGTTGTCTATCCTGTGCGCCTGTTTGGGTTCTGTTGTCTCGAGTGACACCTCATGTGTGAGTGTAGCAGCATGGCATACTAACGGGGTGTTAGCGTGTTACTATTTGCTCTTCTGTAGCGTAGCACCTCAAGAGTGTGAGGAAAACCCACACGCACACATGACTCACATACGTGTGTGCTTTTGCTTTGTAGCGCTCTCAGACACCCCTATTTTTAGGCTGGTTTCCATCTTGCTTCATGTTTTGTTTAGATAAATAATTACACGTAATTGTCACAGGCACTTCCATGTGCTTTTTCTTTTTAACCATTTCCTGCCAATAGCTGGTCTGTGTGTTTCTCTATTTGCAAAGATACTAAAATATTTTGAGATGCATTATTACTCTTAAGGGCATTACTGAGATACTTTGGCTGCGTAGCACTTAGCGTGCCACTGAACTTAATAATTAACTTGCTGTGACAATGCTTTACCATTTGCATCATTGTGAATGTTCTGATTTAATTAGTTGGTTTAATGGATTCATTTTTCTGTTCTAGTCATTGAAAGTGTTCTTTCTTTCACTGATCCTTTTATTGCTAGGAACTGCCAGCCAATAGTGTCCTGCTGGTGTATCTCTCTGCCACTGGAGTGTTTCCTACTGGACGCTCCGAGTGTGAAGGTAAGCTGAGGTGTTTTAGCACACTGTAGTGACACCTGGATGATCTGGAATATTGTTCTCTTTACATATTTACATACATATCTACTAATTACAAGCACTCTTTAAAAGCTCAGCCAATCAAATTATTGGATTTAAACATTTGTGTAATATTATGAATGATGTTTCTAACAAACTTATGTTTCTGTGTTTTATTTATCTTATTCAAATCTAGTGCTGTCTATATATTATATATATATATAAAAGCATTTTCTTTAAATTTCCTTAAGTTATTTTTGAATGGTATTGTTAGAAATGGGTAAAAAGAAGTTGATCCACCTAGATAGAAAGTCCAAACAGAAAGAAATTAAATCGGTCTCACATCACCATTCCTTTATGTGTAGGACCTTATGATTTTGGAGGTGTCCTGACCAACACTAATCGAGATGTAGTAAATGGCGAGATGGTGCAGAAGAGAAACCAGGCACAAAAAGAGATGCACTGGTGAGCCTTCATTGACATGCATTCTGTGCTAGTCTTCTAGAAACTAAAACTGCTTACTACATGTTTGAGACCGTAATGAGGTGTTATTTTAACACGCATGTATGCGCACGTGTGTGTTTCAGTCTCCACCCAGGAGACCTTTTCCCCTTCACCAGGAAACCTCTGTTTATCATTGTCGACTCATCCAACAGCACAGCTTATAAGGTGAGACATCCACTCTCGTCTCTCTTTCCCTGTCACACTCTTACATTTCTTTCGTCATTGCAGCATTCTGTGACATCATGAGGCCATTTAGTATTCAAGAGCAGCCATGTGGTTACTCTATAAATAAGACGATCTGACTTCTTGACTAGAATAAACATGAGAAGAGTTGGCAGAAATATACCTCGTAGTAGGGACACAGTTGTAGTATTTATTCTTTTTTTACACTCAGACGGACCACCCTTTGTTTTTGTTTTTTTTCCCCACCTCAACCGATTTTCTTTTGGCTGCACATATTAGTAATGCAGCGCCCCCTTGTGTATATTTTTATAACACATTCCCATTGTGTACTAGTAGAGCAAATTTACTAATAAAAATGGTTTTTCATGTATCTCTATTTCGTTGACTAATTCCTGTCTTTCTACAGAATTTCTCCAATCTGTTTGGCCAGCCACTTGTTTGCCTGCTTTCTCCGACAGTGTATCCAAAGAGCATGCAAGGTCTCCTCTTTTGTTGTTTATTCACTGTTAGCAGACAAGAATAATTTTTAATATTTTTTTAGAAGTAGGATTGTCTGTTATTTATATTCTGTGTATCTATTGTATTTTTAAACTGTTGTTTTCTTCTTTACTCACTCACAGACCAGTGTCAGCGTGGGAGTCTGTTTACTCTTTTCCTTTACAACCCCCTCATGGGCTTCCTGTCTGTGTGTGGACTGAGCAGCATGCGCTATGGATTGTGGGAAAAGGCCCAGGAACTCCTACGCAAGGTTTTCCATGACATTGGCCAGATGATCACGAGTTCCCGAGTTATAGGTAATTCCAATATGTGGCCTTTTTTTAATATTACATACATTTTTACATATCGTTGACACGTTGGACCAAGCAACAGACAGATATTTCATAATTTTCTTGTTGACTGCCTTCCAGATCAGGCCTATCTGCAGTTTTACGGCGATGAATTTCTGCGCTTGATCATGATCCGTTTCGTGTTCTGCTGCACCACACTCCGATTACACAAGCTTTTCCGGGTGAGACTGAACTGAATGAATAAATAAATAAATTAGTGTGATTAGTAATGATCTGCAAAATAATAGTCATATCTTATGAATCAAAATAAATGAATAAATATTAAATATACTTTTTTCAATATAAGGTAACACAGCTCTTGAAAGTTCTGGTAAACGGACTGACTCTGTTGGCAGCTGTTGAGCTCTAAATGCATTTATTTTTGCCATCAGGAAATTGACTTCTACTGAAATCCAAGTGAATAATATCTTGCTTTTTATATCAGTCATCCCTTTTTGTTCTTCCTGCCTAATTTTTTTAATGTGTGGACAAAAAGTGGATGTGCATTTACACTGATCAACAGCTCTTTGTACCCAGTGTTTTAGTGTCATCTAAATCTACAACTACTAAATATAATATTTTCATTAATGAAGCTAAAATCAAATTAAATATGAATATTAGATATATTAAAAATTTAAAATCCAGCACGGACAGCAAGGATCCTAACATAATCAAGGGCCTGAAAGGTAGTAAGGATATTGTTAAAATAGTTTGTGACATCAGTGGTTCAACTGTAATTTTATGAAACTACAAGAATGCTTTTTGTGCACAAAGTAGACAAAAACAATTTTTGTCCTTCGCATTAGCCTGGTGCTTTTTTGGAGCAACATGTGTACGTGGATATGTTTAAATTTAAAATTTAAATTTTGGTAGTATTTTATAGTCATTTTTCCCGTTGTATACCTCCTGGTGGCACTACATACTTCACTGTTTGAAGACCACTGACTGACAACTGCAAGCACATTTACAAAAGCGTTGTCACTGAATAAGATTATTTCTGTGCGCTTGTTACAGGAAGCGAGAAGTTTTCCAGAATCGTACCCCCCGCTGCCTAAACAGGAGATGGTGGAGAGCAGCCTTCTACAGAAACATGTGCTGGAGCTGGCGGCCATGTTGGATGTCCAAAACCTATTCTCTGATGGCATGTTGGATAACTATTGACCACATGGTGGCACCAAGCCAACCTGCAGACACACGCGCACACACACGCTCATGCCCATACACACACAAACACAAGTTGTAGGTAGGTTCTTCTGAATAAGCTAGTTGTTTAACCTAAACTCATTAGCTCTAGATACGGTAGTTTAATGACAAAATATCTCATCTTTGTGGCCAGATATTTAAAATTTGTCGAGTTCACATGTATTTTTAGATTTTAAGGAGCTACACACACTCACCCAGATGCAAAAGAGTTGCTCCCAACATACAGGAAAATTTACTACATGCATGTATCTTACGAGTGTATGAGCGCATGAGCGTTCAGACCTGTTGAGGGCAGCTATCGCCGTTTCTGAAGGTGATAAGAGAGCACAAGAAGAACGCAGACTTGGAAACATTTTTTATGTGAATCAGTGTAATTCCAGGGAGATTCTTCCAAAAAAAGATGAGCCTATGGCTTTGGCAAATCGCATTTTGGAGAAGGAAGTTTGTTTTCCTTCTCAACACTTTGCCTCCGCAACGTTTACACAACATTTTTCCATAGGGAGCGTGTTGCATGTTTGCATTTCTTTGCTCCATCTTGGCTTCTCTGTTTGTTAAAACCATCTTGACACAAATCCCACAGACTTTCGCCTGGTCTTTCGAAGGAGGCCCACCACGCTGTGCCTCTTTTGGGTTATTTCAGTCATCAGCTAATTAATTAACGCTACGTGGACACCAGAATCTCCTTTTTTTTTTTTAATTGAGCGTTGATTCTTTTTAGCATGCCTCGATAGTGTGGTAATCCCATACTTGCATAGCTGATGTAATAACCTAATGTCTTATTCCATGTGTGCAGTGGACACCAATAGCCAACAGAGTTCTCTTTTATAGTGTCGCAGAGAAGTACAGGCGTACTCCTGTATATAAGTACAAATTTGTGTATATATCTATATATAAATATATGTATAGTTCTATAAGAAGTCGATGTGATGCAGAGAAGTGTGTCTGTCTGGGTTGTTCGTCGTGGCAGATCAGTGAAAAGATGACCCTCTGCATGTGACAGGGGCAGTGTTTTTTTTGTCTCATCTGTGAATGGACCATGCCACTGTCTCAACTGCGCACCCTCCCGCTGCTTCACACGAGTGCAGTCAGCTGACATTCCAAGGATCATGGCATAAGAGCGTCCCTATTTCACAACCCCATCTGTCTCAAGGACAAGTGCACTGCGTCAGTCTAATAAGAAGTGATGTGTTCGGTGTTTCATTTCGTCATGATGATAATTACATTGAAAACGGTTACAAAAATAGCCTTGCACTTTACTTGCACTATTTAAGTTTGATTCCGATGTTATTTATTGTGCTGTTGGCAAGAGGCATGTCTGATCACTCCGTTATGTCACGCTTGGCAAATAGCTTATCATTTTCTCCATCTGTGATCTGTGTTAGAAAACGCCTGATTTGTGACTGATTTTTCGACGTTTACCGACCCCTCCCCCTCCGAACTGCAGGATTGATCGTGGCTATTTAAACGGGACCAAAAGATTCTTGCATGTGGAGAGCACAATGTCCCTTGAGGTTCTAGTACCCTGTCATCTCTCTGTCTCTATTAGATATTTTTGCACGTAGCTGCTTCCATTCGCATTTGTTTTTATTTTTGAATAATCCTCTTGTATGAAATAAGAGAAGTTTGCTAACGAACAAATCACTGCCAAACACAATTAACCTTCCCATGGAATATCCACTGCCCAAATTAAGCAGACAACATAGTTGTCTGTGCTCTCGCAGGCACAAATTTGTTTTACGGCCTAGCTTTTTTTTTTTGTGTCGTTTTAGTTTGCCAAAAGGAGAAGGGCTGGATGGAGATGAAGATGGAAACAGATGGTGGATGTCACCATTTCCTCTCTGTCTAGTTGTCTGACCTTGACTGGTGGACTGTCAAATATTTTTGCCTTGTTTAAGTTGTATTCGTATGTGTGTATTTCTTTCCAGGAACCTGTAAATTAGCCCAGCAAGTTCTAGCTGGGACTGTCCCAGTGTAGTGCTGTATTCACACCGCATCATTTAGCTGAGAGCACAGGGGTGAATACAGACTTTAAGCACTTGAAAACATGAAATGTACCACAGCCTACAAACCTACCAAATTCAGGGGGAAATGCAGTAAATTCCCTTTTTAAAAGGAATTTTAACAAAGCGTTTCTTAACCAATTGCCCAAATTTCTGTAGTAGATGCATGTTAATTAGCTGATCTGTTGATGTTGATGCCCCCTGCTCTGTTTTAATGCAACCTGTAAATGCATTGGCGGCCATGATTGGAAGGAACAGAGAGAAAATCAACTGCATTTGTTTTTTTTATTGTAAACAAGGGGCCAGATCTAAGGTGTAGTACGGGTGATTTCTACCAGTTCCTACTGTTGTGGGAGGGAACATTTTCAAAAATGATGTAATGGTCAGAATACTCTTTCTTTATAAGTTAAGGGGTTCTAGAGTTGCTAGTTGAACATACTTGCATTGTCCAGTTGTCATGTGTTTTTAATCACTAAACTGTTTTGTCTTATCTGTTGCCAAATTATATTTGATGTTTGTTGTTAAATGCAGAAAAAAAAAAAGAATACAGAAAAAATGTGATGATACCAAACATGCAAGCTTTTTGTTTTTAAGAATGCTATTTAAGAACATTAAAAAGTTTATGAATGTTTTGTTTAATTTGTGGTGTCCCATTTATGCACTAATAGCACTATAACTGATACAGAAAGGATTACGATTGTGGGTGCATATTTAAAATATATATCCATCTATAAGTGTCATTAGGTATTGTACATTTGTGTTTTGTTCAGTGGGTCATCTTTGCCATCATCTGACGCTCATTTACTGTGCATTTCAGTGTTTTTAAATGTTAATCTTTATCAGATGTAAGAATTCATATTTAAATCATTATAGTGTTGCAACGCTTATAGGATTTGATTTTAGTTTTTTGAGCCCGTTTGTGCCACTGAAAACAGAAATTAAAAAGGTAATTGCGACGTTTTGCAAAAATGTTTTTTTTCCTCACAGTTGCGAGTTTACATATTGCAATTCTGACTTTCTTCTTAGAATTGAAGGACATAAACTCACAATTCGGAGAAATGAAGTCAAGTTTGTGATATAAACTATTCAAAATTATGAAATCAGAATCAGGTAATTCTGATTTTTCTCTCAATTGTGAGTTTATATTACACAATTCTGAGAAAAAAAGGGCCAAATTGTGATATAAAGTCACAATTAACTTTAGATGCCCTGAATGAATCAAAGTAGCCAGATTTTTTTGTATCAGTGCATTGTAAAACTCCTCCTCACATGCTCAAATGATCAGGATTAAAAATGTAAATATTAGATTTAATCCATAGACATTTGAAAACATTAGATATTTATATATGCAGCTTCTGGGCCCAACAGTGAGATTACAGCACTCTGTTCCTTCAATGATATCTCAGAGGAACTGGTCTTGGCATGATAGAAGTTATCAGTAGCACATCCTTCAGAAAAAAATATAAAGACCTCTTTATCTTAATTTCTGGATATGCATTATCTTAATTACCCTGCCCTTCCTGCTTCTGTAGGTCACCGTCCCGATAGAGCTGTCAAAATGTGTAGACACGTCTCTGGACAGTATAGGGCCGGTGAGATAATAACATGTTCATATTTTACATAAACGCTGCTTTAAAAGTAAATCAAACAGATGACATAAAGGAGATCCATTTACTTTAATGTAGCAGGCACTTTACAATGATCCCCAGTCTACCCCTTTGGTGTACATCACTGGTTCCATTATTAAATCTCTGCACAAAAACAAAATAAAAGAGTATGGGACCAAAGATGTGAAATAAAAAAAAATTAAAATAAAACTGATTAAATCCACTTTTTTTTTTAAACCACAGAAAACACTTCAAATCTAATAACAACCTCATATATTTGAGCTCGCTTTAGCTGCTCTTTCACCTGATTTTAAATATGCTTTCTTCACCATGTTACACCGAGTTTGTTTTGTCTTCCACAGTACACTTCTTCCCACTCCAAACCATGTCAGATTGAAATCTTTTTGATGCCAGTATATCATAGAACAATATATGCTATACTGGCATATAAACATTACTTCATTTTTTACACAAGCAATTTTTTTTTCAGTTTGAAACAAGTGCTTTCGGTGTTTCTCTACAGTTTACAGTTCTTTTTTTTTTCTTCAAGACAGAAGCATTCAAAATGATGGTCTTTTCTTTCCTTTAAGCAACAGGCAAACCTGCCTCATGTCCTCGGTGTGACAGCGTCACTGTCTGGAGGTTCAGTCGGGTAGTCATACAGTCTTCCTAGCTGTCATAACTCGAACAATAGAGCCTAGTCCTCCAACAGCAAATGCCTGTTATAAAAGAAAAATGTTATTTAAAGCCCTCCAAAAGTGAATATATCCCATGGTTGATGTAAACCAAAATAATGCCCCTATATTTTACCTCACTCTTGATTGTTTGCATTTACCTTTTCATGCCACTGCAGCAATATGGCACTGCTATTTTCTGTGGGCCTCTCGAAGCCTTTGTAGATGTACTTCATGAGAAGATCAACTCCATTCTTGTCGAGAGATTTAACAGCGGGCTCTATATCGCTGTTTTTAAACGATGTTAGGACCCTCAACACCACAGCCTGAGCCCTTTCCTGAGAAAATGAAAGACAGGAAAGATGCAATCGTCTGGTCTGCACCCCACATGCTTCATTCTTGGTAAAATAGTCAGTACCTTTATTGCTGGGTTCCTGCTGTTGATTGGAGGGTTCCTAAGAGCAATATGAAGGGCTGCCATCATGTTCCCTGTGCATTAAAACTGGTTAAGGAAGACGTCAATAGTAAGAGCTCAAGCTCTTAGTTACCATACATATAGCACAGAAAAGGAAGCTTTACATTTTGCATAAACTCACACTAGGAGGAATTAAGTTAAGTTTTTCACATGAAGTTGTCTCAAACATATACACACACACACTCAAGCCCAAGAAGAAATTTCTCAAAACAAATGAATCTTTCAGATGGGACTAGACTCTCAGGAACGTGGATGATTGATTGTTTGGTGCGCTGCAGCTGCTTGCCACTGCATTCTCCAACAACTGTCACATGAATGACACGGCATTAATATGGAGAGAGAGAGAGACGTGGCTATCCCAGCTAGATTAATTTCAGAATTAGATGAGACATTAATATCAATTTTGAATCCAAGTATTCACATTTTAGGCGCTGTGACCTCAATATTAAAAATAGAAGACCTCAACATAGAAACAAAACGGAGAAAACTCGAGAGTCTCAAGACACTCGTCTTCAGCGTCCTGGTGTTCCAGAAAATGTCCAACTTCTTGTCCCCAGATGTCCTTTTCTCATGCTGTGCTGAGGACACTCCACCTAAGTTTGGGATAACTTATACAACAATTACTTTTTCGCTGTCTGGATTTGAAAATGAAAGATTGTACAAGTAGAGATTGTACTCATTTGTCAGAGAATCTCTTACATTTATATTATCACTTGATGGCAGACACTTCTCAAAATAACAAATATCAAAGGATAAATGTGAATTGAAAATTTCTACTCTACAAATAGCCTATTCATATACATTAAGATTTTTTGAAAAGAAATGATTACCTTTATTCAGTAAGGATGCATTAGGCTTATCAACTGACAGTAAAAAGTAAAAAGTTATTTCAAATCAATTTTGTTCTTTTGAACTTTCTATTCATTAAGGAATCCTGACAAATATACCATACTGTAGCTTCCACAAAACTATTAAGCAACTGTTTTCAACATTGATAATTATAATGATTTCCCAAAGGATCACGTGACACTGGAGTGACTGGAGTCATGGCCGCTGAAAATGGTGCTATGCCATCGCAGATATAAATTACATTTTAAAAACTATATTAAAATAGAGAACATGTTTAAACGTAATATTTTACAATATTGCATTTGTCAATGTATTTTACCTATATATTCTACCTTTAACCCTAGCTGTAGTGAACTGTAGCTAAACAGGAGTAATGTATATATCACACACACATTATGTGCATTATATATATATATATATATATATATATATATATATATATATGTGAATGAATTCATAAGAATTATTATGGAAAAAGTGAACATTTCAGCCTATATCATGAATGTGGTAAAAGCATGTATTGCCAGGGATTCATTTAAAACATCATCACACTCTTTAGGGACCAAGTAAGGCTCCTGTGGGACCTCTTGTTTTTCGAAGTGCAGCTCAGTGTTCTATAATAACACACTGCGGTTCAGCAAGATCAAGCTCTTTGCATTCTGCCCCAGTGCACAGAAGTGCTGCTAAACAGTCAAATCAAACGCTGATGCCTACCACAGCTGGACAGACATCACACTCAAAAGCTGCACATCTAACAAGAGAGTCTCAAATGAAAGGATATTCTACTGTTTATTCAGAAGGTTAAAGAGTGCTTATTACAAGTTTGAGACCCGGCAAGAAACACCGGAACAGCTAATCTCCTACGTGAGAGTGAACTCAGAGTGAAAGATTTCTCACTGGCTACAGCTGCTTCAACAGATACCATCTGCAGGAACTTACTAAACCAGGTACCATGGTAGAGCAGAGAGGAAGAGGAAGCCCGATGCAAATCAGAGGTCTCTGGGCACAATCGGGGTAGAAAGCCAAATATGGAAGTCAAATATTTTATTTCACATCCTGCAAGAGCCAAATGACAACCCTTTACACAGCAGAATGATCACATCATTGGCAACAGCTCTTCAATCAAAACTAGAGGAGTGTACGGTTAGGCATATTTTACCTGTGAGCATAACCTGCACCATGGAGATCATAAACAAATAGAAAAATCATCACAGAGACAATCACACCATTGTGCACCTCAGCCTGTACAGTACAAGGAAACAAGAATGGCAACGTGACAATAGCGTGCGGATTCACAACTCCCTTAACAGGTTTATTACTGAGACGATGTAGATGACTGTTTGCTTCGAAAGCCTATTATAAGAAACACGGTGTAACCTAATTGGAAAACTGTGACAGAATTATTTATCTGGACTGTCACAGAGCTCTGGTTCTCAACAAGACAGCAAAATGCTGAAGAGTGCATTATACTATATCAAATAAAAGTTGAAATACCATCAAAGCTTAACTACATTTTTAAACACGTCATGTAAAATAAGTAGAAATATGCTTCACTGCTTAAAAAAAAAAAAACTGCTGGAACAACAAGCGTTTACAGATCTGACATTTCTCCTATTTCTCTTTGAATAGTCTAAAAAGCTGTCAACCGTAAATGAAAGCACAGACTTACTTAAATTCATTTTGACATAACTGTTATAAACAGTCACATGACCCAAGCGGTTTAACTCCAGTTTACCTCTTAATGAGATCCATTCTGCCTTAAAAAAAAGCACCATAAAAAGCATTTTAAAATGCCATAATCCAAACTGTTTCATACAACTCATAATCAAAAGGTATCATAAACATCTCACATTTGTGACCACAAGGAAAAAAAGCCCATTTCAAATAAGTAACTTATTGATTCACCTGAAGCAATGTTAGATTTCAAAGTACTCTTATTATTAAATTATTAATAATAATATTAAATTATACTTGATTGCAAAGTTCTCTAGGGACTTATTAAGCAATTTCAGCATTTACAGGTGTGACAAAGAATAATACATACTTTCAGTAACTTTTTTTCTTGCAACGTTTGAGATAAACATTTGGAATTAGGAAAAGTAAACTATAATCATGACTATGCTGATTTAGTGCTCAAGACAACATTGATGTTGAAAACAGTTACGCTGTATAATATATTTGTGGAAACCATGATACAATTTATAGCATCTTACAAACTACACAAAAGTGTAGCTGCAACTCAAAGAAACACAAATAAACGCGCTGTTAAAATATTGTAAACAAAGCCGCACAATCATCACGTCATCGTGCCCTAGTGCTGTACAGAGGCGGGCGCTCTCATGTCACACGTTCGCGTCTCAATCCCTAATAATGTTGCGCTCACATTAAAGGATATTGCCTGATAAGGTTGTCGACTTCCACCGCGTCCGGTCCTTGCTGGTCGGCAGGCTCGTCGTGATCATCCACGAATTTATTCTCGTCGAATTCATCAATGTCCACCTTTCTGAAGCGCGAAGACAGCGTGTTCTTGGCCATCGGGGCCAGTGTCCCTCTCCAGCGTCCCGTGTGCTGTTACAGTTCCTGCGCTCCGATGCGAGATTTCAGTCTCTGCTTATAGTCGGCGTCAGGGACTCCACATTGAAGCACATCCAAAGATGGATGAGTTGCTTAGTCGAAGTGGCCTGAGTTCAGTGTGTTATACTGCCACACACCAGCACATGAACTGTTTCAGCGTACCGATGCGGAGCCGCATATTTAATATGAAAGGTATGATAGCAAAAGCTGGAGTACTACCGCCACCTGCTGAGTGGGAGTGTGTGGAAGGATTTTACAGTTAAAGGGACAGTTCACGAAATTCTGTCAGTACTTATGTATTCTGTCAATAAAGCTAAATTTTAATAATATAGGGTCTAAAACAGTGTTTATATTGCTGTAACTTTTTAAACAACCAAACTCATGTTTTAATTTATTTGCACCTTTCGTTTCACGTTTCACAACATTAAAGACAATTTTCTCAATATTTTGATTGTCTGCATCCTCAGATTCCAGATTTAAATAATTTTTATCTCAACCAAATATTGTCCAATCCCAACAAAGTTTATTTATTCAGCTGCCAGATGATGTAATCAATATAAGCAAAATAAGTAAAAAATATGTCTGGTATGTGTGGCTTTGTGGTCCAGTGTCACATTTATCAAATAGGGTTGTTATATTTTTATTTTGACCTTTTATAGATGCTTATTTTTATCGACCTTACTTAACACAACCACAAAAAAAAAAAAAATCTAAATCAAAACAATCTGTACAATTGTCGACAGCACAACATGAATTTCAGTCTCAAATGTGAGTTAAACGTGTTGTAAGGCGGAGTTTGGCCGCTAGAGGGTGCTATACGTCACTGAATTCTGAATCTGCACACTGGCGGTTTGTTGTGTCCGCCATATTGAACTGCTCAAAGAGGGAGCATGTCTTTCGTCGAGGACGGGTTGTAATACATATATTCGTCTCTTTTTATAAGTTAATTAGTGTTTTAAGTTTAGCCTGATTTGTAGTTTCACTGAGGTATGGGGAAGAGATATTACTGCGACTACTGTGACCGCAGTTTTCAGGACAACCTGCACAACAGAAAGAAGCACCTAAACGGCGTCCAGCATCACCGAGCGAAAAAAGCCTGGTTTGACAACTTCAGAGGTGCTCAAAGAAAACTTCACAAAGCAGTAGGGGGCTAAAAAACAATTGATTTGAAATGATTCACGTTTTTAATATTTATTTTCAGACGCTGCCACAGTTTTAAATGAAGAGCGGACAAAGGAGCCCTGCAGAAAGTTTCTGCAGACCGGTGAGAAGTTTGACAAGAGGAAGCCATATCGCTCTTTAGTATGCATGTTTTGATGAATTCAATGAGTTTGCTTTATCCTCTCACTGTCTTTCAGGACAATGTGTATTTGGTACAAGCTGTCGTTTTTCACACATGTCTGAGAGACATATGAAGATGCTGGAGCAAAAGATTGACGGTGAGGTGCTGCAGCAGTGAGCGCAGCTTTCTTGGACATCTTCATCTTATGATGTCTTTCAGATGTGTCATTGTTCTTTAAGTCATAGTTTACTGATAAGGCAAGCTGTTGGCTTGCACAGAATTTTTCACAGTCTGTTAAACTGAGTTGGCAATTTCCTGTTAGATGAAAAGCGGCAGAAGGAAGACCCTGACCAAGATGGATCATCTACTGAGCGCAGCATTGATGAATGGCTCTCTAGAAGAGAGAAGAAACTGGCTGCTTTGACGTCAGGAAGGTACTTAATGTGGGCTACTGCACAGAATAATAATTTGAAAAGACTGGAACGTTTCCAATAAGTATTTCATTCAATTAGATGGGTTTAGTATTTAATTACGTTGACTTTGATGCTGGAAAATGATCACTTGATTTATTTGCGTGAAACTCTTACAATTCACACTCTACCGTGAAAGGGTTTGGGGTTTAGTATTATACTAAACCCTTTTTTTTTCTTCCTTTTTTTTTTAAACAACCAATTTTATGATGATTGAGCATGTTGCTGAACTTAATGAATGAAGGATTCCAGCTGCTTATGTGCACATGTGTTTCAGAGCATTCAAAATGCATGAAAAATCTTGTTTTAGAGGTCACCCTGGCGCACATTAAAATGAGATGCCTGCAGCCTACAGCTGTGTCATTTGCATAATTATCTGCGTATAGGTTCCAGTGGTAGAGAAAACACGCATATGCTCTTGAGCTCAGCAGTCACCTGTAACTCCTTTTATTTTCAGAGTTTTAAAGATTGAAGAGGAAGAATGTGCTGAAAACATTGAGATACCTGCATATTTGCTGTCTATTCCAGATCTTCCTCCGTCTCTTCATCCCCCACCAACTGGTGGTTGGAGAGTGACGCTACATAATGAATGGGGTTGAAATGTAATTTATACAAATTATTTTATAACTTTTTTTCATTTAAGGACACGCTGCTGCTTATTATCATTATAAAGCCATTATATGCAATCCCTCGTGAAGGAAGGTCACGCAAAAATAAAAACAAAATTGCTGAAAATTATCTCACTTTCAGGCAAGATCATTTTGTTTATTTGTTTTCCAAAGCTATTGCATTACTTGCTTACCAGTATATTCTCTGCAGTGAATAAGTGTTGATCCATTAGTAAGCAGCAAGCGATGTACTGATAAATTTCTGTCCAGATGAAGAAACAAACTCATCTTTGATGGCCTGAGGGTGAGTGAATTCTTAGCTAATTTGCCTTTCTGGGTGAACTTTTTTTTTTTTTTTTTTTTTTTTTTTTTTTTTTTCAAGGGAGAACAGGGTGTATATTTGTATCAAATTGTTAAATCTGTTGAGGTGCAACAAAATCATAGAATAAACAAGTTTACATTTTGGACAGTTTATAGGAATGTTGTGATTAAATCCAGTGCGATGAGTTTCATAATGTGGAGCTGTAATTTGTGTGTTCGGAGCAAAAAGAACACAGTTATTTTCTATTAAAAGTTAGACATTGACATAATTGATTGCTTTTATTTGCTGTGTATCCTGAAGTTGACAGTGCTCTCAAGCTGAACGTTACACTATATAGAGTTATTGTTTTTGTCTGCCTTCTGTGTCAGTGGTGTATATTAAAATTCAGATGAGGGAAGCGTTTTCAATTTAGTCCTAATTGCTTGTTCCAGGGAGGTTTTGTACTGCTAGCTTGCATGGCCTTGGTGAATTCCTCTTGTCTGCACTGATGAATGAACACTTGATTGGTATGCATTACCTTTACAGGCCTGGTGATGAAAGGTCTTATTGGCTAGATACTTTTTGATGGTCTAGTTGAGATTATTTACCAGTATATGTGGAATAAACAAAATGTTAGCAGACCCATTCTGCTGAAGCATACTCTTGTGAAAGTATGACCAATTAAATTAAGCTAAACCTGGATCCTTTTTTAAAAAGTGCTGCATACTGTAGTAATGTGTGTAATGCAATACTAACAAAATGAGAGCAAGAACGACCAAAGAAGAAGCACCACTGTTTTAATTAATTTGTTCACATGGTACAATTAAATGTAACATCAGCACATGTTGGCACATCATAGATTCAAGGTTGTTTTCTAGGGCTACATTGATGCAATATAAAGTTACATACATCAGTAGGATATATTACTGTTACATCACTACATTAATATAATCAAGTGAGCTAATTTGTATCTGCTGACGTGTATCAGCCATTATGTAGTCGGGTGTAATAGATGTAATTTAAGGAAATGTGCTGTAATATTTCCATGTGGAATAAGATGAATTCATATATAAAGAAATAATTGGAAAATACAAAAATAAAACTATTTTTCATATAATCCTAGGACTTTTACCCATTTGTTACTCTGACTGGGGAAACAAACATTGCAGTGTTAAATAATAATATCCCTATTAGTGTGTAAAAACAATTAGCACAGCAGATCACATGCTTGAGCTTTGGAAATCGAGAGCGTGATATGTTTCTAATGTCCTGAAATCAGTATATCTCAATTTGTATATGTATATTGTAACTTTACATCACAGTAAATTGTCATCAAATAAGCA
This sequence comes from Enteromius radiatus, assembly GCA_032357445.1. Taxonomy (NCBI): domain Eukaryota; kingdom Metazoa; phylum Chordata; class Actinopteri; order Cypriniformes; family Cyprinidae; genus Enteromius; species Enteromius radiatus. The sequence continues at coordinate 5,778,980 of JAUCMS010000095.1, read as the reverse complement.
TAGATTGCATATTTTAACAACATAGGCTGACCTTGACACCACACAATACAACATGTAAAATTACAAATGCATGCAACTGCAAAGAAACAGGTTTTCATCATTGCTTATAGATTTTGCGCAAAGGTTGTCTTATGTCAGCATTACCTTCACGATCTGAAGTGCTGACTACAAACTTTCTATAATGTATAATAGTAATATTTCTCTGAAGAAAGTCTTAAAATGGATATTGATGTCTCGCTTAATATCCTCATAAAACGCAATGCAACACTGTCATTACAATCATATGCAGTTGCAGATTCATTTTAATAATCGGATTAAGTCACAGTATTGTTTCATAACAAACAAATTAAGAAATGTTAAGGAACAACTTAATATGTATTAGTTGAGTGCCATCTGTGATACAGCACAAACACGAGAATCAAACACTGAGTAAGTGCACAAAAATATAGACTTTGGACTTCAAACCTAAGACACACAGAACAACACCATCCAGTTTACTGTTTAGGCACTGAGATTACTAACAGATGCATAAATTACAGATAGATGCTGGATGCATACATTTATTTCAGAGTATGCATAAGCCAAATATTGCTTGTTACCCTTATCTCTCGCCAAACGTAAAGCTATTAAGTTAACTTAAAAATAATCTTTTGGAATAACTTGCACTGGTTCATTTCCTCTGAGTTAAGCTATGAATGCATAAACTTAAAGCAACTGTATGTAGTTTGGAGCAACTTTAGAGGCCCTTGCAGTTAAGTGAGTCCGGAAATTTGTACCAACTCACACCCACAACATTTGAGGGGAGAGTTTGAACGAAACGGACTATTTGGTCGAATTATTTTGAAACTGATATTTCAAGGTAAAAAAAATACATACAGTTGCTTTAAAAACAAACTTAATCTGTAATTTGTACGTTGACCAGGATAATGTGGACTTTAAATTTGATTACGATGAGAGACCATTAATGTCATGACCATTATACTGATCACAACACCCCAGAACAATGAAATCCACAAGTTCCTAAAGAAAATAATAATACTGATACAGATTGAATATTCATTGACAACACTGATGTTATCAGAATGCTAGGAAACACGTCATGCAAATATGTAATCATATGTATTAACACTCAGAACAGTTATATTGCAAGATATCGACAAAAAAACATTTAGTCTCACGTGGCACACAATACGAATAGCCTGTAATATTCGGTCGTTTTCACAATACCTTTTCTCACACAACCAGCAGACAATTTAATAAAAGACCTGTCGACAAACAATCCTGAGAGTCAAGACTGGAAGAAATACTGTTTTTGCAAGTTAACAAAAGACAATTGCACAGGTTAGATTCAGTAACACTTTGGATTGTCACCAAATGTATACTCTATTTTCATCACAGTTTATTACTGGTAGATTTCTAGTACATTCATTTTCTTTTTAAATTGCTCTAAGCCTAACTATTCATGTTGACTTCAATAGTGTTGAGAAATGTCTTTATTTCCTCTTTAAATGCTGTATCCATTAATATCCCCACAGATTAAACCAGTGATGTTTGAGACCATGTTGGTAAGATAAATGTAGGTTCTACTGGACCTAAAATTGTGTAAGGTACATGACCGGTCACACGTTGTTACAAAATGGGGAAATGCCATTGTGTCATGTTACATAATGACCCTGACACGGTACTGATATAAAGTGACTTACAGCTATACAATACAATACTTTAAATATGATGTGCTACATTATAATATATATCTTTTGTAACATAAGCCAAAGAAATAAATAAATTTTTTATAGGACAATGATCATTAATATAGGATAATGATAGAGACACTTTTAAACTCTGTTGTTTTGGGCTAAATTGTTCCTTTGCCTGTCTAACAACAGTCTGTCTTTACCTTGAGTTTATAGTAGAATGAAAGTGCAGCCTTTGGTGTTTCTGTAAAACTGTGGACATTAGAAACTAGTAAAATTAGTAGACTTTTTTTGCATGTTTACCTTGTTTCCTTTTGTCAGTCATTCATTGTATTAGAAACAGAACTGTTCATTTCATTCCTCTTCGAAGCATCTGATTGGCTGCAATGAGCATGACGCTTATGATGAATGCGATGGCGAAGGCACAAATCAAGCTCTTGCGCACACAGGTGTGCTTGACTTGTTGCATGGGACTTGCTTTGAGGACAAGTTGAAGAAACAGAAAACAAAGTTACTATAGGTAATACTGGTTTTTGTCAGTATATATTTATATTTATACAATGCCAGTCCTTGAATCTGATTGCTTTAGTACTTTTTTATTGTTTATATCACTTAATTTGTCTGTATTTATGCATGCCTGTGTATTCTTTAATAGCAGAGATCATTCAGTGACTCTGTCTGCAGGTTACATAGTTTTACCAGTAGGTGGCGACAAGTGAGTCAATGAATCATTCACTCAACTGATTGGTGAGTAATTACATAATTTACACAGTAATGATTAATTAAATAAGTGTTAGTTATGTTAAAAAAAACATTCTCACTGTTGTGTATCCATTTTAAAATATTATCATTGGCGAAAACTCATAACTTGCCAGTATTGTGTTTAAAATGTAAATTACTCAATATGAACTCTTTTCAATATTTAAGTGGCTCTATGCCATCTTGATTGACGTCACTTCCGCTGACGTTTCACGTAAATAAAAACAAAACAGAGCAAGCTCCCCCCTCCCCCCAATGTTTCTGTAACTGCCGTGAATGCACAAAGCGCATTGATACGAAAGGTGGTGCTAACCCAAGAGAGACAGCTACAGAGCGAACATCAAGCTAACATGTCTAAATAAAAATAAAATAAAAATAAAAAACTCTCAGATTCACGCTGTACAATCAATATGCAGTTGCAGATTCATTTTAATAATCGGATTAAGTCACAGTATTGTTTCATAACAAACAAATTAAGAAATGTTAAGGAACAACTTAATATGTATTAGTTGAGTGCCATCTGTGATACAGCACAAACACGAGAATCAAACACTGAGTAAGTGCACAAAAATATAGACTTTGGACTTCAAACCTAAGACACACAGAACAACACCATCCAGTTTACTGTTTAGGCACTGAGATTACTAACAGATGCATAAATTACAGATAGATGCTGGATGCATACATTTATTTCAGAGTATGCATAAGCCAAATATTGCTTGTTACCCTTATCTCTCGCCAAACGTAAAGCTATTAAGTTAACTTAAAAATAATCTTTTGGAATAACTTGCACTGGTTCATTTCCTCTGAGTTAAGCTATGAATGCATAAACTTAAAGCAACTGTATGTAGTTTGGAGCAACTTTAGAGGCCCTTGCAGTTAAGTGAGTCCGGAAATTTGTACCAACTCACACCCACAACATTTGAGGGGAGAGTTTGAACGAAACGGACTATTTGGTCGAATTATTTTGAAACTGATATTTCAAGGTAAAAAAAATACATACAGTTGCTTTAAAAACAAACTTAATCTGTAATTTGTACGTTGACCAGGATAATGTGGACTTTAAATTTGATTACGATGAGAGACCATTAATGTCATGACCATTATACTGATCACAACACCCCAGAACAATGAAATCCACAAGTTCCTAAAGAAAATAATAATACTGATACAGATTGAATATTCATTGACAACACTGATGTTATCAGAATGCTAGGAAACACGTCATGCAAATATGTAATCATATGTATTAACACTCAGAACAGTTATATTGCAAGATATCGACAAAAAAACATTTAGTCTCACGTGGCACACAATACGAATAGCCTGTAATATTCGGTCGTTTTCACAATACCTTTTCTCACACAACCAGCAGACAATTTAATAAAAGACCTGTCGACAAACAATCCTGAGAGTCAAGACTGGAAGAAATACTGTTTTTGCAAGTTAACAAAAGACAATTGCACAGGTTAGATTCAGTAACACTTTGGATTGTCACCAAATGTATACTCTATTTTCATCACAGTTTATTACTGGTAGATTTCTAGTACATTCATTTTCTTTTTAAATTGCTCTAAGCCTAACTATTCATGTTGACTTCAATAGTGTTGAGAAATGTCTTTATTTCCTCTTTAAATGCTGTATCCATTAATATCCCCACAGATTAAACCAGTGATGTTTGAGACCATGTTGGTAAGATAAATGTAGGTTCTACTGGACCTAAAATTGTGTAAGGTACATGACCGGTCACACGTTGTTACAAAATGGGGAAATGCCATTGTGTCATGTTACATAATGACCCTGACACGGTACTGATATAAAGTGACTTACAGCTATACAATACAATACTTTAAATATGATGTGCTACATTATAATATATATCTTTTGTAACATAAGCCAAAGAAATAAATAAATTTTTTATAGGACAATGATCATTAATATAGGATAATGATAGAGACACTTTTAAACTCTGTTGTTTTGGGCTAAATTGTTCCTTTGCCTGTCTAACAACAGTCTGTCTTTACCTTGAGTTTATAGTAGAATGAAAGTGCAGCCTTTGGTGTTTCTGTAAAACTGTGGACATTAGAAACTAGTAAAATTAGTAGACTTTTTTTGCATGTTTACCTTGTTTCCTTTTGTCAGTCATTCATTGTATTAGAAACAGAACTGTTCATTTCATTCCTCTTCGAAGCATCTGATTGGCTGCAATGAGCATGACGCTTATGATGAATGCGATGGCGAAGGCACAAATCAAGCTCTTGCGCACACAGGTGTGCTTGACTTGTTGCATGGGACTTGCTTTGAGGACAAGTTGAAGAAACAGAAAACAAAGTTACTATAGGTAATACTGGTTTTTGTCAGTATATATTTATATTTATACAATGCCAGTCCTTGAATCTGATTGCTTTAGTACTTTTTTATTGTTTATATCACTTAATTTGTCTGTATTTATGCATGCCTGTGTATTCTTTAATAGCAGAGATCATTCAGTGACTCTGTCTGCAGGTTACATAGTTTTACCAGTAGGTGGCGACAAGTGAGTCAATGAATCATTCACTCAACTGATTGGTGAGTAATTACATAATTTACACAGTAATGATTAATTAAATAAGTGTTAGTTATGTTAAAAAAAACATTCTCACTGTTGTGTATCCATTTTAAAATATTATCATTGGCGAAAACTCATAACTTGCCAGTATTGTGTTTAAAATGTAAATTACTCAATATGAACTCTTTTCAATATTTAAGTGGCTCTATGCCATCTTGATTGACGTCACTTCCGCTGACGTTTCACGTAAATAAAAACAAAACAGAGCAAGCTCCCCCCTCCCCCCAATGTTTCTGTAACTGCCGTGAATGCACAAAGCGCATTGATACGAAAGGTGGTGCTAACCCAAGAGAGACAGCTACAGAGCGAACATCAAGCTAACATGTCTAAATAAAAATAAAATAAAAATAAAAAACTCTCAGATTCACGCTGTACAATCAACTCTGTCTATTATGTGCACG
>JAUCMS010000095.1:5761898-5773418 GCA_032357445.1 Enteromius radiatus | reverse complement strand
AACTTCCTCTTTTTTTTTTTTTTTTTTTTTTTTGCTTCAGTCTTCTGCTTACGAATAGGAATAAAAACTTGCCAGTGGCTGGTATTTACTAAAAATATATTTTCCACCAAAGAATACGAGATGTTCAAGTGCTCATCAGTATTGCAGATCCATTCCCCACTGTCCTGCTTCAAACAGATTCATGAGCTCTTTTATTTCCCCAGGACTATCAACAGAATATGTTTTAGCTAAAAATAGACCTTTTTTCTACACTGCAGCAGTGGCCTCTGTGTCTTGGGTTTGTAATGGAGTTGACAGACAATTTTGATTGACACGATAATGTCCAGACGCTTCATAATGAAACGGATGCGTGGGCACACACTGGGAGCGAATATGCTAGAGACAAACAGCCAAGGTCAATGTATCATGTTTGCTGCAATTTTGTTATCATTTTTTTTGCTTTGCTTTTGAGAATTGTTAGCGTGTGAAGACTTACTGTCAATATCTACTTGGCACTCTGGGCTGTTTAAGTGACTCTCCTCAGTCATGATGATGTTCTCAATGTCTTTCATAGTCAAATGGTCACAGAAGGTGTCATACAGGAGTCTCTTCAGCTCATCTACAGTCAGCTTTTGGATGTCACACTAAACGACACAAGGAGAAAGGAAAGTAAAATCGACCTTTTCATTAAAGAAGCTATGTTCAAAATGCCAAATATCCCTGTAAATGATGAAATAACTGCTATAAATGATCAGCGGCCGAGCTGTACTAAATAGCACATTTAAGAGAATATTGCCTTCTAATGGACTGAAACGGCACTTTCAACATTAATTTTAATTCAATGCCTTTACTACCAAAGAAATGTCAGTAAGTTAATTGGAGAGTGTGAATAATGTATGAATAATCTTCTTTCCACCAGTAATCACAGGGAGTCACAGAACAATGGAACAAAGTAAAGCCGAAGCCAGACAGAACTAATCATTGAGACTACAGGGGGAAATAATTGAGATTAAAACGAAAAAGAAGAAAACTCCACACCTTCCAGAATATGGAGTCAAACTCGGCTCCGTGGAATCTGTCAGGCATACCAGCTGAAGACAGTTTTGGTCCGAGAAGTGCTACGAACTCCTCAAAGTCAACCTGACCGTCTCCTGCAAAAAAAAAAAAAAAAGGTAGACAAACACAGGCCAGCTTCACTGTAACCTTTTCTTGAGGGAGATTGTAATCTTACGCCGATCCTGCAGAACAGCCAGACTCTAATCTTTTGAATCGTTATCAGAAACATCAGTCCTTTTGTTCAATGATTCACAATAACCATTACAATATTGAATTGTTTTGCTGTTGCAGGTGTTTTGTATTGAATTTGCAATTCCACCGTGCCTCTCTGATAAATGCCCCCTTAGCATGTAATGTAAACAAGACAAATTAATTGTGATGCAAAGAATATCACCAATTCGTTATGTGCTAAATGACACAGAGCATGCGTGTCCGAAGAAATAAATGTTTCTGTAGTTTTTGCGAGGGCTGTTATACCATCCATGTCCAGTCTCTGAATGATCACCTCCAGCTCCACTTCATTTGGCATGTAACCAAGAGACCGCATGGCCACTCCTAGCTCCTGTTTTGAGATGAACCCATTCCCATCACGGTCAAACACCTTAAAGGCTTCACGGATCTCTGCAGATGTGCCAGATACATCGCCATGTTACAACATGCAACGACACAAACTTTTTTTAATGTTAAACTTGACAACATTATCTATATCAGTATGTTTGATTGAAGAGTTGAACCACTTTGAGACTTCCTCCCAATTAATCAGAGTGATTCAAATCAGGATAAATAAGTGCTATGACTGATTGCCCTTTAAATATCAGGAGACAATCAAATAAAACTTTATTAATAACTGTCATTAAAAGTCATTAATAAGTGTCACAAGGAAATTCTGAAAATATTATGATTTACCATACCATATTATTATTATTAGGCGTGACATTATTCTATTAATTATATTGTGAAAGTTTGTTAACTTAAACATTTCAGATAAATTATATTATTGTAAATTTATATGCTATTGGCCTATGGACTAACCTAATTGTAGCTAAAGCATATACATGAGAGATTGTTTCATATATTCTATATATTACATCTAGCTATATATATATTTAGATTTGACTCTTTTCATATAAGAAAAAGAACATGATAATGAATCCACACCATCATGTAATTAAGAGGTAGGCCTCTGTTTCTCTATTTTTCGAGTTACGTGTGTGTATGCATGGAAAAGGCAAAAACGGTATGCATAAAATCTGTCATTTAATCTATGTAGTTCCACGAAATGTGTTTTCTGCAAGACACTTGAATGAAAATATTTTTTATATGATGCATCAGTTCATTTAACGTGTTATTTGAACTTGTCTTTTGTCAAAAGATTAAGTATTATTTATAAGTGTTAAATGTAATACAAATATTAAGATAATAATAAGCCTGCATTTGCGCCTGTGTTGGTGTGTGATCAGATACGCCCACCTTCACCCTTCATATTGTAAGCTTGATCTCTCCACTAACCTGATGGCGTTTGTTCACAAGCTTATCTCCAGTCCAGCAATAAAACTTGCATAAAAATATGTACTTTTTTCAAATAATTTGTCGACCTTTACAAGAAAAAACTAGCAGTTTCTTCATTGTGGGCAGCAGAGGCTGCCGCAGGGCGCTCTCCGTGGGTCTGAAACCCACATTCACTCAAGTACTAGCAGCACTATCGCCACAGATAACGTCTCTCTAACTCACAATGAAATATCACTTACCCTCCACTTCATCCTCGGGGAGGCTGACGGGACTCCTGTAGGAGAGGATATCTGGAATTGAGCAAAGTCCCCTGTACATGAACCTGGAAGTCACAGCACGCACTGGCATTTCTGCGAGGGCAAACTAACGATTGTGTTCTGATCTTCATAAAGCACCTGTAGTTCGGCCACTGCAACTTTACTACAGAGCGCTTACTGCTAGCTCAAAGCCAGCAATCAAAACGCGTGCCTGATTCGTCTCCATCCTGTCTTATTGTGGTCCAGGTGCGATTAGTGGCTCTGCACACTCATGCAGGAACGATCATTCATTCGACCGATTGCGGATTGCTTCGCATCAGGTGTAAAAACTATTGCCATATGATTTCACGAATTCAAACATTAAAGTACTGCCATTCAGACGGAGCTTGTGTGGTACAGGTACGCATATATTGCTGGAAATGTCCTCGTGTTCTGTACATCTTCAACTGGGTTTGAAGGATAAACGCAGAGCATCCCAACGCCTGTTCGAAAACAACGTGCCGTCGGCTCTCCTTGAGATTAAGGTGGTTCCATTAGCTTATATTCACCGGGTACAGATGTGCACGATGTGCACTGAATCCTCCGTTCGAGTGAAAAAAAACCGAATTGTGTCACATTATACTAATGCGCATTACCTCCTGGGCATCACCGCCTCCCTCACGCGCTTGATGCAATCCTACAGGTAGTCGAACGGTCTCGAGTTGTACAAAACAGAATATGCTGAAGCGTTCCAAATACCGAGGTATCTAACATTTTAATTATTTTTGTCCATTAGGTAGATAGCAGAAAATGTGGTTTGCTCTTAAGTAAACGACAAAGCACACGAACAACATAGATCATCCGTTACAAAACGACAAATAACGCGTTCATTTACTAGAAATCACGGATGTTAATTGATTTGCGCAACCACGAGATGCTAACAGAAATCCAAGAAAGCTGTGCTCCGTTGCGTCCTCCGCGAGGTCTGATCCACCAATGCGCGATCGCCTGATGCGTGTTCCTTCAGCCAAAGTCACTCGCCAACACTATATGCGCGCGCTCAAACGCGAGTAACATACCAAAGGCCACAGAACTCTTTCAAATTTTCCAAAAGCTTCTTTTCCCCCCTGAAATTTTGTTGTTTGTCGGAAATTCAGCGAGTGGTAACTGAGCTAGTAGTTTTAAGATCAGTTTATATTTAAGATTTTCATAGCAGAGCATCTGGCCTTATATCGTTTAATGAAGTATTCTAGAGTAATAGGCTATAGCTAGTAAACGGTAAAATATTACACGTGCGAGGTGTAATTTAAAGGCAAATATAATACACTTTATAACAAATATTAAAATATTACTTGTGCGAGGTGTAATTTATATGAAGAAAACCATGAAGTATTAGGTCTACAGCAAAAGTTTGTTAAACCATAAAACGGTTCAAATAACTTTAGTCATATTTGTAACGCCTAAATGTATAGCTTATGTCTGTATGTCCAGATGACAGGTGAGTTTACGTTTGAGGTTATGAAAAAAAATAATAGTTGCTGGAAAAGTGGCTTTGTTTTCAGAATTGCATCTGTGTTACTCAATAGTTATTGCATTTAGGTGAACCAAACTTAACATTTTCCAAAGTTACTTTATAATAAATGAAAGGAGCTCTTACTATAGGACAGAATAAAGAACTAGAGGTAATAATTGGTAAAGTTTGGCTTATAAAGCCATGTTCTATTTATAAATCAGAACTACAACTCTGAATGGTTTCTATTGAGGTTAAATTAACAGGCGTGGAAATAGGCAATAAACATCCATTCCTAGTGCGGCACATGGCAAGTGCTATATTTCTTCCCTTTTAACTGCTCAAGAAGGTCAGGTGTTATCAAAAGATGGGTGTTTGTATTATAACTTTAAATCCAGCCTTTTACAACGCAAATTTTAGAAATGTTGTTGCTGCTTTTTTTAAATAAAATGACAACAAAAAGAATTTCAAATCAGATGAGCCATTATTTTATTCAACATTACTTAAATAACACAACAAATGTTTAAACTGAGAAATTATACAGTTTCATGCACAAAATGCTAATTTCAATTTGATGCCTGCTACAGGTTGGGACGGGGGCATGTTTACCATGGTGCATCTATTCTTCTTTTCAAAACAGTCTGAAGATGCCTGAGCATCAAGCTAATGAGTTTCTGGAGTTTTGGGGTTGGAATTTGGTCCCTTTCTTGCCTGATATAGGTTTCCAGCTGCTGAAGAGTTTGTGGTTTAATGATGCGCCAAATGTTCTCTACAAGTGAAAGGCAGATTGTGTTTACTGACAGTGGTTTCTGGAAGTATTCCTGGGCCCATTTAGTATTATCGTCTGAGATGCCCGAAGATCACAGGGATCCAACAAATGTCTTTAGCTTTTTGCAATTTGCCTTTCTAATTTGACATTGAGGAATGTTGTTTTTAAAAGTCTTCCACAATCTTATTAAGCACTATTTCACAGATTGGAGAGCCTCTGCTCATCTTTACTTCTGAGATAATCTGCCTCCCTCCATTTTTATAGCTAATCATGTTAAGATGTCAAATAACGTTGCTAGATGTTCTTCCAGCTGAATCCTTTCTTTTTTGCTTTTCAGCCCTTTGTTGCCAGTGGATAAACGTATACAGTATAGAGAAATTGTGCACAAGTCTTTCCTATGACTACATTGTTTTGCATTTGTTGAAGGCTTGCAGCAGCTCATTATTCAGAAAGTTGAGAAACTGCCGCCCTGTCTGAGTTTTCAGCTTGTGGTGTTGGACTGTTTGACAGCTTGTCTCAGCACTGGTCTCTCTCTACTGCACCTGACTCTTTCCCCATGTCTCTCAAGTCAAATGTCCGCCTGACAACTGCCATCAGGAATCATGAAGCAGTTAGCGTGTTTTTGAATATGGTGGAGAAGTTATATCTAATTTTTCTTCACAGCAAGTGACTTAGAAACCATTTAGCAGTCCCCTTGTAATCCAAACAGATTTATAGTAATTCCAGATCAATTTCTTATAAGGATCTGAGGTTATGTGTGTTGGTCGAGGGCAGAATAACAGTGGGATTACCGATTTAAGCTGGTCTCTGTAGAGGTTTAACATCTAAAACTTTGGAAGAAAAAAAACCCCCACAAAGTTTCATGAGCAGAGAGCTCTTTTTTCACTTCTAGTGGAGATGCACGTATTGATTTTGTTTAATTGCAAATGACGTGGTTTGTGTTTTAATTCGCAGCCTCTTTAAAAATCTTTTTGGTCCTCCTAACACTGTCTGGTACTAGAGCAAACCGGATCAAGAGAAAAGCACAATATCATGACTGGAATGGAAGAGTCTGTTTTAATGCTCATCAAGCTGTCATAGAGTCTTTTGATTGCACTAAAATGATGCAGCAAAACATTATCTCATGTCTTTGGTTGATAGATCGGTACTTGTTGACAATTTTGCTTGCATCAGAGAAAAACAGCATTGATAAAACAAAGCAGTACTACATTTCACAGCATGAAGAATGTAATCTGTTAAACTAACAGAGCAGAGAGAGATACTTCAAAACCTCATAAATGCAACCTGTATCGCATTGTAACCGTTTACTGTCCCAAACACTATTGAGAATATTGATTGCCTCTGTAATTGCCTAGAGAGGCATTTACACGGATGGCTGTTCATTGTTGCTTTTTCTTTTTTTAATAGAAATCCACATGTGTTTGGAATATAATAAGTTTATGAAGAGAGGCAGCTTAGCAGAAGGTGGTTCATAATATATGATAAAACTGGATTAATTGGAACCTGACGCATATTCTTACATAAACTTTAATCAAATAAATCTTTATATTGGTCACCTTGAAATTGTAATGCAGAGCGAAAAATGAAATATAAGCATTGTATGTCATGCACTGCCTCAAGAGTATAAAAATAATCTTTGTCTCTCCTTGTACCTCCTATTGTGGTCTAATGTCTTTTGTCAACAAAATTTTAATGTATTTCTCTAAATTAAATTTCCTACTACAAACAGTTCGACTAAGGCATATTTGCTTGAGATTTATGACTTAGATAGTGTCATGTGGAGGGCAATGATTCATTTCAACCCAGTAATGATTTGGGTTATATCAAACAAAGGCGACTCAGATAAATTAACCCATTAAAGAGGCTCAGCGAGTCTTGATAATGTGAAATTTGCTCTAATAATTTAAGCTCTATGATAGTTTGACCTAATTCCTCTGGTTTGACTCTGTTAAATTGGGTCTTCTAATAATAATTATCACGGTAAAGTTGTTTTCTCAACTGATCCCAGTGAAATAAACCTTTTTTTTAAAGCCTGTTTTATGGAAACTGTAACTACTCACTGCTTCAGCCCACCTCAGTAATATAAATAATAGAGTCATTGACCATATAAGGTGTTTTATTTAAAAATGTATTTTGCATAAGATTCTTGGTGAATGCATGAACTTATCAACTAATGTGCTCAGCTAAAGACATTTATGCCTCCCAGGAGAGCAGAACTATGACATAATGCAAATAAGTCTCCAATCAGTCATAGCATGAAATCAGTCTGACATATTGAAATAAGAAATGTTCATCATGTCTCTGAGTGCACCCTTATCTTCAGGATATTTTTGTGAATATTTTATTAAAGGTCAATCAGGTCATACATTAATCACATCTTTCCTAAACAATAGTAACTTTCAGTTATTGCAGTAAGTTTCTTGCTATCACATTATAGGAGGAACACTGATTTGAACTCAAATATTATTTTTAGTAAATATTCAGATTATATGTTTAATTTAAGAACAACAAAAGTATGTTGTGACTGTGTATAAAAATCTCAAACGTCTCCATGCGAAACCCTCAACAACTGGACTAATCTCATCCTCAAGAGGAATTTCTCTCTGAGGCATTCATTACTATTAACTGCCCCGTAGTTCTCATTGGAGACAACATCAAGTAAACCGTAAGAAGATTGTGTTGGTGGGTGAAATTGTTTCTGTCATCATTATGAGCGCTGCTGCCTCAGTGCAGATATCACAGCTTGGATGTTGCCCTTGAACGTCCTTGTTTACTGTCGGCTCTGTGTTTTGCTCACATGAGTTCTGAGGTCCTACAGGACCCCCACAGTCTCTAAATGTCTTCATGATGCAATTAGAACACTTCAACTGTTACAATAATTTATTTAGAGTTGGTGGAGCTGGTGTACAGTTCTCATCAAGCTGATCAGATCAGATTGGCCTTGACTTTGATTCAGGCTCATCTAATCTCTTTACACGTCTGGTGTAACCACACACTGCTGGCATCGTTATTTGACTTCATTTGTGCCCTCTCATTTACATGTGGAATGGGGGGGAAACTAACCTTTGCAACGGAGTAAATCAATTATTTAGCCTGATTGAAAACATGCGCCTGCCTGATATTTCTAGAAATGTTTCACGTTTACATGGTTCAGAGAAGTGGACGTTGGGTGAATTTCTAGATTGGTCAATGGAAACCAGCAAATATTTATATTTGCTCCAGTAACAAAAGAAAAAACAAAACAAAAAAACAGCATTTCTGTTTTTTTTGAAAATAGAAAATGACGCAAAAAGGATGTCAAATTGGCAGTCACCCTGCTATTGTTTTGGAAACACTAATATAAAGAATCGCAGCTATAAAAAACTTCATCACATTATGTGAAAAAGGGCCTTATCTATATTAAATGACCCAGAACAGCCTGTTATATAAAGTGCAGTCAATGACTGGTCAATTTGAAATGTATTGTTAAGTGGATTTATTGCGGCATTCTGGTTAAAATTAAAGTTGTGGCATGTTTATGTACTGTAGATGCAATTGTTTAAATGATAAATTTAAGATGTTTTTCAAAATGTGCCATTGATTCCAGCTTCTCAAATAAATCAAGTGCAAGATAAACAATGTCACAAAAGATTAGCGAGACGTGAAGCTTCCACCGTGTAAGAGACCCAGTGAAAACTCATATACTCAGTGTGGCATTGGTGATGTATGGCACGGTGTCCTCCACAAATGAATCACTTCAAAGCAATTCTCTCCTCCTGCTCTCCTGGTGTCCTATCAGGATGGCGTGAAATACCATGTCCTAAAAGTCCTCAGTGTCCCTCAGTTCAATTAATGTTGGATGATAGCTGTACCAGCCAGAGCACAATATGCACCACCCTAGAGAGGACTGGATATATTGACTGCTGTGTGTGTGCTTAAATAAGACGGAAAATCTGAAAACCTCAAACTGTTGCTTGTGTGTGTGCACGTGCATCAGAATTTGACCTGTAAACGGTCAAGGCCGAAAGACTGTGGATGGTCTGAATCGCACAATAATTGTATCAGCCTTCCTCCATTCTGTCGTATCTGTCTGCTAATAGCATTTAAGGGAAGTGGCGCTATTCCTGGAGTCTGAGGAGAGGCGGCTGCTGATCCGGCTCTCGTGGAGAGATATCACATGGAAAGGACAACTGCAGTTTGACCCGATTACTCACAATCTCTCTGAAGTGGTAAATGATCATTTCAAAGACAATATAAACAAAGTATAAATCAGTTTCATTTTTGAAGTTCTTTATCTGATTTATATGGATTCTGAAAGTACCATATTGTTGTTCAGTTTTATATGTTGGTATTATTCAAAGCGTTGTAAGCTTTAAATACATTTTAAGCACTGCAGAAATGTCAGTCATAAATATTTATAGGAACACAGAAGAACAAAGAAGAAAAGAGTAATATAGTTGTCTCATAACTGCTATCTACTACAAAAGGTCAAGAGTATTCTCTGTAGTGACATTAAGCTCAAAGGCCATAACCGATACAAGTTCATAAAAGACATCTCAGAAGACCTGCAGCCGAAGATTGTGTTGTTAGTGATCAAAACTGTAGTTTGTTATTTATAATATAACATGTATGTCCCATAAACCTTTCATTTGGTTTTCAAATACAATTAAATTCCATCATGAAGCACATACTATATGGGAAATACCATATAAAAGTAAGTTTCCAAACCTTTGGTGATGCCATAGAAGAATTGTTTTTGGTTGCTCTTTCATACAGTGGACAGTCTTTAAAGAACCATTTTGTGTGGAGAACATTTTCAAAATCTTTTTAGTCACTTTAAATGACTTATAGCGCAACACAAAGGTTCCATGGACATTAAAGGTTCTTCATTGAACCACAGATCTTTGTCTTTAAAAGTGTAAAGTGCATTTAATAGATTTTATAGCCTTCGCACAACAGGACAGTATGTATCCATATACAAAAAAATGCTCTATATTGCATATGTTGCACTTAAAAAAAAAAAAAAAAAGAACATAAGAAAATAAATTGAGGTGTAGCAGTTTATTAAACATCAGTCTGTGAGAAAAGCTCAGCAGCATCTGTCTAATTCTGTTTGTTTGTTCTTGCAGATATCTTGGCACAAATCCGTATTTGGCTCACCGTTATAATGGAAAATTCTCACCAGTCAGAGTAAAGAAGCCATTTACATTCTGCTCTCGTTTCTGTCTGAGGTTTCCAAAACCTGACGGGAGTTTCTCCCAAGCCTCTCATGTAGTGAGAGAGGTGATATCTTCGCTCACCCACGGGAGCTATGTAGCAGGACTGACTTGACAATATGTCCTTTTCAAACTCCTTTGAGCCTGTACCTCTGGCTAACATATATCAAGTTTTTTGCTTGGGTCTTGCTATTTTATGTATTAATGTAACCACAGCTGCTTAATTGTAAATGAATGCATGGAATTAAAATCATTTTCTCAAGGCTTGGCCAGTTGAGAAAACAATTTCAAAACATTGCTTGTTGTCAGAATGGAGACTGAATGCTGGAAACATTGAATGCTGTATATGCACTGCCTCCACATGCCTCAATACACTTTACCTTTTAAGAAGACTCAATTGCCCACCTTTAAAAGGATTACGGATGACTTTCTTGACAGATTAGGTCAACTGAAATTGATAAATGGTTTTTATGAAATACCAGTTACATTTATGTCAGTGTCTGCGGGTCACCCTCAGAGAAGGTGACTTGCCTTTTTTTCACTGTTGTGTTTAATGTGTTAGTGGATTAAGGTGATTTTATGAATGGATTGACATTGAATTTTACATCATTTACTCGCACATGCTTTAGAAATATGTTATTGGTTAACAGATTCCAAAGCCTTTATTCGAATAATTACATGATTTACTTAAAGGGTTAGATCACCCCAATAATCGCTAATTACTCACCCTCATGTAGTTTCAAACTCGTAAGACCTTCGTTCATCTTCGGAACATAAATTAAGATATTTTTGATAAAATCAGAGAGCTGTCTGACCCTCTATCGACAGCAACACAACTGAAATGATCGCAGATCCAGACACATAGTAAAAAAAAGCCCTGACTTATGTCTTCCACCATTTTAGAGAGTATCACAATGCAATGCATATGCTTTCCACTAGACATAAACAACCACAGATTACATTACATTGTGATACTCTCAAAAATGGCAGAAAACAAGTCTTGGGGAGATGAATGTTTGATTAAATTACCTTATTTTTGTTTTCTTTGTGTGAAAAATAAAGTGAAGTAAAGCCACTGTTGTCACATGGACTGTTTTACCGATGTTTTCACTATGTTTCTGAACCTGGGATCATTTTAGTTGTGTTGCTGTTTATGGAGGGTCTGGTCTGTCTCTGATATCATCAAAAATATTCAATTCAATTCAATTCAAATTTATTTGTATAGCGCTTTTCATGATACATATCATTGCAAAGCAGCTTTACACC
>JAUCMS010000095.1:5745920-5758658 GCA_032357445.1 Enteromius radiatus | reverse complement strand
TTTCCCAAAAAGACTCTTGGCTGTATTAGGATCAAAAGGGTGCTTCTACTAAATACTGAGCACTTAGGATACTTAGGTCCATGTGATATTTCAGTTTTTCTTTTTTTAATAAATCTGCAAAAATTTTGTGTTTTTCTGTCAATATGGGGTGCTGTGTGTACGTTAATAAGGAAAACAAATGATTTTAGCAAGTAGCTGCAATGTAAAAAAGAGTGCAAAATACTTTCCGTACCCACTGTATGTATTCCTCTCTTATCCTGTTCTCAACTGCAGTGCTCTTAGTTCTAGATTTTCTACCATGTGGGATTTAAATATTTATCTGGTGTGAGCTGTCACCGTCAGCAGCCTCTGAAACAGCTCATTTAGATCTGACCTGTAATGGCTCTCCCAATTCCCATGGACTTTCTTTGGGAACAAAAATGCATTAGTAGATCTTGTCTTTAACTTTTCTAAATGCCCTGCACTGTGTTTCGTACCTAAATGTAAATTTTAGAGAAACTTTATAATTTCAGTGTAAGTTTGAAGGGTGAAACGGGATGGGGAGGGGAGGAGTGACTTGGCATGCTCAGAATAAAATGTTTCTCATTTCTCAAGTAGTTATAATCAGGGCCCGGATTTAAAGATCAAAGACATTACATCACGTGTTAAAAGGGTAGTTCCCCCAAAAGTGAAAATTCTGTCATTAATTACCTACCCTCATGTCATTCAAAACCCGTAACACCATCGTTCATCTTCAGAGCACAAATTAAGATATTTGTAATGAAATTCAAGGGCTTTCTCATCATGCATAGACAGCAATGCAACTTCCTTGTTCAAGGCCCAGAGAAGTAGTAAAGACACTTATACGTGTGACAGCAATACATGATTTTGAATTCATGAATTAGTCACCTCATAAAATACAAACAAATTGGTCATGAGACTGTGTTACATTTTACAAAGTGCAACATGTTCCTGGATCAACATGCTAGTTGAAGAATCAGTTTTCGTGTAGACTAGGCTTATGCTCAGTGTACATCAGTGTCATTTATCTATTTCCTTTGATTTTAAGGATTAGTCATGGTTAAGGTTAGGTTTAGGGGTAGAAATATGGTCAAGACCAAATTTTTGGATTAAAATGTTGTTCCAGGGTCAACAAAATACAGCATGTTGACCTAGGAACACCTCAAAAAATGTGTTTTAATCCTCTGTGAATGCTTTGTTGAAGGGTATGATGGAAAACGTAGGTCGATCAGTAAGACCCTCTCATGAGCTTTGAAACATTTCGCTGTCTGTTCAGAGGTGTAATGAATTTCCTTTCTTTGGACCGCGGCTTTGCTATAAAGCTCAAGGACATGATGTCCACTCCTATCCGCTAAAAGTTGACATAACTGACAATGAAAGAAGGCAGCTCTCTGCTTCCTGAATAATAGCAAAGCTTCAAATAAAAACAGTTCCAATTTTTAGATGCTGCATACCTAATTTCTGCTGACAGATCAAATAGCGGAGGTCATGGCACAATCCTGTGCCTTCAGTACACTTTTAATTGAAGATATTTGCATTTAATGAAAGTGTTATCATGCGAACGTGAGAACACGCTGCCTGTTTGGCATGCAGAGGAGGGGCTCTAAGAGGAGAGTCTGACAGAGTGTCAGAGAGCTGCCTCTAGCTCTCAGACAACAGCTGCTCTGAATGAGAGGGCGTCCTGGGGGTACTGAGACACAGACAGTGACTCTCTCTGCTGGTGGGGGCGGCCGAAGCGTGAGGAGCATCAGAAGTTGGCCAAGAGCCAGAGCCGGGATTTGCACTGGAATTATTCCATTTGTTTCCCCTGTAATTCTCTAAACTAATATTAATGTTTGCTCTTTAAGGTGGGCTATATCCTTGTCTTGAACGTTGTTTGTGCAGAACCGTATGTGAACGCTGTTATTGGTAGCAGGTTTGTTGGTTAATACTTATATTACCGGCACAATTATAGACAAAATATTGTATGGTTCAGTTTTGAAAAGTTATTGAATGCACTAAGACAGACAAAGGATATCACTTACATTTTTTACTCTGCAAATAACAATCTGTAATCACTGATAACCACCAAAAACATAATAAATCAAAGCTCATCACAGCTTTTCCACAAATAGTACATGGTACACACAAATGCAAAACACCATCATGGTAACACACAATGCTTAGATAATGCAAGAAACATTATTTAACAGAATAACAAACCGTTATGTGCAACTAAAAAACAGGTATATTAATGAAAAATATTTTGGGAATAATTTATGCTTTATCACTGTAAGAAAACTTATTCTTTTTTAACTTTCAAGTCCTGTAAATGTAACACTTCTATTGTAAAATGTAATATTTATTTATTTATTTTACAGTCATTTACTTTTAAAAGTAGGCCTACAATAATTTTTTACAGTGTTCCGTTTCTTCTGGCATCTTCTGGTGCTCATGTGAGACCAAATCATTTCTTAGAAATGAATGGAATCCAAATCTAAGGTTTACCATAAATAAAGAATTCATGATCAACTTTTTGCACCAGAATACGATTCTCTTTATTGTCATGGATCACCAGTTATATTGAAATAAATCACCTTAACTGTTGTGTTTCTGCTAGCACTACGTTTTAATTCATAATGTTGTCTTACTGCATTTAACACTCTGTAGTTAATCTAGAAGATCTGCATTTTAAATGTTTTCCACTGTGGGAACATCACAGTAACACTCAAAGGGATTTCTACCGGCACTAGTGAACAAATACAGATTTCAATTCTAGTCTTGCCAGGTCATGTTGGTGTTATGTGAACCAATATTTTTCTTCTGCAAAAATATTCAGCACATCACTGACAATGTCTCTGCAGGAAATGGTGGCAGTCTTTGGTCAGCTGCATTCAAAATGTCCTAGAGCTGTGCCTATCCATTCCAAAAGACTTCACATGGCTTATCTGGAAATTGAAAACAGGAAAAATCTACTTGAGGCCTATAATTAGTTTTATGTAAATTATTAACATGAAATTATCTTGCGGATTTTCCTTGGATTCTGTTGCTGTTCAAGACCATGGTTGGCTTCTGGAGAATGTCAGAGCTTCAGTGCATTGGAAGAAGTAACTCAGAAAAGACACAACCACTTGCTCTGTTCTTGGCGGCTGTGTGTGCAGTCTCAAGTGAACATAAATGTGCAGTTCAGCTAGATCAGGTCATGTCTGCTTTTAAGTGTTTTTTACAGACTATTTTCCACACTTTTAACTGGGTCAGACTGTCAGCTTTATTTTAAGCTCTTATAATGTATAAACTCAAGGCTTAGTTGGCTTCAAATGTAACCCTGGACCACAAAACCAGTCATAAGTTGTACGGGTATATTTGTAGCTATAGCCAACAGTACATTATATGGGTCAAAATGATCAGTTTTTGTTTTATGTCAAAAATCATTAGGATGTTAATTAAAGATTATGTTTCATGAGGAAATTTTGTACATTTCTTACAATATATAGCTATATATCTGAACCTAGTTTTTGATTATAATATGCTTTGCTAAGGACTTAATTTGGACAAATGTAAAAGGGATTTTCTTAATATATTAATATATTTCCACATTTTCTAACTGTACTCCGAAATAAATAAATAAATAAAAAATGATCAGCTTTTAGATTATGTATAAATATCAATTTCAACAAATTGACCCTTATGACTGGATTTGTGGTCCAGGGTCATAAATAAGATAGCTAACTCACACTTTTTTTTTTTAACCTTTATTTGTAGTTTATTTGACACTTTAGTTTTCAGACACTTCAAAACCATGGTGGTTGGCCTACAACTTCTGTTTTATTAATTTTGACAACAGTTAAAAGAATATTAACATTTCTTGCAAAACAATCAATTCCTTTTAGATGTAAGGCTTGGATGCATTGAAAATAAATTAAAAAAAATATATATATATAAAAAGAGATTTACTTCAGTATTGTTTAACTGAATGCATTTACAAATAGCCTACTGAAATGTAAAATTATTATAGGCTAATATAATTCTGTCTCTACTAAAACAGAAAATGCACTCAAATAATCATGATCATGATTAATGATTAATAATCAAGAAATATCTTTATGTTTTTGTAGGTGTATCAAAACAAAATCTTTCAGTACTTCCTGGATCAGTAAGTAGAGAATGAATGTCTGGCAGTTACTGCTCCACAACCCCACAAGGCATTCCGTATGAACACAAGTCACGTAAACGTCTTATTGGTTTATTCCGTCATTGTCAATCTTATTGTAATTTAATATTATGTGCTTTCAAAGTAACCAAAAAAAAAAAAGTCTAGCTATATCTAGCAACATATTGATGGGTTGATGTCATGATCTTTACTGCCATCGTGTGGTGGATTGATACAGAACAGAAGCTGTTTTACCAAAAGCTGTAATACCAAATATTTATTTGATTTAGTTAATTAATTTAGTTTAAATTAATTGATCAATTAAATCTATTTATTTATTTACTAAGCATCCTCCTCATTTAACAGCATTTATACGAGAGTGTCTAAAACTTTGAACAGTACTGTAGCTTTGCAGGTTGGGTTTTTGTAGCATCTTGGGAGACGTTGCCAGAGTTCTTCTGGATTGAGTCTGTCTCAGTTTGTTCTGTTACTTCATGTCATTCCAGACAGACTGAATGATGATCAGATCAGATCTCTGGCTGTTGTCAGACTCCTTGAGCATACAATAATCTCACTGCATTATTACAATTAATGACAAAATTAATATTTGGAAATGTAAACTGATATTTCCAACTGACATGCTACCACAAAAGATAGAAATACACACATAAAACAAAATTTCTTTGGTGAAAATACTAGTACCTAAGACTTTTGCAAAGTACTGTAAATCCCCATCCTTTATTATTATATCATCAATTGATCGAAAGCTGTGGCCTTCTCAGAATTGTCAGTGTTTCATTTCTGTTTTCTAGAAAGAGCTGTACTGCTGCTGTCATGGTGACATGTATTATGAATGAACGCGGCCGAGATTACGACTCCCTTCTCTTCAGTCTTCATTGTGTAGACACAATATTTGATTAGATTTTAATATCTGGTCCGGGCGTGATCAACGATCAGAAACTGGATTAGCAAAGTGGGCGTGAATTCTTAGAACAGCAGCTGACGCGGAGGGTGTTTATGCGGTGCTAGGACCCAGGGGACGTGTTCTCATTCTCGCAAGACACAATGCAATTTGCATGTGTTTGTTCTGCAAGGCAAACACTGGTGTATTAGTGAAACCAAAACCCCCGGAAGATCGAGGAACACACTCGCAAACACTTTTATTGGTGTAGGACTGCTATCGTGATGGGAAGCTTCCAGTCTTTGCCGGATGACCATCAATATCGAACCCTGTCACAGAAGACAGGCTGTGAGTATAACTGTTACGAAGAGCTTATGTTGAATGTAATTAATAACCCTTTACACCTGACAAACGCAGTACTATTTTCACAGGAAACGTATAGTGATATAAATCTTTCAGTGATGTGTTGGAAATATCTTCTTTTTCACAACATAAACATTGAGCTGGTGTAATTTACAGCTCAGATATACAGTACTTAATGTGTATTTAGTATAATATTTAGCCTACCTGTTGTAAATCACTTAGTATCTGATGTTGATATTTTGTTATTAGCATTCATAATTGTTTATGTGGACAAAGGAAGACAAATATGTATTCTTGCAAATACTGGTTTTGGATGCTTAGTTTGATACCTCTGTACTGTAGACCCAAAATATGGACTTAAACAACAAACGGTGTACCATAAAAATGTGTTAATTCATCCACTCATTGTTTACACACTCATGCTGTTCCAAAGCCATATGACAGATGACATATTTTCTGGCAGCCTTAATGACGGGATCAGTCAACACTTGCTTTCATCATCTTCCATGTAAGTGAACAATGACTGATGTTATCAGTCTCTAAAATCACCCTTGTGCTCTACACAAGAAATAAAGTCATATGGGTCTGGAGCAAAATGAGGGTGAGTAAATGACAGATCTCTGTATTTTTGGTTGACTGATCTGTTTAAGGTTACTACATGTCTCATGTGATCATACATAATTCAGTAAGAGTCGTCACTCATACAACAGCTACTGTATGTGTGTGAGGTGTCTTAAAGACGTTTTAGCAGTTGTGTTAAGTTCACACATCATGGTGCCAACTGGTGACTCATCGCCTCCATTATTTTCATCTTCTTTCAGTTTCACTGGAGCAGATCGCTATTCTCCACAATCGTTTTAAGCAGCTCAGCCAAAACGAGGAAACATTACGGTAATCTGCAAGTATCTGTTGTTTGTCAGGGAGCATTCTGCAGTATTGTTCCTGCTTGAGTGTTGCAACAATGTTCAAAATGCCTTTCAAAAATCAAACCAGTTTTGCTGGTACTGAATATTTGAAAAAGTAATATTATACTTGATTCATGTGTCTGCCTAGGTGGTTTGGTTGGTTACACAACATTGTCAGACTCAAGTATACACAATACATACTATAATGCAGATCTAATTGTTTTGTGTTCTCATTTAAAGGAGAGATGACCTTAAAACAATCCAAGACCTGGAAAGCAACCCAATTCGGTCCCAGATTATAGCAGCTTTTTTCGATAGAAGGTTTGTGCAGATTTACATTCTGTGTATGTCTGGTAATAATAATGACAAGAGTTGTGTTGCTTGAAATGATCTCCTACTGCCTCAGAAGTTGAGATTGCCTTTGAATACAACGTCACGGTTTTGAAGTTTCATTACGAACAGCACAGCTATCAGTGGCGCGGTCTTCATTCAGCACATATGTGAAGAAACACCTTCAGAAGAATTGTTTTTTTCTTAAATTTTTATATTAAATAAAAGTCAAGTCAATTTGTCATATATACACTCACACACAAATATTTTCCAAAAAATATTGTATGTTGAATATGCATTAAAAAAATATTATGTAAACAAACTTTACTATCCCCATTTGTTCTTCACAGGAACTTCAAGAAAGATGGTGTGGGATCTGTGGAAGAAATCGGTTTTGAGGAATTCCTTACCGTCATGTCATACTTCAGAGCACCAACCCATCAGATTACAGAGGAGCAGAAAGAAGAGATTAGAAGAGACAAACTGCGCTGTAAGGGCATGCAGAAATGATATTCCAAACAAACTAGGATACTTGGAGATAAAATACCAGTCAACTGACTCATAAAGTCACAACAGAATTGATACAGTACTTTCTCTTTCTTAATAGTCCTGTTCAACATGCATGACACCGACAATGATGGAACCATAACACTGGAGGAATACAGACATGTAAGATATTACCCATTTGGGTGTAATTAGGTCAGAGTGAATCATTTGTAAAATGTGTGTACCTGTGGGTAGTCCTTGATTATCTTCACAGATTAACAGCAGTGTTGTGGTCTCTCTTCTTTAGGTAGTAGAGGAGCTGTTGTCCCGTAGTGGAGCTCTTGGAAGAGAGACAGCTAAGGGCATTGCAGATGCTGCAATGCTGGAGGTTGCCAGTATCTCAGTAGGTCCCATGGTATGTTACTTAGAGGCCAGATCACCAACATTGCGTTGAGACAATACATCAACATTCTGAATGTAGAAAGTTTTTCATATTTTTGATGGTCAATGATGTCACATTGCACTGGAGCAAGGGAACAAGGAGATGAGATCTTTATTAAAAGATGACATTTAACAGCCCAAAACCAGAACTAAACAGACAGGGTATTTAAACACAGGAATAACAAGGGACAGACAGGTGCAGGGAATGAAGTAATACAAGACAATGCTGGGACTGAATTAACTACCAAGGGAGGAACTGGAAGAACCAAATATGGTCATGTAAGGGAAGCAAGACACAGGACAAGGGAACACAAGTCTGACAAACGGTGCCACATGAAGCACTTTTTTTTTAAGTGAGTGACCTGGGGTGCTCTAGGTTTAACCTTTTAGTATTTTAAGAATTGGATAAATCAATTAATTCATTCATCCATTCATTTGATATATAAAGATCTATAAATATTAAGTCCTTGATTGGATGCCCCCTATATTGAATATCTGGTTCACTTCTGGGGACAAATTTGTCTCCAATGTATTGATAAGTATGCACACATACACACACACAAACACACACAGTCTTATGCCAGTTTGTCTCTTTGCTTATTTGTTTTTTTCAGGCGCCTGATGAGTTCTACGAAGGAATAACATTTGAGCATTTTTTGAAGGTTTGTCAATTGGCCCATTAATATACACACGCCATATGGTCTAAATTAGCATTTGACTATTTTCTTTAATGCAGATATTTTGTCTTGCATTGCATATTACATACAACACGTGCAATTTTATCACGTAAGACTTGCCGTACTGATATAACCTGCCTTCACTCTCTTTCTTTGTTTCCTGCTCAACAGATTCTTAAAGGAATTGAAATCGAGACCAGAATGCACATTCACTTCTTAAACATGGACACGACTGTTTTGTGCAAGTAACATTCTGTCTAGGTACTGCCGGCTAAATGTATGTGTTCTGGTAAAATAAGCACTTTATTAGATGAGGCTGGTTTAGAATAGTTTGGATAGATCTTTAGTTCTATGAACTATTGGTAGGATGCTCAGAGTGTGTATTTTACAAAAGCAATAAGAAAAGTGTGTGTTGAAATCTGAAACTCTTTGCATGCACATATTACATAATTATAGTACGATAAAATTAAAACTATGCAGGCATGTATTAATTATTTTATTTGACAAATTATTTTTATTATCTATTTATTCTAAAATAACCTGTTTTATTTTTAAATAACCTATATACCCTACTATTCCAAAAAAGTTGAATGCTTATAACCAAATGCAATCATAATATATTTTCACTGAAATAATAATCCTGTATAGAGCAATCATATTATTAACACTGTGATATAGCAATAGCAATATTTTGTGTGCGTTTTTATGCGCAATTCTACTAAAAAAATTAAAATGATACTTGAATCTATAGTCTCAAAAAAAGAACTGCAGTTACTCCTATCAACCAGCAGATATTGCTAATGTCTCAGCTTTGTTTATGTCCGTCCATGAGAAATACTCAGGTAATTGTAATAAGCATGTTTAAGCATGTTCTTGCAAGGGCAATTAGAAGTGTATCATCAAACATTGCATTACATGTAATACAGAATATTCTAAAATGACACAATAACAATGATAATCTGTAACTGCTAGTAGACACCAAAGACCTTTATTCAATATCAGCAGCCACGTATAACAACAAATTCTGAGAAATAGAGCTGAGGTTGTGCTTTTTTGGCAGGTATAAATAGTGCTTGGAATGTATAGATGTAGGTTAAACTGCAGAAATGAACTGTGTAGAGCATTTTATTAGCAAAAATGAAACTGGCATTTACTTTGTGAAAGTGCAAATATTTCCTAAAATGAAACAAATTCAAGTTTCTTCTGTTAACCCTAAAAAGGAAAAAAGACTGTATATGCACCCACTGTGTATTGAATCAACTTGCAACTTGCATTTACCACAATAAAACGGTATTTTGCAACACCGAAGACTTTTTGTAATGCACTGCTGTTTTTTTCCCCTAACAATTCAAAGCATTTCTCAGATCTCTTCAGTATTTGACGGTAAAAAGACAATGATCACTTTCATATTCCATGTGAAAGTGTCGAGTGAGGTTGCCAGCACTAGACAAGAAAGAAGTTCTCACACAAGCACCTGTTTTAATTGTTTGTTGTTTGATTAGGGGGTCTTCCCCACCACAAGCTGCCTCTGAAAAACTGTGACCCACTACCCTCTTTTTTTTTTTGTTTCATGCCACTCCCTTGGTTTGCTAGTAAGCAGGCACCGCTACAAAACCCCCATCTGTGCTTCTACAGAAATCAGATTTTCAGACATCAGGAAGTTTGATGCAATGTCTCATATCAAATATCACTGGGGTTGTTTGCTACAGATGTTCTGCAGCTTTAGGACAGAAGTTTCCAGAGCCATTCATCTGCTAGAGAACATTATAACAATGTGCTGATTAAAGAGGTTTAAAAACTAGAGGAGGAAAAATCTGGATTATTTAATTAAATTCATTACAAATTCAAATGAATTTGTTGGATTTGCATGATTAGTAAGAAGGCAGGACAGCCCACACAAAACCAGCGTAGAAACTGGAGATCTGTCTCATTTGCACTGGGCATTGCATTTGTATGGCTTCCCAAAGAGAAAGATACATATTAGTGAATTTGCATTCTTCCTAGTTCAGATCTTCTGGGGTCTTCCACAACATTTTTTTTATATACATAATACATATACACAGTACACATGCATACTGTATATTACATAATAACTTTTAATCATTTAACAGCACTAATTAAAACAATACAGTGAATAACACTCACCCATGGTCTCCAAGTGGTTTACATTATGTATAGTATTTTTAATATTCTTCCCCTTTTATTTATTCATTGCGTTAATGAATGGTATGTAGTGTTGTGCTGGGAAGGACCTCCACTGATTCAGTATCACAATGCATCTAAATATTTAACTGAGATAAGTGTAAAAGACATTGCCTTTTCCAATATTGTAATAGCATAATAAAACATGTTTAAGAACCCGGGAGGGGGGGCGGCTGATAAAGCATTTTTCTTGTCCCTGTTTTTCCTGAATAACGTTGCCATGCAGAACTTGACCTATAATGAATCTTCCTACTTCTATTTCCACAGAAGCGTGTGACTAGGGCAAAGTGCCTGAGATGGCAATTTTCTTTCTTTTTTTTTTTTTTTTACTGAAATATCACTCACAACATCTAATTAATAAATCAGACAAAACATTAATTATTGATACCATGTGTCCTTAGTAGTTATGTGTTTTTGCATGTTGTTTGGTGTCAAACGGCACTAGGATATTACTATTGTAATGTAGCTAATACGACATGTTGTTATTTAAAGTGTCAGCAATAAACTGAATGGAAAGAAAGGCAGAAGCACTTTTGAATGTCCATCTGTGCAACTTTGCGACATTTGCACACAGTCTAAGAATAAGAACATAAGTTTCTTTTGGTTTCGTTTATTTTGAAGAGAGAAACGCAAAAGAATTTACATCCTTACATACTGGGCTCATATAAATAATTATCAAAATATATACATACATTCATGATCACAACATTCACAGAAAGCATTCATATATTCCACAGACCACAGTCTGTTAATTACAAGAGCAATGGCTTGAGATTCATTCACATGGACACGAACGCATACTCATACCTTGTGACAGGGGAGACGGCTAGCCAGTTTTTCCCCCTTTCTGATGTGGTGAAATGAATGCGTCATTATGGGCTGATATCAGTCTCTTGCACTTCCTGTCTCCTAAAATGGTCTTGACTGAAGGCGATGTCTTAGACATATACATTTTACTAGGTTATTCAGGTCATGCTTATAGACCAGGCTTCATCAGATCTTACCCTGGAGGTCAAATGCACTGCAGAGTTTGGATCTAACCCTAATCAAACTCACCTGAGTATGTTAATCAGTGTATAAGGATCCTTAGAAACTCACAGGTAGGTAAGTGTTTTATCAGGGTTGGAGCTAAACTCTGTAGTGCACTGGACTTCCAGGGTAAGATTTGATGAACACTGCTATAGACGTTAGCATTGACCACAAAAGCCAACATGGCTAATGCGTGACATCACTGCAAATTTCCTTGTAATCAAAACAATTGCCTGTGATGACATATATAACATCATTGAGTGTTATTAAGAAATCCTGAGTAACTATAGTGGTTTTGCGCCTTTTTTGGGCAGTAAGGAACATGACAGTTGATGACGGCCAAATAACATCCGCTCTTGTTCATATATTTTTCATATCTTTTTGCCCCTCATACAGTATATGGATATGACAGTTACGATAAAAAATAACTTACATTAATAAATATATCAGCAAAAAAACATACTCTGGGAATATCTTCAACAGTTGCTGATGTACAAAAATAAATAGGAATAAATTACGTCAATATTCTTTTATGTCAGTTCATCAAAAGCCATTTTTGGTCCTCTTTCTGCAAAATTTCCCCTTAAGAGATTTCTGTTCTTGAACTGCTTGACTAAGGAGCTCCTGAAGCCGAGACAGGACAATGCATCCATAGGCTTTCTGCTGGAAAATATTTTGTGCCGGGGGAATTCCCGTTGGCCTTTCAGCTGGCTCAGGAATGGGTATATTTGGCTGCAGGATCTGTAAGATACAGTTCACCCTCAGAGCAATGTGGCGAACATGTGTAATCGTACTGTGAAGCTTCTCTGCCACAGGGTTGGTTGGAGGATTTAAGTCTTTCTGCTGCTCCATCACTGTCTTCAGGTGCGGTAGAAACTCTTGCAGGTGGGTATAAATGCTCAAGATGCGCTCCAACGTGGTCTGGCCAGAGATGGTTGATACTGGAACATTGTCCATTTGCATATCACAGATCAGGTCTGCAGAATCTCCTTGACTGGCTTTCTGAATGAGAGGAGACAAGAGTCCATAAGAAATCTGGCTCTTATCGAACAATCTTGACTTTAGTTTCATTTGTCTCATGATAAATCCTTTTAAAGGAATAGTTCACCCAAAATGTTTAATTCTGTCATCATTTACTCTCAAGCAGTTCCAAATCTGTATGAATTTGTTTGTTCTGCAGAACGCAAAGCAAGATATTTTGAAGAAAACTTGTAACCAGGCTGTTTTGGGTCACCATTGACTCCCATAGTATTTTTTTTCCTACTATGGAAGTCA
>JAUCMS010000095.1:5723741-5745910 GCA_032357445.1 Enteromius radiatus | reverse complement strand
ACTGGTGACCCAAAACAGCCTGGTTACAGATGTTTTTCAAAATATCTTACTTTGTGTTCGGCAGAACAAAGAAATTCATACAGGTGTGGAACTACTTGAGGGTGAGTAAATGATGATAGAATTTAAATTTTTGTGCGAACTATTCCTTTACGTCATCTTGAGGCCCCCTAGTGGGCCTGGTTAAAAAACAGTGGTCTAGACAGAAACTGATTCTTGAAAATGAACCCAATCTGTGACACCAAGCCCCATTCAGTGTCATGACCCATATTTAACTATTCTTCTGAAAGACTCATTTCCACATTTTTTGTCTATTCACATACAGTATATAGCTAAATTTACAATTCCCACATATTCCCACCCACTCTCAAAACAGCTCAGTTTTGTCAATGGAAGGAATCACCTCACTGTATGCAGAAACCACCCAAGCAACTGTTGACCATATTAGGCTGACAATGTCAGAGCATCTCTTCTTTGTTGTACCAATCGCAACTGATTTAGGACCACTGACGTAAACGTCATACGCAAGGTTATCAATTATACTTTAAAAACAACAACAACTATAGAAAGAGTACTTACATATAATTCTAAGACCTCTGCTGTCCTTTTATTCATCAACTTAGTGAGCTTCAGACTACGGTGAAGAAGCTGGCTGCAGCTCTCATTCTTGCATGACATTTTTGGATGCACGAACTCAACAGCAATCAAGATGAGGATAGGGATGATTATTCCTGAGAAGGAATAAAAAAAAGTCATTGTCCGCAAAACACATTACTCCTTCATAACTTCATATTCACTGCTCTCAGAATGACCAGATGTCCATCTTATAAATGCACATATATATAATCAGTATACATGTAACACAATCAAATGCAACATAATTGAACAAATATGCATGCATATTGTAAGTGTTCCACATCTTGACCATTGTTAAGCATGCCTGTAAGCATATTGTTATGTGTGCAGTGTGGATGCAATACTTACTGAATTTTGCTTGTGATCTCTGAGATAGGCAGACCATGTTCTTAACATGACACTTCATTCTCCGTTCACAGACAAAGTTTCAAACTGGTCATGATCACAACTCTGAAAATGTTTTTAAAGACTGAAACCACACATTTGTCACTGGAAGGAAATGACGCGGCCAGCTTTCTGAGGCAACAAGAGTTCCCAGAATTTTTTTTTTTTTGTTTTGCGTCTTCATTATCACATGTAGTATGTGTAATGTTCCCTCCTTCTTTAGCTGCCACCCAGTTTTTGTGTAGCTGTATCTACTTACGTAATGCAGTCTGGATAGGTTGAGCAATCATATCTATTCATCATAGCTAATTTACGTTTGATGAGCAAAAATGTGACAAGATTTTACCTCTCATATCTTAAAAAGATTTTTATGTTGCACAATGCGAGGTGCATTTAAGATAACACTAAATAAGCATATTACTTTTATTTATTCACATTTGTATGCAAGTGTACCCTTGGGTTTTGAGATCACACTTTTATTTTGTTTATCACTGTGTTCAGTCAATGACATTACTCTCAATTTGATAAAAATGAACAAAAGCACACAAATAAGAAAAGGAACCACCATATCCAGCGCAGCGCTCATCCACCCTTGCTCTGAACTCTATGGCTGTTGGTTCAACAGGAAGTAGTCTTGTAATAGGAAGGTAGTTTCTCAACACTAGATTTTCACTTATACCTTTCAATCTTTTGACGCAGAAGCACAAAGTTAGGAATTTCAATATTAAGTTCAGACAAGGAAGGAAGATGACAAAGACTTTGCTGTGCTTTGATTTGCTGCACTTTTATTCAACTTTTTTTATGATGCAGCTGCATTTATATAGCATGCAGAATGACTAAAGTGGGCAAAAACATGCATCTGATGTTAACTGAGCTAAGCTTTATTTTGAATCTTTTAGACTACAAGGGAATCCCCAGAGCTAAAAATTTTGAACTTGCACAAACTTACTATAGTTCCCCAATTAAAGGCTGATCTCACAGCCACATCTGTAAAAATATATTCGTCCGCTTAGGTAAATAAATGTAATTTCTTGGGTAAGAAGTCTGTTGTTCCTGCATAAGTGTGACACTGATGTGGTAAGTCACAGGGGAAATCAGTGTCTTCTCAGCAAAACACAGGTAATAGCTCAGTACCTGGTACTTTCCAAAATTCTTACCAAAAACCATGCCTTATAGGTAAAGTGTCGTGGGAAAGAGGAGTAAATGGAAGTGTTGGATTTGCCCTTTTATACTGACTATGGTCACTTTCCCCTGTATTGGTATTGTTGTTTTAACATCCTGGGGTTTAGATGTGGATCTGGCAGCCCAGTCTTGTGAACTATATAAAGGCCACTTTCTACTGAAACACCCCTTTTCTAATGTTTACCAACTCCAGCCAGCTCTTTGGAAGTTAGAGTGTGTAAATTCAGCAGTATTTGTGCAGACAGCTCTGCTTTTTTTTATTAGGGACAAAAAAGATCAAAGGCAATTTCTCTTAACCTCTAAACCACAGGAAACGCTTTACTTGACAGTCTTAGGAAATCCCCCAGTCTCCTTCAAGTATTTCTCATAATTACCTATTTAGGCTTTTCACCTAAAAAAAAAAAATACATAGAGTCTGACTTTGTTGCAACTGAGCTAAGAATAATGATCATTTGTAACAAGCATATGGCTCTATTACTATTCATTGAAGGGAATCTTGAGGAAGTTTAGGTAGTTCTAATTGTGTGAGACATTTTTTTGACATTTACGGTGTAGTATAAAATATATTAATGAAAAAAAAAATCATCTTAAATGTATGAATTTAATGTCAATTTGTTGTTAGCCTATATTTGTGTGTAAAATAGCCTAGCCCAAAAGGACCGAAAATATAATAATTATGAATGCACCACAATTATCAAAGGAACTATTGTTTTCTTCACATGTAAAACTTATTTTATTTATTTATTTACTTTAATTACCTCAAAAATCACCAAGTGCACTCTATGGGGCGTAGCGATGGAAACGCTAAAAGTTTAAGACGCACACGCACGCGCTCTTTCCGCTGATTGCCCGTGGTAGGCATTGCATAACTCACTCTATCCCACCGGATCTGTTTGCTTCCTCCTCCTCCCCGTCCTCCTCCTCCTCCTCCTTCTTCTTCTCAGGAAGTGCAGCCGCTAGTCTGAAGAGAGGCTCCGGACTCCCGCTCTCGCATTACCGAGCGTCATCCGTCGCGATGCCCGTGAGCGACACACGCCAGTAGCAGATGAAGGCTGAAGAGGATGCGCTGGAAGCAGCAGGCTGTATGCGGGCAGCAGGGAGACGCAACGGCATCATCCTCATCCTCAGCATCAGCATCAGCAGCAGCAGCAGCAGGGCGCTCGGTTAGCGCCCACCCCCACTCACTTCGTCTTTTCCTCCCCCCCTGCAGAAGCATGCTTGCGTGAGGGATGAGGCTGGAGACAGGGACATCAGGCCAGAGCTGCGGCCTTCTTCTTTTCACAAGAGCCGGGCTCGCCATCATCGCAGCAGCATCCGCCAACGCTTTGCCATCATCACACCAGCATCTTTGGTAGGCAGCCTATCTCTCCTCTTCCGCTCGCCGTTTTTGCATAAGAAATGCAGGCCTGCCATGGTCATCCACTCAACCCCACATCAGTAGCCATGGCAACCACATCCTGTTAATAAGCGCTTTTTCATCCCCCCCATGTCTTTCTGTCTCCGGAGCGCAGGCTTATTTTACGCTTCATTTTTGTTGTAGTAAAGATATTAATTTCGTTGGGATTCGGAGCTCTTTTCTGGAGCTGTACATAATGTACAGTGTTTTCTCTCTCTCTCTCTCTCTCTCTCTCTCTCTCCATATATATAGATCCTTTGTAGAATGCAAACTAAGGCTACGTTTTTCACACACGTATATAGACAGAGAGAGACTTTCAGTTCATCACTAAAACAGCATATTTGCTTTCATATTTGCATTTTGATTCAGTCAGTGACACTATTATAGCCATTATATTTCACTCAGGAACAGTGTGTTAAACCCATCAAGATGAAGCTGATTAGCTCTGAAATTATATTTTTCTTCATTGTAAGATGCTATGAAGCTAAATGCTAACAGTCAAAATAGGCAAAATAGATGCCAGAAAGAAATAACAAGACCTGACACAGCCTCTGAAGGTGTTTAATGAAATGTGTAAGGCAAGCTTCATAATATCTTGTAGCTGACATGTGCTGAAATGTAACATCTGAAATGATTTTATTTTATTTTGTTTGGAAAATCTGTATGCAAGCAAATTTTTATGATCTCATATTAAATGGCAAACTACATGGAATATCTCTTATTTGTAAATAATTTTGCCACATCACAGGATCATTTGTAATAAAACAATCACAATTATAATGTGATCATAGTGAAACACCAAACAAGGCAATATATAATATATTGTTAACTATTCTTTACATTTTAACATGTTGACTTTTCATGTCTTCAATAGCACCTGTTGTCTTAAAAAAAAAAAAAAAAACATTTTCAAAAATGCATTGAAACTGAAAATATTTTACTAAAAATGTAAAGGCCTAGTATATAAATCAATGCAGATCATTTTACATGCAATTTCTCTGCAGAATACACTAAATCTTCTTGGTTATATAATAAATTATATGTGGTTGCATATCTTTACATTGTAAAAATCTGAATAAACAGTGATATTAAGTAAATGACAAGAATGTCACTTACTTTCCAGAACCGGCCATTATAAGGTTAAATGTCTAACCTACAGTTATATAAAGATCTTAAAGTTCATCTTATAAATGAATGGTTTAAAAGGTAACATAAACACATATTGTCTTGCTTGCCTTACCTGACCTTTGACCCCGAACACATTGTGTGTTTGCAGGTCAGTGAGCAGATCCAGGAGCATGAGCAGGAAGTTGCGCGGCGCGAGCAGATGTCAGGGTATAAGCGCATGCGGCGGCAGCATCAGAAGCAGCTGATCGCCCTGGAGAACAGGCTAAAGGCCGAGATGGATGAGCACAAGCTCCGGCTGCAGAAGGAAGTGGAGACCCAGGCCAATAACACCTATATTGAACTGGAGCGGCTGGCCAAGAAGCAAGCTGCACAACTGGACAAGGAGGTGTGTGCTCCTACTTAACGCTTGAAAAGTTTACAAGATGTCACATTTTTGCCTGCAAGTCAATATTATATGAACAAGCCATGGGGTCCAGATGCTGAGGATCACATTGAAACCCTGGAATGGAAAGTTTTAACCTTTTAACACTTTAGAACAGGGGTGTCAAACTCAATTCCTGGAGGGCCTGAGCCCTGCAGAGTTTAGATGCAACCCTAATTCTTGATTCATTCAAAACTGCATATTATGTGTGTTGGAGCAGGGTTGGAACTAAACTTTGCAGGGCTCCGGCCCTCCAGGAACGCCCCTGCTTTAGAACAATGGAATATTATAAATTATTGAAATGAAATATTTAACTGTTTCTAGAATTCAGTATTATCAACAATCACATGAACTCCTTTGTACAGGCAGTCAGATGTTCTTGCCTCTCTCTCAAATCATGTTGGAGAACATGAACATGAGGTTTACGCAAACTTGTGTAGTTCATGCAGCTTGAGTACTGCTGTGATTAAAAGAAAAGGTGAGAGAAATTCTGCGGTTCAAATTTATTTTCGGTAACTGTCTCTTAACTATACTAGCCATTTATTAGTAGCAATTAAGCACATATTAATGCCTTTTTCTACATTCCTAATCCTACCCAATACCTAAACTTAACAACTACCTTACTAACTATTAATCAGCAGCAACTTAGGAATTTATTGAGGGAAAAGTCATAGCTAATAGTGAATAAGTTTTCCCCATTCTAGAGTGTTACCATATTTTCGTAAATTGTAATAAATACAGTTTTTACTAGTAGTCTTAGACTGATTTTAATGAAATGACTCAAATCACCATGATGACAAAATATTGTGAATTTACTAATGCATAGTTGACCACAGGGAAATTTTGCGATACTTATCCTCCTTTGGGCCTGAATGATTAATTTGTAAGTGGTTAATGCTGCAAAACCAGATGTTATTTCTTTTGTCTTTCAAAGTTGAAAGCCTCAGCAGCTGAGGAAAAAAGAATCCAGCAACAGATCTTGGTCCAGCAGAAGAAGGAACTGACCACCTTCTTGGACACACAGAAAAGGCAGTACAGACTATGCAGAGAAAGAATGAAAGAGGTGAGATCAGGATAGTCGGTAGATTCACAGAACACAGTACAAACTCAGGACACCTTTTTATTGATGGGCACCATTCTTCAGGGACCAGTGAGAATTTTTAGTGTGACTTCTTTGTCACAGGGCCCTTAACAACATCAGACTAATTGTTTCATATTACCTATATCCTATCTTTGCACTAAAAATAATCTAATTTGTTCTACATACAATAGGAAATGAATGAAGACTCCGATACACCAAAAGAGGAGAAACAGGAGCGCTTGTCACGGCATAAGGAAACAATGCAGCGCTCCCAGGCTGAGGAGGAGGCCCAGCTGTTAAACCAGCAAAGACTGGTTTACGAAAGGAGCTGCCGTGCTCTAAAAAGAAGAAGCCTTATCAAGAAGCACGAGTTTGAACAAGAGCAAATGCGGGAGGCAAGAAATAATATGAGTCACAACAAAGAATGTCTCAAGCACATTGTTTTGTTGTTGTCAATTATGAGGTTTCATTTAGACATCCGAGTGATATCCAGAGTCTTGTTTGACACAAACATATACATATGTACTTCCGTTCAAAAGTTTGGTTGTAAGTTATTTGGATTTGTGTTATCTGAAAAGAACAGTATATTTAAAGTATAATGTATTCCTGGGGTGGCAAGGCTGAACTTTCATCCATCCTTTTCATTCTTCAGTGTCACATGATCCTTCAGAAAACATTCTAATATGCCTATTAATATCAATATCGAAGACAGTTGTGCTGCTTAAAAAGTTTGTGGAACTGTGTTTTTATAGAACAAACCCAAACTGTTGAAATGTAGTGAGAATGTAAAATATCGTGTCGATCACAGTATTTTCTGCTTTGAAATCTGTTTTGCACAATCACAAAGTTCTTTTAAAAACTATTTAAGTATTAATCATACTGACTTTGTGTTAAAGGAGCTTAACAAGAAGAAGACACAAAAAGAAATGGAGCATGCATTGATGATCAGGCAGGATGAGTCCACCCAAGAGTTGGAACAGCGGCAACTACAAACCTTACAAAGGCTACGCTTTGAGCTGATGCGCCACCAGCATCAAACTGAGTTGGAAAACCAGGAGGAGTACAACAGTCGACGCCAGAGGGAGCTACACAGGAAGCACGCACTGGAACGCCGACAGCAGCCCAGGAACCTTAAGGTAAGCAGTTACAAATTGTAATGGTACTGTAGAACTAACCTGAATGTAAAGGAAAGAATATGGACATGAAAGAGAGATAACACAAGCACAATTGTATTCATCCTTTGTCTGATGCGCTAATCTCCTCTGATTACAGACATTGGAAATGCAGATCAAAAAGCAATTCCAAGATACCTGTAAGGTGCAAAATAAGCAGTACAAAGCTCTGAGGAACCATCAGCTGGAGGTCTCCCCCAAGAGTGACCACAAAGCCATCCTGAAGTCTCTGAAGGAGGAACAGACCCGCAAGCTCGCACAGCTGGCAGAACAATATGAGCAAAGCATTAATGAGATGATGGCCTCTCAATCGGTAAAGTACACAGTAATAGTGAAACCACACATTTTGTGCTTGTATCCGAGGTTATAAACCTGAAACTTACTTATACCTTTCCCCTGATGAATGCGTTGAAACACACAGTACTCACTGAGTAAGTTATTTTAGGGTTTACACACACACACACACACACACATACATGCCTGGTCAGCTACATAGGCGTAATGGCTTTTATTCTGTATAGACCATATATTTCTATTGCCCACTGTAACACGAGTTTCCATGAATCTGTGTGTATTCAGGTTTACACACACACACACACGCACGCACACTGGACAGAACCTGATACAATAGAGATTGTTTTTGATACACAATCCCAAGGTTTTTTCTCTTGCCAGTGAGAAGCAGCAGCTAATGACCAAGACTTTTTGTGAGGTTTCCCTCTAGTGGCTATAGAGGGAAATTAATTTCCACAACCAAGCCAGAAATTTAGCTTACACCACCAGTTTTCCAAATGAAAACTGATCTTATTGTGTCACATTGCTGCTTATATGTGCAGTATTGTTTTTATTCACTACTGACTACAATAGAAGATGACTCTTTACTTAATAATAAGATATACTATTACATTTTTTATTATTTTAAATTTGACTTCATTTCTATACTTAGTTTTCATTTCAATTTCAGTTTTTGTTTTAATCATTTTATTGCATTTATTTATTTAGTTTTAGTTATTATAGTACTCCAGCTGAAATTTTGTTTCTTTCAGTTAATGTTTTTATTTTACTTGAAGTGATGAAAAGGAATTTTTTAATGAGCTAACAATATTAAGCATGCAATAAACCCCATCAGATAATAATTGCAGCGTGAAACTCTTTCAGTTACGTTTAGATGAAGAGCAGGAGGCTGAATGTCAGGCTTTAAGGCAGCAGCTGCATCAGGAGATGGAGCTTCTCGATGCCTACCAGAACAAAACGAAGGCGCAGATGGAGGCCCAACATGAGCGTGAGGTGCAGAAGTTGGAACAGAAGGCGTCTTTGCGGCGGGCTCACTTGGAACAGAAGGTGAGCTGATTTTCTTGTTTTTCATTTTTTTACGGTACATTTACCTCTGTACAAATTGAATGGGTTTGTATACATGTCAATCATACCTGAAACATCTAGTAAAGCCCACACCTCTGCCCACAGATTGAAGAAGAGCTGGCCTCACTTCATAAGGAACGAACTGAAAAAATCAAGCATTTATTTGAGCGTCAGGAGCGGGAACTGGAGATGTTTGATTCGGAGAACGCACGGCTAGGATTCGGGAGCTTGGCCTCATTTGACTTTCCCAAGGATGAGGCCAGATGATCCAACAGAGGTCAAAGGGACTGTTCAACACTGATGTCCTTGGACACATTGTGCCTGCACTGTCCCTGATTGTTGGATTTACCAAGATCACCCAAACAGTGACAATGCTGGATCAATATCTTATAACTCATATCGGTTGTGAGAACTTCCGAGAGGAGAAACTACACAGCCACAGACACAAAAGGTGGCTTGGTGATGCATCACCGAGCTCATAAACCAAGAAGAGATGATATCTAGACAAACTGACCTTTTCTCCATGCCATTGTCCCACTTTTGGTATTAAATTAGTAATTCAGGATATTTTAGTACAAGTAAGCACTTTGATATGTTAAGTACGATCCCATCATGTTAAGGTGGATATGAAGTGTGAAATGCCTTTGGTGTCATCAAAGGACATTGCGACTGTAGAATGTGTCCTGCGTCTTCACCGTGGCTATTAGCTGTTTTGTATGTATCACAGAGAATGTGACAACCGTTGATGAAAACTTTACGCAGAAGCCGATTTTGAAGCAGTGTCTGATTTTAAAATATGGTGAATACATTAAGAGCATTTAATTGATTTCATATTGTGGAACCCACGCTTTATTTCTTTTTACTTAGAAAAAGGACAAAAAAACAAAACAAAAGATGTATTCATTGTTCAGTATCCTAAATTAATTGGCATTCGTTTTATCAGGATGTGGATTTATTACATTGAATCAGTTCTGTCAGAGTTACCGGTATTATTGCATGCACTTTAAAAGACAAATTCAGGTTGTGAAGTGGAGCATGAATCTGTCAGAGATTTTAGCCGTGTACAAATAAAAGTGGTCATAGCAGTTTTGTTTTCATGGCTATTGATACTGAACATAAGCTTTATCTTTGATATAAATACCCGCCAAAATTGCCAAATGCCTTTAAGTTATGTTGATGAATGTTTTTCTTTTCCTTATTTTGCACAATTTGTTGAATTGTGATTCATTCAATGTGGACTTATCACTGCTCTTGTACAGGGAAAATGTTGCAATTTGTGTTGTACAAATTTTATATAAATATTTGTATATGATAACCTAAATAGGGTTTACATATGTATTGATCAATCATTGCCAACAAAGATCTATGGAACTCTTGTTCAGCGAAGGCAGAGGAATGCAAACTTATTTTTGTAAGTAAAATAGAAAGTAACTTATATTCTCGTGCATCATGTGACAGCCTTCATGTCTGGTGGAGCTATAATGCGAACACCTCTGTGTAACAGAGTTCATGGCTTGCTGTCATTTAAGAAAGACACCACTCCAGCAACTAGTAGAAGGGGTTCAGTTGATTCTTAATTCACAACAACATGTACTTTCTAGGCAGATTTGTGGTGTGTAATAAAAGATTCTTTGGGCCTGACCAACTACTATCTTTTATAAACTCTGACCTTTACCCTCATTATTCATGAGTGTCTAATGTTTTATCGCTGATAATCGGGATGGTTTCCTGCTACTGTCATTTAGGGCCTCTTCTCAGACAAAGCCATTGTTTAAACTGCCATTGCACAAATGAAGTGATGTTTTAACAAATAAACACAATGACGTTTATATCGGCTAATGGCATGCTGAGAAATACTGAGCATTTTCATAAAAGTTATAGGCCAAAACTGACTGGCTGTTTGTTTGTTTATTTATTTAGCACTTAAACAACTGTAAATATATGAAAGACATTGTGTAATTGATACCCTACCCTGTCAATTCAAGGTACTTCTGGCTTCACATCCTGTTTAGATGTGCTCTACAGCACTTCTTCCTCCCTCATCTCAGTCCCTTTATGTAATATGCTAATAATTGTAATTAATTAATACATGTATGATTAATGTTTGCTAGTTTGTACATTTAAAAATCCTGGACAATAAGGTTAAGTATAATACAGAAACTTAATAAGCCTATTGTTTGAATTATATATTGTATATATTTCATTATTGAGGTGTTTTACCATAGTTGTAGTTCTTTCACGGATGTGAAGCTCTCTGTAGTAGTTTATTTTTTGTGGAACGTGGAAACAGGGTCGTCAGTGACATAATTCTTAGTATTTGAATGTCCCTATCATTCACTTTTATTCTTCTTCGCTGATGAAGTGTTTGTATGATTTGTGTAGTCACAAGCCCGTGACCAAACAATCAGGCTGTTAAAACACGATGATTGGTCTATTTTGGAAGTCTTTCTCACCGAAACACTGCTGAACACACCTTATACTAAAGTACACTGATATACTAACTAACTACAGAATATAGACAATGACAAAAATAAAGTAAAATAAAATATGATAACATTTGTTTTTCCCCCCACTGTAGCCTAAAACTAGATTAATTAATGAATTCCCCTCACTGACCACAAGATGGAGACATTCCGTCCAGAAACATCACCAATGAGATGAGAAGAACGAGTTTATTACAGAAATATACTTAGCCTATGCAAACCTAAGAAAATATTGAAGTTATATTAGCAAATATTAAATGTAATTAAAATGGAATTGCACATTTCCCTTTGTAGTTTTGTTCTCTTCCTTTTTTAGATCAATGCTAAACTGAACATATGGGGGCGCAATAACAAATGTTACTGTTTAGCCCAATAAGGGAGGGCTAAATTAAGCACAGGAGTTCAGCAGTCTGGAAGTTCACACTTGCAAATCAGGTACGAAGGGTTAATAGTTGTCGTTTTTTCACTTCATGGGTTATTAAACTTTTTCAACGAGTTTTTGCAGCTCATTATAATGGATCCGTGTGGCAGCGTGTGTTTGCTAGTAGCTACGTCTCATAGATCTGCTCAAAATGTGAAATTATCACCAAGATTTCTGGGGTGGAATTCCAGTAATATGTAAGAAACATTTCTTCGACTAAAGTTTTTTTTAAAAATTATTTTATGTCTAGAAATAATTGAAAATGATCATATTTTCCATCCAATGTAAAGTTCCCTTCCTTACAGTTACACTAGTTGACCACGCGAGGGCGTAGTTCAGAAAAAAGAAAGAAAGAAAGAAAAAAGGCAAGACTATTTATAAAGTTCCAGGGAAAAGTTGTGATACACTAATGTTTATAATGAATTGAGCATTTGAAATACTTAATCTTAAAAAAGTACCCTTTTTTGTATAAAGTAAAAATGAGCTGGTGTCTCCAAATTTTTGACGACAACTACATATAAAATCGAACCAATATGTGAAAATATACTTGTGATATACCTCAAAAAAAAGAAAAAAAAAGAAATTGATTCCAGTTTCGTTTTGGGGGCAACATTTAATTCTATTTATAATTTTCATGTTACAGAGATCAAATAAAAACAAATACCATTATAGAACACTGACTGACATTTGTTAGGATATCATATACCCTTGTTACACAAAAATGTCAAATGATCCATGAGTCATAATAAGGTAATCTCATTAAGACTGCAACTGTCAGCTTATTAACTCTAGAAAGTATATCAGAGGTAACCTTTCAAATCTTCCAGTGGAGGTTTACTTGTGAACAATTATGCAACAAATTAGTCAGCTCTCTTCAATACATCAAAGGTAACAATAAATGAAACTCTATGGCGCTTTTAAATTTCTAATATTAATAAGCTACCATTGAATTAAACTCTATGGTGCTTTTAGGTTTATTATCAACACACTGAATTTGTAAAGGGCTTCAGACCTAAGTAAGTTTTTAACATCTGTCGATATTAATAGTTTTGTTGTTTAATAGTATTAAATAAATTATGTACTGTACAAATTTGCAAAGCTCAGAACTGCAGCGAACTAAATTGAGCCATGTCTATGAAAGGCAATGAGTAGATGCTGAGCTAAGCTTGCAGCTGTTTGTTCGAACTCTGCATGTTAACAGTTGCTGTGGATGGAAATAAATGTAGCTTTGACAGCGGAAACCAGATAGGAGAGGTACATCAGGTTCAGATATTTGATTAGGGTCAGCGCACTGTAACATAATTCAAGACCTTGTATGGATCATGTCCAATAAAAGCAATCTCAGGATGTCTTGATGACTGGTGAAAAACAGATTTAGATCATTTTCCCTCAAACATGTATCACAGTTAAATAAACCAAATGAAAACTTTAAAGCTTACAGAAAATGTATCGTTCAGTCTGTTTCAACCTTATGCAAGGACATTATTCAGTTTATGGATGATAGTGTAAAAGATTTACTATGATTTAAAAATGGTTACAAAGCAGATTGACTTGTCTGCTCTAAATGAGGGCGGTTCAGTAGGTTTTGACATTTAACATATTAATGCACTTCTCACAGCTCAAAACACTTAGGCTATTTAGTAATTATGTTTTGCTTTGGCTGCTTATGTCTTACAGCTAAACGCTGTTTCCCCCCAAGAGTATTTAAGAGTGTGAGTGATGAGAAGCTTGATAGATGTTGGCTGGTTTATGGCTATCAAAATTATTGCTGTGGGGAAGCCTTGACGTGCTGCTGATCTCAAACTATTTACAGTTTATCCAAAGCAGTAAAAACACAGCAGGTGTGAAGTTGTCAGTCTCATCCTGGTACGTTTTGAATTTAAAGAGCCTGCGAAGCCAAGCCTGACTTCATGCTCCTCCACAGACGTTTGTCACATTACTGGCAGTACTTTCATGTGCAGAGTTCTTTGCAGTAGTCACTCTAACAGCATTGACAATCAGGCCTGGGTCTATTCTGCATGGGCCTTGCAAAAATCGTCACTAACACGCCCTGAAAACGTCTTTCAGAATAATTTACCACTCTTGGCATAGAATAACGAAAAACTACTACTACTAGAAAAAAAAAAACGTTTTACAGCTGTTCACATAGAACCATTGCCAACGATGGTCTCTACGGTCAACTTAGCTCCTAATGCTTTTCCGAAACTCAGCTCAGAATAGTAGTTAATCCTGAGGTGGGGAAAATTGACAAAGAAAATATTGTTTTTAAATATTTATGAATTCATTTAATTATTTCACTTAATTCCTCATCTAGCAACTCACAATACCTTTGAGAAACGCAGCCCATAGTGGTTGATACTCCAATGTATGTTTCCTTACATTTTTCTACAGGGTTATTCACCATAAATGAACAAGGACTGACTCCACCCTCGGGACTTTTTTTTGGGGAGGTCACTTGCGTTACACAAACATATGCAACGTGTCCTGTAGGAAATGCGGACGTGTGAGCCAGTATATATATAGTTCACGTTTCTGTAGAATGTTTGGCTCAGACAAGACTGAGCTGCGGGGCACAGAGGGGCAGCCGTCACGGTTGGCATTTGGCAACATTTGCAGGAACGTGCAAATGGGATGTCAAGCACATTTTGAAACATTCAGGAAATAGCTTTTTATGCGGTAAAGAGCTTAGCGGCATTCATTTCAAGTTTTGCATGGTCTGACAAATGCAATTTATAACTCAAAGCCAATTAGTACTGAATGCATGAGAAAAAATATTATTAATACAATAATATTTTTATTTGACCATCCTAATTGGCTATATATATATATATGTGTATATATATATATATACATATTTTAAAAGAAAAATCACTGCTGTAAAATATATAAATTAAATGTGTGTGTTTACTATGGTAAGTCATATATCACACATTTTACACAGGTGATTATTTCTTGTGTATGTATAGAAAGTGTTTATGTATGGAAACATGCAAACGATTATTTTGCA
Organism: Enteromius radiatus; assembly: GCA_032357445.1. Taxonomy (NCBI): domain Eukaryota; kingdom Metazoa; phylum Chordata; class Actinopteri; order Cypriniformes; family Cyprinidae; genus Enteromius; species Enteromius radiatus. The sequence goes on along the minus strand of JAUCMS010000095.1, from coordinate 5,731,243 downwards.
AGATAAAAAGATGCATTTCACACACAGCACACAGTGACCATTTGTTATTGTTGTCTTTGATTGGAACCTATGGGATGCATTGACTGAAAGAAAATATTGTTTTTACATTTCTTTGAGTATGAGAAATCCATGTGACATTGTGAAAATCACGTGTATCTTGTATGTTCACTCTTAAGACAATTGGTTCTAACGAGTGGCGGATTAAGGTTTTTCAGCTTGCTAAACCAGAAGAACCATTTTAAGAACACTTTTTACAAGGTTCCATAAGGAACTATGCCTTGAAAATGCTGTATGACTTTAATGGTGTGATAAAGAACCTTTTAAATAATAGATGTTTGAGTGTTTTTTGTTTGGTTTTTCACTCCTCTGCCTGCATGGTTTGGTTAGACCTTGTAGCCTCTATTTAGAGTTTTATGTTGAAGTCATTTTGGCCTAACAACAGTTATTAGATGAATACAACTGATAATTGACTCTGAACGTTATAAAGATATAAACTCAGAATAGATGTAATGAATTTCAAGTTTGGGTGAATCTTTACAAACCTCTATGATGTCTTTTCATCCATCATTATGTATGTGTTAATGTAAATGAGTGGCATCTTCTCTCTGCAGAAGATCAGCATGTTTAGGTGTGACTGGCATCTGTCCTGGGGCCGGTTGCATAAAAGGTTAAGACTAGTCTTAAAAGTAAGTCAGCTAAATTTTTAAAGACTGGTCACAATTTTTTAAAATTCAGTTATAAAAATGTATATTAGTCTAAGGTAAATACAAAAAATAAAACGGATTACTCTTGGCTAACTGCTAGTTGGTCAGACTAGCTCTTAAGACACTGTCTTAACATGAAGGCTAAGTTTATGCAACTGGCCCCTGGTCAAAATGTACAATTTTTGAATCACACTGTGTCTTTTCTGTTTGTTAAAAAAGCTTTAAAAGGAAAAAATGATGTTTGTTATTTGTTAATTATTACTACTCTTAATGATCCCGCAGTACTAGACTGGTCTGCACCCCAAGACCTGAACACCCAAGCAACAGTGCTTGATCTAACTGATGTTCTTGTTTCTTGTTAAAGATTTAATTTCAAGCATGGTGAAGAGCATCAAATCTAATCAGCCAATCAGCCCAAATGGCTTTGAACAGACCAAAATGTTTCTGCTCTAGACTCACTAAATTATTTTCAAACAACAGAAAGCTGGAAATTTTTTTACAATTCAGTTTTCTTTATTTTTGTTTGCTTAATTTTTTTTTTTTTTTTTTTTTTTTTACTTGCATCAAAAAAAAAAAAAAAAGTACAAAGGATATATTGTATTGCAAAACACTTTTGCTGTTATTGAGGTGGGGAACGGTAAGGTCAGGGACAGGTCTGGTGGTATGGGTAGATTTAAGGTAGGGCACTGACAAGCTAGGCAATATCATGCTCATTATCACAAATGAATCGCCTGAGATAATGAACTCAGTATTGCCTAGCTTGTCAATGAACTATGGCTCTGTTTAGTAAAGTGGCTGCATAAACGAAAGTTCTCAGATTTGATCAATAATATAGTCATTTGTGTTCCAAAGATGATGGTCTTATGGGTTTGAAACGACACAAGGGTAAGGAATGACAGAATTTTCATTCGTGTGTGAACTAACCCTTTAAGATCTATTTATACCAGACAGAAAGTTCACTGAGTTCATCTGAAGAATCATGATCTTTCCAAGCTATTGCAGAACCCAGTCAGATCAGAAAGAGTGTGTCTTAATCTGTTACAGGCTTCTGTTGTATTTTATTTGAAATGTTAACTAAATGATTGACACCAGGGTCTGTATTTCAGTTGTACTTACTAACAACTAACAAACATCAGCTTTTTGAACAGTGACTCATAACATGACTAAACTGATTACAAAATATTGTTGTATTATTCCATGCAAATCATACCTAAACGTTAGAGTTTTCAACAATATACAAGAACCCAAAGTCATTCATTTACATTTCAGAAAGAGAGAACATCAGCATAAGAGCATCTCTGTATGTATCCAAAATATAAATGTGTTTTCTGAACACATGGTTTTGCTATGTGGTAGATGAAGTGAAAGGCATTTTACTCCCCCATGTCTAGCATGTATCCCATGGATCATAAAACTGTCTGCGTCAGTCTTCAGCAGCTGAAGTTTAAATAGGAATGAACTAGATACATCTTTTAAAACATATTCTTTTATGGGTAAAACTCTAAAAGGTAATGACCGGTTACCATTGCCTCAAGTAACATCAAGCCATTTTTACCATCATGCAAGTCTTTTACCATCTTGTAAATCCAGTGTCCCCTGAATAGTCCTACTGTGATGTTTACTGTACATTTCTTTCACATTCATACATGTCCAGAACTGCACTTGCTGCTTGGTGATTTAGTTACTGTATTCAAAAACTATCAAATATATATAATATTGTAATTATGATCATTAACTTTTAAAAAATTATTTTAAGGAATTCAATTATTTTGTGTAGGCCTCATCATAATGCAAGTCAATGCAAGCCAGTACAGCTACTGTATGAAAAGGGTAAGGATCTGTCTCGACACGTTTAAGAAAAGTTGGACCGAAAGCACACACTGCAGTAACCAAACCTCTCATTAGCAGAAAGATGCTATAGGCTAACCTTGGTTTAGGAGCATGTTGTGTGGAGAGGGGCGAACTTAAGTGCTGAGAGCAAGTTTAATTCATTTAGGTCTTGTTAAATGCATTTAATTACTGAATTTAGAGATGCCATTGTCCAGCTCAGTTCATTTTAAGTAGTATCTGTGCAATCAAATCAACATTAATTGTTGATAATTAAGTGTTCCCAACTAAGCAAGCCATAGGTGAGAGTGCCAAGGAACCAAAACTCCATTGTGACAGAATGGAGAAAAAACCTTGAAGAAACTAGGCTCAGTTGGGAGGCCAGTTCTCCTCTGGGCAGATGAAACCAGCAGTTCAATTCCAATTGCAGCAAAGTCCGATTGTGTAAAGGACTCATATGATTCCTGTGGTCTTATCCCTATGGCCGTCAAGGTCTTCACTGGGGATCTGTCTCTGTGGCTCATCTAGGTGTCCTGCTCTCCACTGATGTTTAGGGCTGTAGACATCATCTCTAGGTGCTGATCCACCATCTGGATCTGGAATAAGAAAGAAACAGACTAATATTAGTGTAGATACCATTTGATGTAATGAGTACATCCTGTGCTATGGGGAGTGTTCACAATTCTGGTTGATCTAATTAATGCAGCCTAACAATCATTTAATGGATTTGAATATTAGAAACATATTACTGTGTTATGTGTAAAAGATGGGTGTTTAATCTACAGTTTAAAAACAACGCGAGGTTGACCCAAAGTGCTTTACAACACTATACAAACAAAAGGCAAATTGAAACAAAATAACCATAAAAAATGCTTAAATATTCACAGAACATACACAAGCTGTAAAAAATGGGACCATAAGACATTGGAGCAATTATGTTGAAAATACTAAGATGTTCATTAATATATAGGTGACCGGTAAGAATGTTAATATCCTGAGTAGCACTTAATAATTCAATAATTCATAATTCAGTCTGTAAATATAAGACTCCAGCATGGGAACGATGATTGACTTCTATCAAGAGACAAGGAGAACAATATGGGCAGATGATTGGATATGGCATCATCCTCAATTTTTATATCCAGCACTGACATGCAATGAGATAAAATCAAGTAATTTAAACTGACAGAGTGAGTCTGCCTCCCAAACAGTGTTAGTGAGATAAGGTTCCAGAGTTTAGGTGCTAAATAGGAAAAGGGATCTGCTGCCTGCGGCCGGTTTTGATAGAGTTTTGAGAATGAGGCGAATGTGGAGGATGTGTTAAAGCTTGCTCAAGTACTGAGGAGCTAAGCCATTCAGGGCTTCATAAGTAATTAAGAACATCTATACGATGTTTAATAGAGAGTCAGTGCAGTGTTGACAGAACCAGGCTAATACTGTATGCTCATACTTCCTGGTTATAGTAAGGACTCTAGCTGCTGCATTTTGAACAAGCTGTAGTCTATTTATCAAGCGTGCAGAACAACAACCCAATAAAGCATTACAATAATCTAATCTCGAGGTCATCAACGCATGAATTAACATTTCTACATTTGATGTTGAGAGCGTAAGTCACAATTTGATATGTTACAAATGCTATAAACATGGATTTGAAAGGGAAGATTGCTATCAAATGGTACACCTAGGTTCCAAACTCGTGAGGAATAATTAACAGAGGTCTGCTGCTAACCAAGTGTTAGACAGTGTTCAAGGTTATTACATGGGAGGTTTAGGTCTGATACTTAACTCATAATTTACATAATTATTTCATAATTTACAGTAAGAAATGACTCATCATCCAGTTTTCATATGGACTATGCATTCCATTAGTTTCTCAAATGCTTAAAGAAGCCAGCGAATGGTGTATTTTTCACTGGTTATTTTGTCAAATGCATTAGTAGAAGGGCAGTATACCTAAAGCTAGTCTCACGTAGCCAGACCTTCAGACTGACGGCTGAAGGTCTGGAATTCATAGTGGCTTTCTTTGGCCAAGGCCCGCCCATAAGGCTGTTTGACCAACGTGTCCAAAAACCAATAACAGTTTGTTTCGTTTAGCGTCACGTTTCAGGACGTGGAAATGTCCACACAAGAACAGATCGGCGTGCAACAAGTCAGTCAGCATGGAAAATCCAGATGAGACGCTCGCGGTAAAGATTTGTTTGAAGCATATCTCTCCACTTTTTAACACCCACAAGCAATTCTGGAGAACTGAACACAATACTGAATCGACCAGCTGCGATGTCAGCGTCTGTTGTTTCATGTTTGCCCGCGAACGCAGCTGATATCCCCTTCTCAGTTAACCTAGGTACTTTGCTTAATCTTCCATAATAGAAAACTCCTGGGCATCTTTTAAAGAGTATATGCCGTGAACCTCGCATACTTTTGAGAATCCAACGTTTAGCCGATCTTGATAAATGCTCATTGTCACTCATGTAAACACAACAGTTTTCTTCCGACATCACACGTCTGCGCTTTGTTTCCCGACAGACTGAAAATAACTCCAATAGAATTCAACCAATCAGATGACGACTTCGACATTCCTGAAGGGTTTCCAGTTAAGTGTACCATATGCATCAGACATTTAGCCAACGTTCCGTGGGTGTGACATCTGAGGCTGAGACTAACCTAAAGCTAATATTCCTTTAAATTATGAGTGATGAAGATTAACAATATTTGTTATTTATGAATTTTAACTCCCACTATATACAGTATGTCCAATATTTTGAGCCACTATCTCTTTCACAGAAGGGATGATGACCCTGACACTTGTGAAAGACAATACTCCTTTCACTCAAGAGAACTGCCAAGGAGAAAATGTCAACACAGACTTCTTTCTCACTAGCAACAACCATTTCCTTAGCTAGTTGACTGACTACTTGTTTAAAATCTTGATGACACTCAAATAAGTATTTCATCTTGGCTCATAAATAGTTTTTGTTCACAATTGTTAAACAACCTAGAACTTTAGATTAAATGATGGGACAAAATAAATTGCCCACAATGTTTATGACTTAAACATGTACAGGGCAAACAGCTAATGGCAAATGTTAAAGCTGATGTAAAAACAGAATGTAGTAGATGTGATCACTAGTTATGAATCTTGAAAAGCATATGGAGGAGGCTTTAATTACAGCTTGGCAAACTATACAGTCAGGCGAGTGGAATGTTTCCGAGTATTTAGACGACACAGGCTTGCCAACAAGATCAGGGAAAGATAGCTGGTAGTTGGTGTTAACATTTATGAGAAGAAAAATAATTTAAAAAAATCTGAAAATTAAAATGCTATTCATTTAAGATTGGAAAATCTTCCTTCAGTATGCTTATAGCTATGGCTGGAAATGACATATGAGTGAACACTCATAGGTTATAGAGGAAGGCAAAGTTGTAGAGGAAGGCAAGAAGTGTTGCCCATGAGTGGAGAGTTGTGGTCACCCTCTGACTCTTGGTACTGTTAATAACACATTCAAGTAGGCCTCATACCAACACATGTCCAGAGTTTTTCTAGTCCTGGTTGGGGACCTTTGTGGCAAGTGGGTAAGCCATGCCAAATTTAAATTTTAAAGCTATCCCTTTAAGAGACGTTATATATTTTTCAGGATTGGAATGCACATTATTGGAGCTTTACAATGGAAAATTATTCCATATGTTGTTTGTTTGTTTGTTTTACATGGCCTGTTTACATATAGTTTTCTGTGTTCTACCAATTCATCTTATTATTACATGTTTATTTTTATTACATATGTAAAGATTCATGATACTTAAAAAAACGTCCTCTTTTACATCACTATTGACTTCTATAGTAGGAAAAACAAAATACTGTGGAACCCATCAAGACCTGAAATATGGGAGACATACAACATGTGCAGTGTTGGGGGCACCCAGGACCAGGGTTAAGACTGTGCTTTAATGGGTTCAAAAGTAAACAAACATCCCAGCAGTCAAATTGGTATTTGCAGTGGCTTTTACACAGCAGATTTATTCAAATTAACAAGTCATCACACAGGACACAATTAACACTCAACCCAGGCAGTACACTGAAGAATAGGTATATAGGTATAAAATAATAATAAGAATCACTATCACCCACCACATCACTAACTCAGTGAAGACCCTCTCACCACAGCAGTCAAATTCCATACACACAGGCACAAACTGTCCTTACAAGTGCCAAAAAAACCCAAAAACAATTTAATACACATGCAAACACTCAATACCCTTCCCTTATCACCCAACCTATGTTTCTTTTGACTATTAAAACCACATGCTTAAACCGCAGTAATATACATAAACTCTAAAACCACAGATAACAACCGGTGCCCTGTCCTACAACACTTATACTGTAAACACACATTAGTCACTTTAATAATACACATACACATAGTAATCCACTAAAACTACTACCTTGTCTAATCACTTAATAGTATTCGATGTAACAGTGATCTGCCCCACTTTTAAGTCATCAATCAGCTGCAATGAAAGAAGCTTGCATTTATTATGCCATCCTAAAAAGGCACAAAATCACTTTCACAGACTTTTACATTAAATGTTCCCTCCTGGTGGAATGACCTGCCCAACTCAATCTGAGCATTGTGTCCTTATTTAATCCTCTAACTCTAGGACTCTCTATTCTAATTCAATTTTTCCCCAAAAAACTTCTCCCCTTCAGATTTGCACTCTTCATTTACTGCTAGTTTTCTTTCTTTTTTTTTTCCCAAAGGAAATTTATCAAGAATAAGGGCATTGTTTGAGAGTTCGACATGGACTTTTTTTTTTTTTTATCAATTTCTAGTCTTATTCTTTTCAATTGTCTATTCTCATATCTCATATGTTGGTAATATAATGTGACATTATCTCCCATGACTGTGACCTGCTCCGTGAGCAGTTTGAGGAAGAGCAGGAGGCAAAGGCTGAGCTGCAGCGGGGAATGTCAAA
>JAUCMS010000095.1:5634879-5660186 GCA_032357445.1 Enteromius radiatus | reverse complement strand
GATCGGAAGAGCGGTGCGGTAGGTGTTGTGGCAGATGCTGGTTCAGTAGTTGTTGCTGGTTCTGCTGGTACCACAGTAACGGGCTCTGCTTCAGGTGGCTGTGACATGGTGGATGCTTTGTTACAGGAGAATGAAAGCAAAAGATGGGACAAAACCCAGTCGAAAGGCAAAAAACAAGTGGACACACGCAGGTGGGATGTTCAGCAAGCACACATTCTCAGCACTGCACCTTTAGAGAGAGAAAGAAAGAAAAAAAGAAATTATATGTGTATATGCTTGTAATCAGATTTAACTGAAACATCACATACAAAGAAAATCATTCAGATTCACATCAATTGTTCATTGCATAAACGTCAAGCCCTTCAGACCTATTTTATTTGGCCAATAGTTTCTGTCAGTGACAGAAAGGCAGAGGAAAGGGAGGAAACAGTGTCAGCAGGAAAAAAAAAAAAACTTCCTGCTTAGTAGGCAAAACAAAACAAAAAAAAGTGCCAAATAAGTTTTCCATTCCAGAAATACAGAATTTATAGGAAAATGACATTGAGGGAAAAATCGTCACAAGGTTGCAAAGAAATAATCACTCCTTTTATTTCAAAGTCTCATCTCCATATTTCAACTCCCCAATTTCAAACAAGGGATCAAAAAAAAGCACCATTCAATCACCTTTCACATCAAATCGAGATGTGCATATTTTAAACAGTTATCATTGTTTATCTCAAACACCACTCAAGTATGATTCCCTAAAAGATGCATAAACTACTGCAACTATTTCAATCAGTTGAACTGAAACGGTGTCTTGTTCAATAAAAGGAAAGATCATTTAGCAAAGATGAAATATAATTGAAATAGTCTGAAGGACATACCTTAAGCAGCTGTGTATTTCTCAGCAGAAAGTGAAAAGAGTGTAAGAGAGCAAAGGTAGGCAGATCAAAGGTTGAGCAATTAAAACCTGTTAATCCTTTTCCAGCAGCTCATCAGCCCTAAAAAACATTTTCAATCCCATGATTCTCAAGGATTACCCTTTCAGCTGTAGTCTTGGAGCAGAATTACTTTTCCCGGTTTAAATTTGAGAAAATCTGATTTCCTCAGATTATCCATTCCTTATCTGACATGAATTTGCCCTGACCAATCTCTTAGACACAAGCTTATGAGTTTACAGAATCGCAACGCAGCAGGAGTCAAAAGCAGAGACAGAGAATGACAAAACAGATCTGAAAATATTATAGTCTACTACAATAGTGGCTACACAGAGATGAAAGCAAACTGCCATCATGATTTTATAATTAACTCAAGTTCTATTAGATCATATGACCATGAGCAGCATGTGCATTATTGCTTTATCATGCATATGAAGACATAAGAAGGCATAATTCCTTAGGAAGGAAATAAACACGCATAAATTAAAAAAAAAATAATTATTAGATCAAGTTCTTTAAATGACAATCACGTTAATTTTAAGAGTAATACAATGACAAAAATTATGTCTCTCAATTGGTAGAAGAGTAACATTTTATGACACTGATCATCTGACGGACACAGATAATGAATAGTTTATCAGCTGAGCTGTGATTTTAAAGAGCGGAAAACAGTGGCAGAATTGCTATAAAGACAACTGCCATTACTGAGTGTTGAGGGTTATACAGTGTAAAATGGCCTGTAATGTAGCCACCATAAAACAGGAGTGATAAGCGAAATGAAGATTCTTGTGCAAGAAGACACAAAATCATGAGTGTTTTCTGTTTAACAAGCACCCAAGCAAGTAATCAGCATCATGTCTCAAACAATCACACAACAGTGATAAAAATTCACATAATCATAATTTTTTTATGCTGTAAAATGCATATATAAGTTACTTTTAAACATTGGTTAAGAGGTGCATTACAAGCATACCAACCACAAAGCGCATACAAGCAACAATCAATCCTGCTGTTTGGTATCGAATCAGATAAGAAAAGGAATTAAAAGGCTTGCTTATGACTGATTTTCCAGCTAAATGATTCGGGATGAGTTCAACACATTCTGGGATAACCTGTGCCGAGTTTCCCAAAAGCATAACCCTAGGTTGTTCATAGGTTTAGGCTTGCAATGGGAAATGCAGCCCTGAATGACTGAGAACATTTACAGACAAATACATAAAAAATCTTATGACTATCTACACATTAACCCCGATGAACCAGGTAAGGCACAAGATGGAGGAGCACACTAGCTCAGAAGATGATGGCACACTGCATTGCTAAATTCCAACTTCTGAAAACAATTAAAAGATCCAGATGTCTGAGACTGTGATCTGCCGTTTAAAACAGAACACCTTTTTCAGTGCAGTACCTAACATAATGGCTTGTTTATACTCAAGATGAGGATTTGTCTCATGTTCCTGGCTATTCAGTAACTTAAATGAACCCAAAAGTCACAACAGTTAAGTTTCACTAAAACAGAGGATTCAGCAACAGCTAAGGGTGTTCATAAACAGAGGCACAAATCCACATCAGCAGGATTACAAGCGTGCTAGTTACACATTAGAATTCACAAAATACCCAATAGATTACTAATAGTCGATTATCACGAAATAAGAATAATAATAATAATAAAACATAAGAACAATTTAGTTAAAACAACACCTGTGAACTGGGCAAAATAACCAATTAGTCCATGATCCGCTGCTTTTAACACCCAGCAATCAAAGACTTTTTTTCACCACTGATACATGATACACTAACTTTGAGGTTTTATTTTAGTTTTAAATAAGTTAACGGTTTATACAGTAGGTTAGTAAAATATTGCACGTAATTGCATATAATTTGCGTATTATAAATCGTTTGTTAAAATTGGTAATTTCGTCTGCATTAATTAGCAGTTAAAAGGATGTATTATCTCGTGAACCAATTAAAACCCCTAAACAAGACAAAACAACAAAGCGTTCATAGTCATTTGATCTAAATGTGATTACATTTCTCACGTTTCGGCGTTTCTTTACTTTTGCTAACAGTCATCACTTTTATTTGCCATCAAGTCAAATACCCAAGCATGCCGAACTTGACAAGAAAGTCAAATAAGAAACCGGCACAGGTAATATGTGAGGATGTAGCACCAGAGTGTCAGTCACTTACCGCAAGCATGCATTCTTGAACTCCACACCTGAAACACTGATAACGAACTCAGTAACGAACAGTTTGAAGACGTGTCAATGCTAAACCACTCTCACTCCAAACAGGCGGTCCTCAGCCTCCTCAAACGGCTCCCGCTACCGAGCGCCAAACTGACGGAGACTCGAGCGCCTCCCACAGGTACCGGGCACCTTAACTCGATCTTTATAACCTCACCTGCAATATGCAAATATCAGTGATTGATCAACCTTGAATTTGAAGAACACGAAATACTTTTCACGAATTACTTGAATATATACATTGCATAAATATATCACGAACACGTAATTTTTTATATTAATAATTCATTTCTCCTGAAAAATTTGTTCAAATGAGAACTCACATAAATTTTGCAATGTGCAGATTTCCTTTTCAGTTCAAACTCAAGAACAATCTAAATGCCAGAAAAGAAATTCTGCTCTCTGTTCATCCTTCCTTCCTCAGATCCCTTCCTCTGCTGACACTGCTGTATGTAAGAAAAGGAATGGGTAAATAAAATACTTGCAAAAGTAATGATGATAAAAAGTTGGAAAAGAGATGGAAAAAAATGAAACAAACAAATCTTAAAATATGCCAGTGTTGTTTGACTCAAGATGCACACCAGTATATTTTTTTAAAAGCATGTTTTTAAATCAGCCTAAAGCTGAACTATGGCCTAACCCTGTCCTAATCTAAGCCCTATCTGTAAAACCAAGCTATTAGTCTTCTACATGCTATGAATAAAAGTAATAATACATTTTATTTATAGAATGCATTTTAGTGTGTATGATTGAATAGGATTTTAAAAATGTAATATTGTAATACCAAATTATTTTAGACTTAGAAGTTGTACTCTGGTTTTACGATTCCAGATATAACCCATGTAGTACAAGTCTCCCACAGTGCCCCAAAAACAGGAAAAGAGGAGAGGAGTGCAGTTCATGCCCCAATCCACCTTCCTGAGTGAGCTGAGGGGAAGTGTCTGAAACATTAAAAAGTGGTGTTCTCAGCACATAGCTGTAGTGTGCAGGACAGGATCTATGTTCCCTCTGCATGGCCAACATTCCTCTTTGACCCTGCACAAAGACACCATCAGATCTGTATTGTTTTGTGACATGGCTGAATTTGATGAGTGAAGAAGGCAGCTGACTTGGCACAGATGAAGTGCAGGCTGCTGATAGGTCATTCACTTTGAAAGTGGCAATAATGGCTAAAGTAAATATTTTTCTGTGTGTACATATTTGCACCGTCAAATCATTTGTTTGAAGGAATTTGATTCTAAGTATTTAAATAAAACTTAAGCAACAATTAAGTAATACAAACATCCATATATGGGACTGTGCATTAAGACTGACATTTATAAACCTCCCCCAAACAAACAAGCACATTTTCAAAAGCCTGCAACCAGTAAACACTTTTGGACTTCTCGTATGTCAATAGTATTTGTTTAAGATTTCAACATGCCTCTGAAATCAATGGTCTCACGGTCAGAAAAAAAAGGTTTAGTTTTACAGGAATTGAGGAAACATAGAAATCACATATTTTTTACTTATTTGTTTGAAGGATACTTGACCCAAATACAACAGAATCCCAGGACTGGGTAAACATTATATTTTATGGGTAGCTTTGTTTTTTTTTAGAAATCTATTTTCCTAGGTTTTATAAAACTATCAAATATTCTTTTCAAATACTTTTTGTAGTGTAGACATAAGATGATTGTACTTTGTACTTTATTTGTATTTAATACAGAGAATGCTAAAAGCATTTTAAAACAAGAAAATACAGATTCTGTGACAGCTTGAAATATATATGTATAATAAAATTCACCATATCACATGATTTAAGGTATCTGGGAAAGCACAGAGATATACACAAACCTTTGGAAACACACACATTTCCAAACTTTTGACAACTCTAAAAAGCTTGATGTTAATTATTAACCTTGAATCAATGCTTAAGTGTACAAATTCCTACACACATTCAAAGGACCGTCCAGAGCTTCACCATGAAGGCTTTAGCTGCTTTATGTGTAACAATATGCGTTCTTTATCAGGTTACCGGAAAGAGCATAACGGACCATATGTATGTATCCACTAATCCACAAAAACTGAAGTGCATGCTGCACCATTAGTTTTGGAAAAAGCTGAAAAATATTACCTTTGTTTATTTTTTTATTTAAGTCATGCACTAGAATGGAGTGGGAATTGTAAGTGATAGTTATTTATTTTCTCAAAGGCAAGGGTCAAGAAGAGAGGTGCGGGAAATTAATGATCCTGGATCAATCAACTGCAAAATGAGTGCCTGGTCCCAGTGGACGTCCTGCGACCCATGCACTAATACGACGGTAATGTAATTCCTTTTTATCTGATATCTGATGTATAACGAATAAAGTTGTCAGATTTAATTATAATCCAACAAAAATGTGAAGCATTCACCTGTGTCTGTGTAACACAGCATCGCTCTAGAGGTATTGAGGTCTTTGGGCAGTTTAAAGGCTCTAGGTGCACAGAGCCAATTGGAGAGCGGAAACTCTGTAGACCTTCTACCAAATGCCAAATGGACCCTCCACCTTTCTGCAAGAGCTCTCAATGGAAGTGCGATTCAGGTTAGTATTTTTATTTGTCTTTCCAAAGCTGGCCAGTAGAAACTCAGTTGTAGGATAAATTAAAAAAAAAGAAAATTCAGTATTCAGTGAAAATATTAATCTGCCCTAAGGAATATGCATAAACAAAAATCTGAGGTGTAACGGGGATAACGACTGTGGAGAGACTGATACGTCTGATGAAGATGAGTGTGATATCATCAGGCCACCTTGTGGCAGGACAGCTGTATTTGAGTCCGATATAGCCATCCAAGCTGGATATGGGTCAGAGTCTTTTGTATCTCGCAATATTTGCTCATAATATATTAATTAAAGCTACTTTATTCAACTTATACAAATGTTGTACAAACCTTATACATTATTATGTATGTTTTATTCAGAAAGATTGCATTAATTCGTCCATGAGATTCCAAATAAAAAAAATCAATAAAAAAAAGATCAAAGAATTCTGAAAACTATTGTTTATTGCTATTTCATAGTGCTTGCATTAGCTAATGGTAACATAAATTCTTGAACTTTTTGTAGGCAGTTATGGAACCCCCCAAAAAACAAAGAAATCAAATAATAATAATAATAATGACTGACAACACAAATGTTGCAATTATCACTACATTTTTGCATATACAACTTTTTAAAGATTTTCTAAAGATGCTAAATTCCTATCTCAACAGAATAAATATTCTGGGATCTGGACCTCGAATGAATCCCTTCAATAACAGGCTCTATAATGGCCAGTGTAACCGGATCAGAGAACCATCCACGCTGGAATATAACAGACTGCCATGGAATGTTGGAGTTCTCAGCTATGAGGTGGCTCTCCTTTTACTGTATGCTTGATGTTAGCTGTTGTATTACAAAACTTTTGAGGATAAAAGGAATAGTTTAATGTATTTAAGTTCTTATTTAAAGACATCCAATACATATTTCTTTATCTTCAGACAAAAGTGGAAGAGAGCAGTTCTAAGGAGATGTATGAGGACATTCACTCTTTAATAAAAGACATAACTACGGAAACCTCCAGATCTGTTGAAGTAGGCTTAAACTTCAAGTTTACACCTACTGAGCCCTCTAGTTCTGGTTCAGGCGATGAGGCTGGCAGTGCTGGTGGAGGTGGTGCAGCTGAAGGTCCTGGTGATGGTGGTGCAGCTGAAGGTCCTGGTGATGGTGGTGCAGCGGAAGGTCCTGGTGATGGTGGTGCAGCTCCAGGTCCTGGTGATGGTGGTGCAGCTGAAGGTCCTGGTGAAGCTGAAGATTCTGGTACAGGCCCAAATTCTAGTCCTGGCTTAGGTTTTAGTGCATCAGCAGGATTTGACACAAAAACAACAACAACAAATATCATCAAACAGCTGTCAGAAATCACAACAACCAAGGTAAGATTTCTCTTTATTGCTCTTTCTTATTTGAAGAGCTATTTCTTACCCATTTGCTCTTTATTCATTATAATTCCCATATTTAGGCTCATTGAGGCTATCATTTGAATATGACAGGCTGGAATTTAAAACTGTAAAAAGAGAAATTTTTTAATTTACAATATAAAAACATTTGCTCATGTAGGGTCTGTAAATAAATAATAAAGACTACCCTCTTAGTTTGCTTGTTCTCTTTCAGAAAAAGACCTTCATGAGAGTGAAAGGCAGAGTGGAGCTGGCAACCTACAGAATGAGGCAACGAGGGCTGGAGGTGTCCTCAACGTTCCTGGATGATGTGGACGCTCTGCCACTTACATATGAAAAGGGCCAGTATTTTGCTTTCTTAGAGGACTATGGAACACACTTTACCAAAAACGGAAAGTCTGGTGGAGAATACGAATTTGTTTATATAATGAATGAGGATGTCCTAAAACTAAAAAGTAAGTTTTTTTTGCTGCATGATTCAATAACAAAGCATTAATGAGAAGCATGCAGATCACTTTTTTAGCCTGAAAGTGTCATTAGAAGACTGAATTGGTTTTTATGTGATGGTTCAAAATTATCTGTTTGCAGAGGTCACAGAATCTACAGTAAAGAAATGTCTAGAGCTTGGATTTACCGGCAATTTCCAATTTACTCAAGCAATATCAGGAGGAGGACACTTTAAACCTAAAAACGACTGTGACACACTAACAGAGAAACCCACAGGTGTGTATGAGTATACTTTTTGAACACTAAGCTATTACAAGGATTCTTCGCTCAAAAGTGAACAATAAAATGAAAGGTAACAGCTTTATTATATGTGTTAAATATAACACAACTTTATTATATGTGTTTAAAAAATACTTATAGCTTACTAATTTTTGGTTGAATTTATGTTAATTGTTTATGTGATTCCTGGTTGAAAGTAATCAGAGATATACCTTCTGATAAAAAGATAAATTGCTCACAACCTTGTTCACCAGATGACAGGACCACGACGGGGGTTATAGATAAAGTGCTGATTGCAGTGAAAGGAGGCAGTCCGGATGCAGCAGTAGCCATGAAGTCTCAGCTTACTAAAGATGGCATTCTAGATTATAATCAGTATGTGGAATGGGCAAAGACCGTCTCTAAGCTGCCAGCTCTAATTCACAGTGATGTGAGACTCGCCTCGCCTTTACTTTACTTGCCAGTGCATGTGTAGTAACTGCTGTAATTGAACACAATTTGCTTCCATTATTGTGTTGACAGCCTGAACCGATCTATAACGCGATCCCTTTGGACTTTCCTGATGCACAGCCGAGACGGGACAATCTGAAAAGAGCCCTGGATGATTATGTGGCCGAGTACAGCGTGTGTAAATGCCAGCCGTGCCAGAACGGTGGTACTGTGCTCCAGATAGACGGGGAGTGCAAATGCCTGTGCCCACCAGGGACTGAAGGCGTTGCGTGTCAGATCATTGAGATAGAACTGGTGAAAGGTGTGTGTTTCTGCGTGAACCAACCGGCCTGTAAAACTTCCATAGTATTCGTTTGTGTTGGTTTGAGCTGAACGTTTCCTCTGTCTGTTCAATCACTTTCAGCTAAGACTTTTGAACAACTGGGAAACTGGGGCTGCTGGTCTCCCTGGTCCACCTGCTCCGGGGGGCGTCGCAGACGGACGCGCACGTGCAATACTCAAGGCGTACCAAAAGGAATCTGCAGAGGAGACACAACTCGTGAAGATTACTGCTAATATAGTAATTAAAATACACAAATAGTCATGATATATTAAAAGTGCTGATTACAAAATAAAATGAAATTACAGTTGCATGTATATTCAGATATTTCTCTCATGAAGAGCGGTTTAGAGAAACACACGTTTGACAACAATGCCATCTTGTGGTCAATGAATAGTGCAAACGAAAATAGTTGCACAAGCTTTTCTCATTTTTGCCTACCACAGCTGTACCATACAGTGATGGCCTTTAATAAAGGACATGACTTGTTTAAGGTTAGTTGACCTTAAGTGGGCTTGTTTTCTCCTTTCCCACATCACACTAATAACAATTAACTCATGAAAATCAAAGAAAAACTGGTGAACTGGTGGTATGTTAGTAAAACCACAATATTTACTCACATAAACAAGATGTGTTACTAGAGGGTAAATGTTGGTGAATGAGACCTTTGCATTTTTGATCACTTTGTCTGGGACAAAGTTTTTTAATGAATTGCTATTATTATTTATATAATAATACAGTATATTTGAATGTGTAATTTAAAGAATAGCCTTCTTTTAATGATATCTAATTTTGGGGGGGCATATGAAACAGAAATGAATGTATAAGAAATAGATATGATGTTGAAGTAGATGGCTCACTTTTCACTCTTCTTGGGCCTCTAGAGGTCAGGTTAATAGAGTAGCACTCTTAGCTCCCTATTGAGCCTCTGAGAAGCTCCTTTCAGCATCAATACCCTTCAAGAGTCAACTTGTGGTGGCAATGGCTTTGGACTGACATCCTATTTAGAAACAACACTCCAAGAAAAATCAAGAAAAATAAAACACATTATATTCAATGTAAGTCATGTATAGTGCTCCAAAATTGTTTCAAATCAGCTTTATATATATATATATATATATATATATATATATATATATATTCACAGGTAATGATATAGATCAGTGAATGAAATGAGAAACTGAAAATATCTCAAAGCATTGAGCTAAAATGTGTGCCTCCTGCTTCACACCCAAAGAAAAAATTAAAATGAAAAACCCTAAAACTAAAATGTCCCAGTTGCAGTCAGATTCTAACTTCCCTGAGGTCATGGCATCCATTGAAGTTTCTAAGAGCCGTCACGCCACATTACCTTTCCCATCTGTCTCAGAACCGTGAAAATTAAGTTATGCCCCATGTCAGCGCAGTTTTGTCTGTCTTCTCACAATCTTTTCACTGCTCCCCTCTTTTTCTTCATCCCCTTGATGGAAGAAAAAGTGGACATAGAAGAGCAATCAAGTCATATGCACCCATGCAGTCCGGCTCACTATTGCAGACTAAAATATGCTGATGGTGTGGAGAAGGGGTCCTCTATTTGTCCATGTAGGGTCATTCAGAAAAGCCCTTTGCTGCCTGCCCTTCCCCCAAATTCCTTTTTTAAGAACCCCTTAAAAACCAACCCCCTCTTCCCATCGACTGGCCTGTCATCCAAACCTCTTCTTTCTCCTGAATTCCCCTCTCAAAATATTTTCACGTTTGGTTTATGTCAACAGCTGAAATGTATGAAGTTTTCATAAAGAGAAGCTGCTCCCTGTCCCATTGCTTATGTAACACTACAATCTAGATTAATTGTGTTGGGAGGACTATTGAGATTTTTATCAAATCCTGAATCTTTCATGAAAGCCAACTCAATCTGTACTCATGCTGGTACAAAAAGTTACACAGAAATGAAGAATTTGTAAATAATAGGAATCTTAAACACAGCGCGTTCTACTCTGCTGTTTTTCACCTCCTTTAGACTCAAAACTTTGGACATAACTGGATTAACAACAGTGTTGTCAGTTTTAAAGGGGTCTGTTCTCAGCAAAAACTAGATGTGACAGGTTCAACACAGCATGCCTGATCTTAGAAATGGCTCCCCTTCTACAAAGTCCCAATGGGACCCTTCACCTGATGAGAATGACTAGTCAATTCACCTCATCTTGTTACTTCAAACTGAGAGAAAAGTTCTGTTACGAGTCAGTATGCAATTTTTTATAGAGAAAGAAAAAGAAAATACCAAAACTAAACAAAATATTTTACCTCTCTAAAATATGCAAATATGACTTTGTTTTTGTTGTACAAAAGTAAATTCCAGACTATCAATAAATTTCCCCCCCACTTTTTGCTATTAAAATGCATTACTCACGTTCATATATAAAAATAAGTTTTTAAAAAAGGAAATTCCTCCGTTTGGACTAGATTAACATAATTTACATTGTACTATCTTCTCCTTCTGCTCTCTCAAGAACGTTCACTCTGCTCTTTCTAGAAGTGTCAGCTAGAAGACAGAATGAAGTGCTGGGTCATTGTGTACTGCCTCTATTGTGTGTTTAGTATTAGCATGACAGAAGTGCCACTCGACTTCTCCTTCATTCATTTAGACTGAGAGGCCTTGTCCCACGTCTGCCTTAAAATGAACTGAGCACCACGGATGCCATCTTGGACCTCTAGAACTCACAGCATAAAAATTCTAGTCTTTCTCAATAAATTGTTTCTGTGAGAGGCTGACCTTTCTAAGGTATTGGAGAAGGGGAACTTCTATTATATTTATGGCATAATACCTTATTGCTCTTTTGTATTTGGAATGCTAACTAGGTATCAAGCTGGTATTGTTATATTAAACTTAACAGAACAAAAGAGGCATATGGAATCTAAGAGGAGATTTGTACTACCTAAGTGCTACTCACACTGAGAAGCAAACTCTTTTGAGCAGCGACAAGCCCACTTACACACACAGTAGCAGGCTGAGTGCGTTTGTGATGGCTACTTGAGGCTTCATTCACGCGAACACCGCTTTTTTCCTTGTCAGCCTGAGTGAAGACTTTAAATAAACACTCTGGCTTTGAACAAATAAGCCAGTCTCTTGGCTCATGCTCAACTCTGATCCTGTTTAAAGACAACCTCATTTGTTTCTTTAGATGTTGAGAGTCTCTGGGAACTTAGACTAACTCCCTCTGTAAACATTTATGTTTACAAGGTCAAGTGCAGGCAATTTGAGCCAAAATGTTTGAGTAGCACATGCTCATGATGATGACTTTGGTGACATTTTTAAACTGCAGTGGAAGTCAGGTGGAAATTAAAGGTTTTTTTTTTTTTTGATGATGATGATGGCAGACACAGAACATTATTGACTAAATTACTTTAGAATGAATTGGGATATTCAATGCTTAATTTATAACATATTATTATATCTTCTAAACATGTTCAAATTTCATGAATCTGCTTTCATGTGTTCAATAGAAAGTAAAAACAGTTTTTAGTTTGTATTGTGAAATAACCAGACACACAAGTCAGATGATCTTTGGAATAATTTGAAGCCAGTCTTTATGAACATTAGGCTATAAACAGTATTACATGGTATTGTTTATCAGCATTATTCACACAATTATATGGTACATAAACATACACATTTACAATAATCATTTTGTTTACACTAAACAATCTTTCATACAAAAATAAACTTCCAATATTTATTTATCTCTTTGAATAGCAGTTTCCACAATATAATAACTTAACACATAGGGGAGCACATATTTCCAACATATTTTCTTTACATACAAGACAAATTACTCCTTTTCATTGTGTGCAGATCTTGGCAGCTCAACTATGCTTAAAACAATCTATGGGATTCTGGTTTTATTCTTCTATTCTTTTCCTGTCGTCTAGCTTTATATTTAAAGCGCATATAAGCAGACAGCATGGCATTCTAGCCACGTTCCAACTCAGAAAGTTCGAGGCTAACATGTTTTGCCCATTGAAACACATCATTCTACGTAATTGGGAGCTAATATAATGCGCGAATCATTACTGGACTATTTTTCTGTCAGCAATTTACCATATGAGATTGGTCTCGTGGTGTCCCGCAGATGTTCTACACAAAACACAAAAGTTCTTGTCATATTTTTGTGTGTGCAAGTTACGTTACATCTACAATGAAGTGATAAGTAATATGCTATTTTTATCGCGGGAAAGTGATCACGTAGCGCTACTGTTGCTTTTAGTAATCTTGAGACTTCCCAAGTGTCTTAATACTTAGACTGAAACGTCGTATATACACACAGTTGTGTATATAACCGCCTCCACACACACACACACACACAATCACGCGCGCGCGCACCTTTTGTTTTTACTTCCATGTCTGGGGGGAGGGGAGTGTTAGGACTTAATTTGGGGAATTCTGAATTCCCCCAATTATTTCCACCCATACCAAACATGCAGTTAAATAAAATAAAATAAAAAACTCGCATTTTATCATTTATCTTATTATAACAAGAGAAGAAAGTGTCAAAATGGTGGACATCACAATAGAACTCTTTTGTGCTCTTAAATTCCAGGCATCACTTTCCTCGTCCTCATAATCGTATTCGTCGTCCAAGTCGTCCTCGGTATCTGAAAAGCCGCTCCCGACGAATCTGTCGTTAAAGCAGAAGTTTTTCATGCTGCCTTTAACATACTCGCATATGGTCCTCTCCGTGCCGTCGCACACGCAAGTGTCCAGCTGCTGGGCTTTGGGGATGGAGCGCATGTTCGTGATGACCCGCCGGCAGTCGTCCGAGCAGCGGTCTCCGCCGAACAGTTTCCTGCAGTGATACAGATAGTCCCGCATGGCGGTGCTGCACTCGGGATCCTTCTCACACTGCTTACGCGCTTCGGTGCAGCCCATGTGGCTCGTTCTAGGCATACAGGGCTCAATGGCTCGCTTGGTCATCTTGCATAGAGTGTCCGAGGCGCACTCGCAGTCCTCCAGTGCCGGGCCGTTCACAGTCAGATTGAGCTGGATGATGGAAGAAATGCAATGGCTGGGGCATTTCTTTCTGTTGCCATTTATCACCGGACCGCACGCGTGTAGATACTGCGTATACGCGTAGTGACACTCCGGTTCTCTTTGGCACTTCATAATGGCTTGCCAGCATATCAAACGCTGGTTGTGTGCCGGTGATGCGATGGATAAACGACTATAACATATCAGCGCACAGCCGATGGACAAAATCAATACTTGCAGTCGTAGAATGACTGCAGAGTTGCCAGAGTTTGCCATTCCTTGATGTTGCAGAAGCTTAAAAGTTAACTTGTTAGATCAAGGGATTCCATTTGTTGCTTTATAATGTTTCTCCACCAGAGGCAAACAACTCCCTTGTTCCATGCCCACCGTCTAGCCGCGTTCTTTTGTTGACCACTTCGATAATTAAGTGTGTTCATATTTGTTCTTTCGATATCCACAGAAACCTGTGTCGAAACTCCTCCATGGAGAACACACCAAATGTTTGGAAACGAATCACATTTCCTTACTGCCGCGAAAGCAAAACATCTCGAAGCGCGTCGAGTCTTTATTCTCCCTGTTCTCTGTGCAGTAATCCAGCAAGGAATTAACGTTTTATAAATTACATCGAAACATCCCAAAAGCGACCTCACACTGCATCTTGCTCAAATAACAAAGCTGAAAAAAGTTCAACTCGCTCCGACTCCTCTCTCTGTGAGGGGGTCTTGGTGGATCTGTTCAGTTACCCGGACCCCAGAAGTATGCACGCAGCACACTATTGGTCTAATCAGTTCTGACGTCACTTGGAGGGTGGAGGTCAGAACTTGATGAAGGTCGAGAATGTGGAGAGGAGGGTGCGGGCCGTAATTTGACTTGATAAAGCGTCAGACCCCGCCTACGGTGACACAGTGCTAGAATATTTTGGCTATCAAAGTGCATGTCCCTGCCCAGCCCTCATGTACCCTAACAGCAATTCTTAGTTATTTTCAATTCTAAGTAATTATTTAAGCTTAGTCTTTAGAAGTGTTCAAGTACCTGCACTTGAAAGAAATATAATGGAGGAACCACTTTACAGGAATATATTTGAGTTCAAATTTTCAGGTTCCAAAGACAATCTTTCCTAAAATTAATTAAAAATTGAATGATGCTGATACTTTGAAATATCAGAGAAACAACTAAATCCATTGCTTTCATTCACATGCTATTGACATTTTTAAAGGGAAATTATCAGGTCAAGTTTGTTTTTAAATACCAATATGAAAATAAATAAAACATAATTCACCTAAAATCAATTGAAAGATTTTTAAATGAAATAACATGATAGAGAGAGAGAGTTCTTATTTTGTTTAATTTTGCATTGGTTTATGTCTCGCTCTGTTTGTACAAACCATAATGAATTTAACAGGCATTTTGCAGACAGTTCTTTTATTTGGAGAACTGGATTTGTCTGTTTAAACAAAATCATTTCAATGTTGTTTTTGCAATCATCACTCCATTTTGATGCATGATCCGATGATTTCAGTGTCAATATTCCAGTCTCATTCAGTAAGTCCAAAATGTACACAACAGTTATTAAATATTTGTCTAAAAGTCAAGGCATGTAGACAGATACTTCTCTATTAGAAACACTTGTAGGAAGTTCATTTAGGTGTTTTCTGTGATGACATGCATCGGGCATTGCATTTGGTCAGCAGATGATTGCATAAACAATCCTTTGATCATCTCTGGTTGGGTTGATTGCCTAAATGGAGCAAAATAACAGCTTTTCTTTTTCCTTCTGTTCTCACACCAAAACTTTATCGTCCCCTCCATAGTATTATACAAAAGCCTTCTCTCATTCATGTTCAAGATCCAGATAGTTGCAGGTCTGCATTTTGAGAGATATAATCAGGTATATAAAATTATAATGTATGTCTACACGATTATGGAATAGTCCTGTGCTTTCCATTTCTCAGTATCTAATTATGATCATCACCTGGCCAAGATCTGCAGAATGAGAAGGGGCAGAACAGAGTGGCCTGTGTTACCCATGCTACATTGACCCTATCACACTGCAGCGCTCAAACCACAAAGCTCGGGCAGCTGGCCAAAAATGCCCCCTGCCCCACCCAACCCCCACCTTTCAACATTTTCTCCTTTTTCCAATTAGAGAGATTAGATGGCCCATTTGGGAGGAAAGGAGCAAACAGTCTCATGCAAATTCTCTTACATTTTACAGAAAAACTGTAATACAGCACATCCATTTCTAACCTTCTCACGAGCATGTTTTTTGTTGAAGTGAAGAAATCGATTTTTGAGCTGATTAGTAATGAGAAGAGTGCTGCAGTTCGGCACCTTGTGTGATTTCATTCAGGAGAATGTGAAAGTTTAAAATAATAGATCAATCACACTTTCTGAAATTGCTAATTATTCCACAACAAGCGATGAAACCGCTTCCCAGACTCCCAGAGAAAACAGAATCGTTCAAGCAACTCCAGAGCTCAAGGCTTCACTCCTCACAAAGGATGAAATTGTTCAATCTGCTGAGACTATTACTGCAAGATGTTGGCATTTCCTTTTCTTATAGAGAGAACTGCTGTGAAATGTATTCAGAATCTCTCAGAGGAGTCGGTTGTTCCCTCTTGCCAAGCTGTCAGACTTTTGCTGAAAAGTAGCCCAGGCTTTGCGATCAGAGAAAAAAAAAACTAAAAGAGAACGTTCAGTGGAAAGACCTGGACCTAAGATGCGTCTAATTATTTGCATAATTTCAGTTCTAGCGAAGTCCTAGCTCTTTTCGTATGCACGCATGCTGCTGAAATCTAGCCTGAATCATGTCAGTGTTGGACGCAGGCCAGTAATGAAGTGGGCCAAATTTTCTCTCGCTCAGATGAAGTCTGAGGCATGAACAGACAACTCTGTCCTTCATAACTTTAACCATTTGTATACTATTATAGGTATATAAACTTACAAAAGTGCCATTAATGATTATCATATTACTTTACACAGTTTTCCTTATGGTCAAAAGAGCTATTGAGAAGTACAGAAATCACATGAATAGCCTACATTTACTTTATATAGCACAGAATTTCCTTTTTCTATCCAAACTGTTTTGTACTGTTGCCCACAGTGACAATAAGTCATAACAACTCTAGATTAGGAATGCTGAGGGTTTTTTTTTGGAAAGAGGGCACATGAGCTCTCAGTCTTCACGTCTCCACCACTGTCACAAATGATTACACACACTGAAGACTCATTGCCAAAAACATATTCATCAGGACCTCCCTTGTTAAGAAGCTCTCAAAGGCACAGCGATCGCACACTACGATGTTAGTTCGTTGCCAACACGGCTTGGCTCCACCAAGCTGATTTAATGGAAGCAGCTGTTAACTGTCTCTCCGCTACTTTCACTGGTCTGTTTGCTTAACCGTCTGCTTTTTTCATATCTTAAGCAAATGTTTCTGAATGAGCTGTTGCAGCCATTTGCAGGGTCTTTTATTAGGAAGACCCTCTCTAAAGCTCTTTATACAAATACCATCTGTTGAACGGAGCAAATACTTTAGGTGGAATTTCCCTCTTTGAAACTTCATGATTGTAATGTGTGGGTAAGGTCTAGTATGTCACACATTCATCTTGTCTATCATAATAAAACAGTGTGTGTGTGTGTGTGTGTGTAAAAAGCCATATTGTATAGTCAACCATCTCAGCTAAAAGCTTTAAATGGATTGTTGGCCCTTTGCTGTCCTCACTTAGACAACCTGTAAAGTGCACTTGACCCTAAAGTAATGGTCTGGTGATATTTAAACAGTAAAGCATCTGTAAAATGAATAGAACAGAACCGGGGGCTGATGTCACAGTGATAAAGCTGTTTTCCTTAACTGAATTTATAATAATTCACCAAACTTTTAATCACGTACTAGCATGCTAACATTTTTTATTTAGTCTTGCAGAGCCATGATTTAAAAAAAAAAAAAATTAAAAAAAAAAGTTGTGCACTGATAAATCTTTATTTTTCATAAAAAATAAGAATAATCCATTTTGATGTTATCAAAAGCCTTAAGGACTGTTCACACCAAGCACTATAACTAAAGAAAACGGTAAAGGTTTCATTCTAAATATCGTTTTCAGTATTAAAGAATAGCAAAGCCCACACCACAACTATAACGATAAAGGTACAGAATGATTTTTTTTTCAACTGACGAAGCTATCAGAACCCATCCTGCAATCACGAGCCGGAGGATTTAAGACGTACGCTTAGATTAATGCTGGTGTGGACGCTAATATCTTTATCTTCATAGTTAACTTTATAGTTATCGTACACACAGCATCTTTATTCATTGCAGTTGTGCAGGCTATATTATTACTGTATCAATATGCATCTGTCATATTAAAAAAAAGCTATTTCAGTCAGCTGTTGCAAAGTAATGTTAACACAAAGAACCTCTCTGCAAAGTGTTACCGATTTTTCATCACAAGGCAAATGAAATGTGTTTCATGTGGGCTAAATGACATCATAGCTCTGATGTCCCAGGATGGTTTGACCCATTAAGCCTCAGTATGTTCGCTGATTAAAAGAGAATTCATGGTGGTCCTGAGCAAAGCTCTTACGCTCGCACTGTAGATCATTTTACACTCTCGTACAATTTATAAATCTCATACTATAACATATTTTTGGTAACTGACGTGCAGCTGTTTCGTTGGTCACTAAATCTCTTTCTCATCGAATACAACGTACAGTAACAACAATTTTCATGAGCATTACAACACTGGCAAAAAACTAAATATTTTGATACTTGAACTACATTCATGTTTAAGTGTGTATAACACACATGCCACATGCGCAGACACTGAAGTAAAGCCACTAGCTTCAGCTTAGCAGCTCTGTCCCTCTCATTAGGCCCATGTTGTTGTTGATTTGTTTGGGGAGGGGATATGAGATGTAAATAAGGTCTCTGTTGCCTATTGTAGCCTGTATCTGTCCCTCTCCTTTCCCTCCCCCTTCTGATTATCATCTCAGCTGGAAAGTTCCCACGAGGCCTGAATGTTTTTTTTACCGTAAGCCAATCAGTGGCATGAAGGCAGGGCAGTGTGAATGATCCATTGTCTGTCCGTGGAGGGCTGGAGAGAGGGGAGGAGTGAAATTGTTTGGGCCTTTAGCTCACCACCATCAACACAGATGAGTTTCTGAATAGGTAAACGAATATAGACAAAACTGAGTGATGTTTACATATCTCCAGTACATCTGTGTTAGTTTCCCACCTGATCATTACAGTATTGTAAAGAAATGAGTTTGGGAAAAACTGTTACTGTTACTTTAAAACAAAAGAATGAGTCACTCAATTTAAGAAAAACAGAAATTAGCAGTTAATATAGACAATACTTCCTCATCAGTATTATTCATCAATATTATCAAGAAACCGAATAATGTTGAGATGTTTTAAGGGCTGAAAAAGATAGAGACTTATTTTACCAAATTGTACCACTACCTGTATTCTCTACAGCCTTTGTCTTTCCGCTTTTTAAAGTTGACACCGGCATTCCTCGGTTAGACAAATGTCATCACTAGCGATGCTAAATCAATGTAAGACTACAGAGATGAGTTTTCCTCACTTTACCCTAAAAACTCACTTGGGTTGTGCATTTGGAATTTGAGTTTCCAAGGTAAAAGTGCTTAGTTCAAAAAGTCTACCTTTAAAGGATCGCTCACCCAAAAAAATGTAATCTGTCATTAACACTCATACTGTTCCAAACATAAGACCTTCATTCATCGTCTTTCATCAAATTTTCATATTTCTGATGAAATCATAGAGTTATCTGACTCGGCATAGACAGCAACACAACTACGTTGAAAGGTAGTAAGGACATTTCTAAAATAGTCCATGTGGTTCAACTGCAGTTTTATGAAGCTAAAATAACTGTATTGAACATCTCTTCCGTGTCGTTCTCCACTGTGCATTCACCAGAGTACATATGATGTAGAAAAACTAATTTCGGGAGGAGCATGTTCGAATGAGTAGCCACGGCTGGCACCACATTCCCAATCAGCCTATTACCGGCTCACCCAATCGAAATTAAGATACTCTGCCTTAAATAATCCCTCCGCCCTCCTCACCTTCCTCGGTGCACGCAGGGTTTGAGCCAGACCCTCGCAAGTTGAGGGCTAAAACCACTAGTGTTCAGGTTCAGAACGACAAGAGGGTAATTACAGGACTTTCATTTTTGGGTGAACTATCCCTTTAATGCTGTGTTCACACCGGACGCGAATGAAGCGTCAAGCGCGAATGATTTACATGTTAAGTCAATGCAAAGACAATTAGACATCCTGCAGCACGAATCAAGCGGCGCGAATGGCGCGACTCACGCGAATGGCGATTTATTCGCGCAATTCGCGTCCGGTGTGAACGTACCATTATACACTTGAGCAAAACGCTGTACCTTAACCACTTCTAAAGAAAAAAATACATCATTACTAGTAAAATACATATTAATGCTTATTTACATCAGGTGTAGTTAAGCTACAATATTGTCTCTTTAAAGGTATTCCCCTATGCACTGACAAGCTCTTACACCCTTAAACCATTTTTATGCATTTTTGTTCTGAAAGTGATAAAGTACGTGTATGTTTTTGGCACTTTATACATCCGATGATGGAGAGGACTGAAAAGAAAATGTATTTATTTAACTACAGCTGCACTGTATTTTAAGGTAATGTGATTGCAGGGGCACTGAGATGATTTACTCTTTAAATGTGTTAGACACTGTATAGATAGGACTGGAATAACGGGGAGAATTATGAGGCCAACTTGAATTTGTATTGCCCATCTATATGAGCACTACACAGAATAAGCGGTTTGGGTTCTTCTATGTAGTATGAGGAACATTTGAATAATCAAAGAACCTCCACTATGAATGAACATTTTGTGCAATGGAAAGTTTCCGTGAAAATGTTAAAGATACCACCACAGAAACCAATTGTTTCAGAACTACATCTCAGAAATAACAATTACAGTGATTGCCACAGTACTGAGATCAGTTCAGTAAAAGTGGGAATATCCTGTCTGATGACATGCACACATAGAGGGGAGGAGAATAGAGAGCATGGCTGAGGGCCTAACCGCAATATCTAAATATTGACTGTACAACTTGTAATCATGTTTGGTCTGCGGACAGGGTGAAAATAAACACCAGTGTGTGTGTGTGTGTGTGTACGTATGTGTTCTCTCTCATCCCATAATAGAAACAGCACAGACATGCCTTTTCAATATGTTTAGAGCACTCATAATTAAACATGCACAAATCATTAAAGGGATTAGAAGAGATGTATCTCATCAAGACTTAATATGCTGTGTTTGCGTTTGACATTTGCATTTGACATTTTAAGCATATGGAGCTCATCAGAGGGGTCCTTTGCATTGGAATTGCTCGTGGTTTCAATGCATACTGATATAAATCTTTTCATGTGGGTGGTCTTGGAAATGGGAAGACCTTCTGCACTGAAACAACAAAATAAAGCATTTTACTTTCACTCGAGGGGTATGCTTCGCTTTTCAATTTGTTATATCTTCATAATTCACCCTTTGCGGTGGGTAACAGCTTTTCCTGATCCTTACATTGCTGGAATGTTATTGCGCAAACATTTGTAGATGTAAAAAAAAAAAAAAAAAAAAAAAAGAAAAACAATAACTTGGCGAAAAAACACAACATAAGCTTTTTATCTTTAACATTCCTCACCAGTTATTTAGCTTTAGTTTAACGAAAACACTGAATCTATTTAAGTAAATTATCTTTTTTTATTGTATTTTTTATTTATTTATTATATATTTTTAAACAATTGTTTCAGCTTTAACTAGTATATTAAATTAGTTTCATAATCATGTCTTCTATCAACGGATATAGCCACCTTAGGCTAAAAAAACAGTACAAGAAAGCAGTTCACAAAGAATCTTTTGAAGTAGATTTTAAAATGTTGCTCAGTTTAATTTAATTTCTAAAGCATACTTTCCAAGCATTTTCCTATCCTGTGTTTGTTCATGGACAAAAAAAAAAAAAAGGCTTATTGGATGGTAAAAAGGATAAGTATTTGTGATGTGAATGAACGTTTTGGGTTTACGCCATAATGCTTAGCCCAAATGGCCCATTAATTCTGCACTGGCACTGAGACTGAGAGACAGAGACCGAGGGAATAAGAGAGAGACATGCCAGGTTATTCTTCTGCTTTAACTCCTTCCAATGAGTTTTGGAGGGGCTGAGGGGAGGAGCACGAGGGGAAGCTCGGGGGAAGAAAAACAGGGTGAAGAAAGAAAAAAGAAGAGGGGGAATATAAATTAGCTGAGAGACAATTAAGCTAGAAGAGGGAAAACTGAGATCAGACTGAGTGGAAAGAGAGCTGCAAACTGTGGGAATGGCACTAAAATGTATACAAGCTTTTCTTACACACTACCCCACTGGCTAAACTTTAAAAAGAATGGTTCATTCAAATGAAAATTCATTATTCACTCTCCCTCATGTGTTTTTTTTTTTTCTCTTCACGTTAAACACAAAATGACTATAATTTATTTTTGTATTAGAAGCTTTATATTTATTCATTTTTATTTCGCTTATTATATGTTTAGATGATCCTTCGTCAGTCTCTTACCCAAATAAATGTCGCAGCATCGCCCTCTAGTGGGCAAACTGAATAAAACCCCTTTAATTCTGATTACTTACATAGAGGTTGTTGACGCAAACCACATAAGGAAAACGACAAATATGACACAAAAGAACGTCAACTTCTATCATTAGTTACTGTCATTTATTTGTAAGACAGCATGTTATTTTGTTATACAAACAACAAACCTGAATTTTGCTAATGATGGATGGATGGCATTACCGTCTGTGAGATTTGCATTTCAGTGAAGTAACACACAACCAGTGCATACAAACATCATAAGTAATCCCCAATGATATTTAATCATAATTTCCCCCGGTATCTATCGACTGAAATATGTGAGCGAGAAGGTGAAAAATGCATCAAACGATCAACCCAAAATACTTTGTTTTGATGGTTTGGAAAAAGAAAAAAAAGGTATATTAATCTATGTTTCAGGGGAATATACAGAACTACAGAAGCAGTTATATAAAGTGACAAAGGCTGGTTAGCCTGGATTATGCAAAAATAAGATCACTCTTTAAAAATAACGATTAAAAACGAACATTCAATGAGATTCACAAGAAACACTTTTGTGTGATCTACTCTGGCTAAATAGTAGTAAGACTAATTCTTACAGTGTTGGTTACATTAGGTAAAAAAAAGAAAAAGAAAACTGATTCTTCTGTCACTGAGGGAGGATTGGATTTCAAAATGTGACATGCTGTAAATGCTAATGGTTAAGTATTAAAACAAAGGCACATGACTAATAAACTGAATGAAAAATAAAACCAAGGGTCTTTAACAGTTAGAAACCATCTCTGAATGACCTTCATACAAAAGCCATTTGATTCATTCAGATAGCATTTTATCAGAGCCTTTTTTTAAGACTCAGAAAAATGACAAATGACACAAATGTTTGGGGCGCAAGCCAGCGTCTATGGATGCAGAGGTCTGCAAACTCAACTACTTCAAATCATAGACTTAAGGCAACATTTCTGTGTCCAAAGAAAAAATTCCTGACGTGTAAAGAAACGCAAATTCATTGAAAGGTAACACTGAAACCAAAAAAAAAAAAAAAAAAAGTACTTCATTGTCAATCTTGGTGACTTTGCTATAAAAACACCAACTCTACTGATCATGCTTGCTGTGAAGCGATCTGTGCTCCGGTGGTGCCATAGCATCTCACTACCTCCCACTGGTGTGAAATCAAAAGGAGCTAAACTCCTGAGGTTCACTGAGAAATCTCTCTTAAATCTCCCACAAACAAAAACCTTGGACTGTTCACATTACGGAGAGAAACTATGCTCCGTACTACAAATCTCCAGCCGTCTTCTTTTCTATAGATCGTAATGGGTTGAATGCGTGGTTTGCGAGTGAATAAGAAAGAGAGTGAAGCAAGAGTGAATCCCTAATGCGAATGGAAACAAAGGCGAGGAGGGGAAAACACTTTGGTCCATGCATTATCTAACTTGATTGGCTGTAATATTTTTCAAATCAAGAGCATCCTTTTTTCTTCTGTTTGTGTTTTGGAAAAGTCCTGCTTGCTTTCAAAGCACAGGGTTAGCATTCACCAGCTCTGCCATTCTACCCGTTTTCTCTCCAAAGAACCAGATGAATGCTATGGTCAGGCATGCTAGTGGCGAACACCAGACCTGCATCGTTCTTGCCATCCAGTCCGTTGAGCCACGAGGTGACGCCTGGTAAGAAACTAGAGCCACGTTTGGATTTACGGTAGGCTGGCAGTGGCCAGCGGCCCACAGTTACCTCAGTCCTCAAGTCCATAACATAGAGGTGGTGGTTGTCAAAGAGCAGAGCGAACACCTCACCAAAACTAAGCAGAGAGAGACTGGAGGGGTCCTGCTGTGGTTTGATGACTCTATACATATGAAAGAATCAGTAAAAATTAAACAAATACAATAAATCTTTTCATAAAACAATATAAAGTTGCACAAATTTGCAGATTTGATTTGTGACCTATTAATAGTGCAGAATCTCAAATATTTCTGAACAGGGTCCGAAATTAACACTCGCCAAATGCGAGCAAATTCTCTGTCTGGCGAGTTAAATTTAAAGCGCCATCCACCACATGGCGAGTAAATCTTTTCACCAGCGATGTTAATCAGTATCAGTTCTCACGGATCTCTGTGATGATCCCCTGCATGCCGGCCAACTCGGCCGGTGTGTCAAAAACTTAATTTCGGGCCCTGTTTCTGAATTACAGTTCGCTCTAAAAACAATGAATTAAACATTTAAAGGATAGTTTATTTAACAGGGTAATGGCAGCTTGGTTAAACAATCAAGGGGGCGAAATTAACTTACCTGATGACATCAAAACTTGCAAAGTCCCACTGGTAGATGCCCAGGTCTGAACTACAGACAATGTACCGGCCATCAAACTGTAACCGCGGCTGCAAGCAAACACTGCGATCTTCTGACACCGATAGAGTCTTCAAGCACTTGCAGTTGATCTCACGGCCTATAGGCCACACCTGCAGACAAACAGAACCAGATAAATACTATATATAGTATTCCACTGTAACTACATCAATGCAACTGGAGGTGCTGCATAAATACTGGCTCTGATAGTTGTGATATCTGATATAAAAAAGAAAATTCTGATTTAGAGTTAATACAAATGACCAACAATGTGAAAAACACTGAAAAAGTGTGATTTATATTACCTTTATTTCATACTTATCAACACTCAGTAGTATGTAGTCACCAGGACTGTGCATCATGGACTCAACTTGGCTTTTTTGAAGGTGCACCTAAACAATTACAGATGAGCAGATTCAATGTTTGTTAAACTAACTCCATGCTAATAAATAAAATAGCTAAATAATACTGCATAATGAAAATTGATAAAGTGTCTTACCTTTGTGACCCACTCAGTGTGTCCAGTAAGAGTGTTGACACAGGTTCCTGAAGACAGAGACCAGACTTTTACAGTGAAGTCTGCTGAGCCACTGACAAGGGTGTCCAACTCATCATTGTAATCTATGCTGAATACTGCAAAAAAAAAAAAAAAAAAAAAAAAAAAAGGAAAACTTTAGGATTATGCATACTTTATTGACGCTTTTATACTACACA
>JAUCMS010000095.1:5618352-5628555 GCA_032357445.1 Enteromius radiatus | reverse complement strand
GTGTTTGTATTTATATATACTTAATAAATATACACAGTGTATACAAATATATTACGTAAAGAAAAACTTTTATTTTGCCCAGCACTAATTATAATGCATTTTCAGAATACATTTCAGTTAGAAATAATTTCTTCTCATTATTAAGGCTTTGTGAACTTTCCAGGATGGTTTGATGAATTCTTTGTTATATAAGATAATCATATGCACACAAAAAAACAAACAAATGAACAAAGCAATATTAATAATAATGAAAATAAATTAAGTTGCTAAACCCAAATTAATGTGAAACCTTGTGGTAGGCTACATATGGTAGCATCCTCCTCAGAAGTTCTAACCCAAAAATATAAGTGAGGCCAGATTTGTTTTGGATTCTGAAAGTAGATAAGATATTTTATATATAGCCTATATATATATGTTTAGAAAAACATACACGGTTCAGGGAGGAGTGTAAACATTCAGAATGACTGTCCATCTGTTGAACAGAGATAGTGTCTCTGCTGCATATAAACACAAAACAGTCCCACTCTGCCATACTGATACCTACCACCTTGCTGTTAACAACATGTCCACCGAGGCATGACATGACAGAAGCTAGGTGACCTTACATTCCAAAAGCTGAGAGTATCTGAGCCCAAGCACCCCATTAATAATGATGGGCTGTCAGGTGAGGTGGCTGAGGAGCCCAGATAGCAAGAAAGTGTAGATATCAGCGTAGTTCTCATATGTGCAGGAGGAACTCTGACAAACAAATGGTGTTTGCACTGAGTCATGATTTAAGATGTTTAGTAATATCCACAGGAAAGCTCTTGATTGTTTTGTAACACTACAGATTTAATGCATATGCCATGCATAATAAAGCAGTTAGATAAATATGAAAAAGCATTCATTTTCTCTTTTCTGGTGCCTTCATTGTCTGTACTTTCATTATTATTCATGAGTCTACTATTTTCCATGAGTAAAATCTGGATGGATTAACTGATTATTGAACAATGCCAAGTGTTTCACTGTGTTATGCAAGCAGCAAGGTGCTGTCTGCCAGCTTGATCTTTTCTATCTCCATTTTTGGTCCTTTTAGCCTGCAATCCTTTCACACGGTGTGTCCATTCATTCATTTCTATTAGAGGGCGGAGTGTGGAGATAAATGTTTGAAGCCATCAGGCACAATATATTCATGAGCCCTGACTGAATAACAGTACAAGTTTTGACTGACTGGAAAATTAGCTTAAATCTTAAAACATGTTGTTGCCAACTGAAAATGTATTTTCTTTGTTTTGATCATACCAGTGTTAATTATGGGTGGTGAATACTGGCTAGATCATGCAATATTCAGGTGAAACTGTTTCACTGGCCAACACACCCTAAAACAGACCCCAAGACATTTTTCATTAAAAAAAAAAAAGTTTTTATTTAAAGAGACCCTGTTAACATTTCATTAACATTACCCCATAACTACTGCAGTGTCTCTGTGACATTAAGACAGACTCAGCAGTGCATTTGCAAGTGGAAAGCACATACACCTTAAATGTTGGGCTCAAAAAAGGTTGATTTCAAAGCAGCTGAATTTTAGCATTACCAACAATCTAAATACACCAATACTGTGCAGAACTTTAAACACTGTGGGCATCTGCAGTGCTGAAGAATGCTGTATATGCTATTGGTACAAAATGAATCTCATTCTTTCAAACAAGTCAGTGGTGCAACACAATTGCTGTCTGAGGCTGTTGACTGCACCACATATACACCTACATCGTCACGACAGTAATATGCAATACCGCAGAAAATTTGCATTCTTCATCACAAGGTGTACTGTGAGTCTGCTTATGGGTCGAGCAAAGCAGTGGCATGTGTGTAGTTACAGCCTCAGTATAATAAAACATCAAGGCTGTGAGGCATTAACTATTACGTCTCAAGAATAAGCATGAGATTTGTAATGAGATTTATACGTTTTGTTTATTGTTGAAGCTTGCTAATTTACATAGAAAGGTTATATAAATAAACACAACTAGATGCATGTTGTTCAATGCCAGTGCTTGCTGAAGCTCTGTGTAAGAGTGCAACTGCATCTTCCTTTATCATGTAATGAAGAATCGACCCAAATCCAGCTAGGTCCATCCTATGACAACGTCCACAGCTATAAGGAACTCATTCATTGGCATTTATAATATTTTAGTTATACTTTTAATAACACTGATGTGGATGCCCTCAACGTCACTGTCCGTACGAGCGTCTCTTCTTCTTTACAAAACGTTCCTTTACTGTACATCACTCATCCCAAATGAGTTCTGCAAGGGTTTACATTGTCTTTTTGTCAGATTTTGGTTGTCCAGTTACAGTGGAGATGAGTGATTGACAGCTGATCCCTTCTTTAGAGCAGCACCCACAATACACCTTCATGTTGGCAGGTCCAGGAGATTGGTGACAGGTCAGCTTTCCTCTCACAGTGCCAGCAGGATGACATAAATGGGCTGTATTGATTACCTAGTATATCAATAGGAATGAAAAAACAAATTATGGTAATTACCATCAACTGTCAAGGCCTAAATTTAAGGGACTGTAAAGAATTTTACAGATGTGTCCGAGTGTTGTAAATCTAAAACTATTAACAATTCTTTAAGGTACTTGAAATAGAGCTAAATTAATATAAAATAAAATACTAGTATTAGATTAAGAACTTAAAAAACTGAAAATTAAAAAATAAAAATGCAGCATAAGCAACTAACTGAAATAAAAAAAAGATTAGTTACTAATCTTACTAAAATTACTAAAAGTACTATACTAAAACTAATAAAACTGGGGGGGGGGAAAGCTATACAGAAATCTATATTTTTAAATATTAAACACAACACCTAAACTGAAATTAAAACTGAAAACAAAAATAAAAGCTAACCCAATATAATAAATATCAGTATATAAATAATACTGAAATAACACTGATGGGTGCATGTAGAATAAGCATTGCTGTTATCAGCATTAGTAAAAATGGGAAATGGGACTCACTGAAAGCCACTTTGAGATAGGCCTACACCAGGCCATCATAAAGAGAGAGTGCCTGTACAATAGAGGGGTCTGCCTTGGAGCCCTCCTGAAACTCCTGCAGAGTCAACATCCCATCTGCATTCTGTTGACAGAAAGAAGACAGTTCGTTATAAGTCATTTCATGTTTCTCACACACACACACACACACACACACACGTATTAAGTGCATACAGTTTGTGGTGAAAGTTATGCAAGGAATCAAGTCGAAAGAAGTTTGTAATGATGCATTCACATCTATTCTTTCTCTTTAGAGCTCAGTGCTTTGAAATGCTTTTTAATCAAAGTTTTCTGAGGTACTCTAGATGCAGTGCAATAGAGCTTTTATTTTGCATCTTTCATGTGGCGTGCCTTCTTGTGTCTCAATCACAGCAGAAATAAGCCTTCGGTATTGAACCTACAGCTATGAATATTCAGTCGTAGGAAGTCATGTTTAAAAATGACTGAAAATTCTCAGTTATTGCAATTCACTAAAAATGCAGTACATTTTCTATATCTTTATACAAGTATCCGTTTCTGCAAGTAATGTATGTGATAGCAATGATGCGGCAGAGGATATTAAGTATACAGTAAATAAATACAGAATTCACCTTATCCATCATAGCAAAGATGCGGTCAACTCGCTTCTCTGGTGTGTTTTCCTCCTCAGGTAACTCCACTGTGTTCCCCTGCAGGATATAAATCAGGCAAAAATAATTGGGACATGGCTATACTCTCAGATTTTGATAGAAGGATAAGAAACAACCCTAGTCAAAAAGTTGACTTCGTTGTGGACAATAAAAATACATGTTGTTATTTTTATATTTTTGCACACATTTTTGTAACAGCCAGTTCAGCAAAAAGAAAAAAGAAACAAACAAACAGAAGACTGCAATGAATACAAGCAATTCAGCTCACTGCATGTATTAAACTGAACTGAAGGGAAAAATGATCCCTGTAAGCGATACAGTGAATATAAAAAGAACATGGTAAATTATGTTCATTCAATAGCATCCAAGAGCAAAATACAATAGTAATAATGTTCTGCTGTAAGTAAATGGAAATTTACAGTACGTTTCTGTGTGTTATGTATAATGTATTTGGTATCATGAATAACAATGAATAATATTTTTTTTATTTATTAAAGTAATTAATAAAAATACTACTGCATAACATTAATTCAAATAATATTAATAAACACAACTTTTACAGCGTTAGTGTCTATAAAAATTTGCAAGATTAATAAATGCTTTACATGTATTTTTATTAGCAGTATTAGTAGAAAAACCTCATTGTAAATGTACCCCTTTCTCTGACACTCATATTTTATTTTTTAAATATTCAAAATAGTCTGCTGCAGACATGTATAATATGTAAGACGTTCAAATCTGTAAGATTACTTATGCATTTCTTATTTTATATACTAGTTAAACATATATACATGTATTTGTTTGACAGAACAAAACCCAAAATCTACTGAAAAAGTCTTGTTATTGTGAATTACTGGGCAACTTTAAAAACTTTTACCAAACAGGTGAATCGTTTATGATCAGAGTAGCAAGAAAACTTGTGTAATAAAAAAGCCACACAATGTTACTGAGCTTCCTGGAAGCCAGTGTTTGCAAGGATATTCACTGCAGTCTCTTTATCAGTTTGACAGACCTTCATAATACATTTTTAAAGTTTAGGCTTACAAAAAACATCATGTTGGCCTTCCAAGAAAGCTCTTTCATTAACTCAATAGAAATAGAAAGTTACGGTTCAGTGAGAAGCAGATGACTCACCACCATCTGGTAGATGGCGTCCACAATGTTCAGCATCTCATCTCGGGTTATGTAGCCATCATTATCAAGATCGTAAAGTTTAAAGGCCCCTGTGACAGCGATAACAAACAAGCATATTAAGAAAAGTCTCTCTCTGTGGTATCTTCAAATGAGCGTAGGATATAGACTATTCTACTGTTTGTTTTGACATGCTCATCTTGTCATTAGTCATGATGATAAAATAAAAGGAAGACTTGGGAGACTTGTTGAGATCATTTAGTAGCATATTTATAATTAATGTGTAATTATGTCACTTCCTAAAACAGATAAATGAACACATCTCTGCTGCTCAAACAAGAAACATTTGATGCACTGCTAACATTATGAGATACATAAAGGAATTCTGGTCTCACATCTGAGTTTTTCATCCAGAGTCCCTCTAGATGTGACAGAGAGAGCTTGAATAAACTCTGAGAACTCAATGCGTCCATCCTGCAAATACACAACAAAAAGACAGCATGAGGACTGATGGGTAAAGTGTTAAAAGGAATCTAAAGGAGTGAAAAAAGGGTTGGTTTTATACTGCTTTGTTACAGCCTCGCATCAAACTGAGATAAAAGAAATACCAAAGAGGGCAAACAACTGCAGAGTGACACAGCAAAAAAACTGCAGTTAAATACGACAGCAGCAGGGAAAGAGGTTATCTTACCTGTGTTGAACACCACCTCGCAGAAGGTTTTACATATTGAAAATGTCATTTTGACATAGTGATGTCAAATGTGTCTAAAGATGTGATTGCAAAAAACAGTCCCGCTGAGAATATAGAAACATCTGAGAATAGTCTACAGGGGCATCAGACCGGCAATGTCTGACTCACACACACACACACACACACACACACAGTTTCTTGTGTGTCATATTCTCTATAAAGGTTCTAAATGCATCATCATTTTGCTCAGACTTAAACAGCAAATTGTTCCACAAAAAAAAAATAAATAAAAAATCTGTTTTATGCTGCATTTCTAAAACTAAAATGGAAAGACATAATGTCCCTGTCGCTGAGTAAATGAAAGTGAATGGACTGTTTACACATGGTATTTTGCTATTCAGCCAAACAGTTCTTCAGGGAGAGATTCTAGTGATGATCATTTTCCAACTCAGTAAAGATGATAAATCAAAACATTTCTTGGTAGACTGTGACTTTAAAAAGAGCCAGTAGTGTATTGTAACAGTGCTTTCCTTTTATTGACTTTTTCCTATTTTTAGCCTCTTGTTACCTTGTTTTCATCGAAGACATTGAAGACAAAGGTGGCAAATTTGGTGGGATCACCGAAGGGGAAGAATTGCTTGTAAATCTTCTGAAAGCCAGCTGCGTCCAACTGACCACTGGGGCAGTCTTTGATAAAACCCTTATACCTGTCAGTGGGGGAGCAGGATTGAAGAAAAGAGAGACTGTTAGAATTATGCTTTTAAAAAATTTAAGTTCTGAAAATAATAATATTTAAACAGATGATTGTACAAATAAATACAACACATTTACACCATTATTCAAAAGTCTGGGGTCAGTAAATACATAAAATATTTTTTTAACTGTAATAATGATTTTTAAAATATTTCTTGAACAACAAGAAATGGTGCATACTGAAGACTGGAGTAATGGCTGCTGGAAATCCAGCCTTGCCTTCACACAAAAATGCATATGTAAAATAATAAAAAAATAAAATAATTCTAATTATATTTTACTGTACATTTTGATAAAATGAAAGCAGATGTGGTGTGCAACATCTTTCAAAAACATTCACTGGCACCAAACCTCTAAACACAGGTGGAAAAGAAATGTACAAATTGCCAGTAGAAAGGAAAGTGGGGAAAAAAATAGAACTTTCAAATGCATTGCTCTTTTTCCTCCAGTACATAACCCCCTGTGAAGATAAAGAGTCTGGCACCAGCTGTTAGCACCCAAATGCATTGCTAGCAGTGTTACAGAACATGTGGTCAGGGAATTTTGGGATAAATTAAACCTCTGTCACTCTATCCAGTAATTTTCAGAAACAACACTTCAGCGCTGTTTGTTTTCTCTATGCTAATTGATCCCTGACAAACTTGAGGACTATCATTGCGGATCATTTCCGAGCAATTTGGGGCAATGGGTAAAATGGTCGCTCGGGATATTACAGGGCTTGTCAGTCTTCAGTCAGCAAATTAATTTCCAGGCATGTCAGTTAAGATTGGGCATTTCAGACCTCTCTAGAAATCTCTCTCAGTATTTGTGGCCCAAAATGCAAGGTGTGTAAACTGAACTACAGTATCTAAAATATGGAGTACTAGCATGGGGGAAAAAGAAACTCACTAAAAACACACTAACACATACCGAAAAAACAATCCTCTATAAATACATAGAATATAGTCATTGTACAAAATGGCCCTCGCAATCAATATTACATTCTCCAGCATATGTTGTGGTTAAAAAGCAGTATATTAGCTAATCATTCATTACCTCCTCAGAGGGACTTGCTGTGCAAGTTTTTCAGATTTTTCACATTATGCTAATTTACAGTAGCTTGATGACAGAATTCTGACATTACCATATGTGCAGCGCAATTTAATAAGTAACTGCTTTAAATAATCAAAACTAAATAGCTGTTACGCAGGGAAAAAAATTACTTGTTCTTCTGATGAAAATCTTTTGGGAATGTATGCTATCTTTTTCATATTCTGACCTCTAAACCTTACGCTTGACCACTGCCCCAGTAACCAATCTCTTACACAATGCTCTTATCACATCTCAATAATCTAAACTTAAATCTCTAATTAATGTATATTGATTTACCTGCTACCCACATAATATAATGTGCATTAGTCAGTCATTATCGTAAAATAAATGACTAACTGAACATTATAACTTACCTAGATACAAAGAAGCTTTTTTAATTGAATCGTGAAGGCATACAGTGATGTAATCAACCATGCAGCTAATTTAAGACTTTCAGCTCAGTTTTAAAGCATTGATTGCTAAACAAGTGAATAGACAAAAAAACTATCTGATGCAGTTCCCCAGGAATACTTTGAAAGCGTTTGTAAGGCACTGTCTACTCTGAGGACTAGATACAGATAGCTCAAAGGCAATTCTACTTCTGGTATCAACAATCGTACTTCTATCATCAAAGAAACAGAGGAAGAAAGCGATGAGCTGCATGTGTTCGTGTGTGTCTGCTGGTAGGCATGTCTATGCTTGCTGCTTAGCGATCTGATCAGTGCCAGACTGAGCTCTAAGGGGCTTTCAATACAAGACAGTTGTGCCTGTCTTTACTCCAGTGAGATGTCGTTTCTAAAAAGTACAGTGCAGTACATCATCTCTGAGTAGAAGAATCAGACAAGGAGTAAAGGTAGAGAGTTTATTGGCTTGCTCTAAGAAAAAAACTATATAAAATACAAGGTTTTCTGAACAGTCACACATGAGTGGGCAACCTTTGAAAATGTTAAAAAGAAAGAAAACTTTCTTCCCTATCCTCTGAGTGCTGTATTTTACTTCCTCCATTTTTTTATCTGGTTTGTTTGTACCATCTTTTTGTCTTCTTTTCTTGTTCTTTCACTCTCTTTCTCTCTTCATCCTCCACTCTTTCCCTACTGGGCACCCTGCCTAGAGTCAAGCGTTCCCCATCTGCCATGAGAGGCATAGAGCAGCCAGAAGGAGTATAGATGTTGGCATGTGAAGTTAAGAATTTATGAAGAACAGTGGAGGGAGAGAGAGAATGAGTGATAAGAGGCACAATAATTGAACACAGCCAAAATTTGTGCTCTGAAGAAGCACTGACTATCTACAATTATGTGGTACTTTAGTAAAGCATCCCTTGGTGGCAGACATTCTCAAGATGAATCAGCTTTCCATGGGTCAATTACCTGTGCCTTTTTTGTCATATCTGTTAATATATATTTTTTTAAATATACAGAAAAATTTGTGTAATTAAAAACTTATTTTAAAATATCAGATAAGCTGACCTTTAAATGAAATGGCAAAACTACTTCAGGTTTTAAAATATCATGTAATGAGATTTACTGATAATCTAAATAAATTAATGAATTAATAATTCATACATTTAACAATGAGTAAAAATTATTTTAAAGCTTAAATATCTTATTTTATTCTTATTTAGCTACTTGAGGGCTACAACAATGAAACATGATTTCTTTTTTATACTAAAGAAGATACTTTCTGAAGCATTTCCTGCTCATGAGCCACACACTCAGTATATTGCCAAGAATATAATACTATGCTCTATTGGTGTTGGTATTGGTGGGAATGGAGAAGGATGGAAAGTTACATCATTTAAACATTTGGATAATAATATTATTGTACGTGTCAGGACATAAAGAGCACACTTACCACTGCTGAACTTCCTTCTCTGTGACTGCAGACAGAAAAAGACAAGACAAAGCACAGAAGACAGTTAGATTGTGTTTCATCATCAGTTAATGAAAACATTATATGCAAGGCTGACTTGTGCTGGTGGAACAATGTTGTGATTGAAAACTTAACTGAGAATAAGTTAAAAATCAATTTCTGACCTGATGTTGTGAACAGAATACCTGAATACTGGGTACGGAAAATATTCAACCCCCCTAAATTCTTCTCTCTTTGTTATATTGCAGCCATTTGCTAAAATCATTAAAGTTTTTTTTTTCCTCATTAATGTACACACAGCACCCCATATTGACAGAAAAACACAGAACTGTTGACATTTTTGCAGATTTATTAAAAATGAAAAACTGAAATATCACATGGTCCTAAGTATCCTAAGTGCTCAGTATTTAGTAGAAGCACCCTTTTGATCCTAATACAGCCAAGAGTCTTTTTGGGAAAGTTGCAACAAGTTGTTCACACCTGGATTTGGGGATCCTCTGCCATTCCTCCTTCAGATCCTCTCCAGTTCTGTCAGGTTGGATGGTAAACATTGGTGGACAGCCATTTTTAAGTCTCTCCAGAGACGCTCAATTGGGTTTAAGTCAGGGCTCTGGCTGGGCCATTCAAGAACAGTCACATAGTTGTTGTGAAGTCACTCCTTCGTTATTCTTAGGATTATTATTCTTAGGATCATTGTCTTGTTGGAAGGTAAACCTTCGGACCAGTCTGATGTCCTAAGCACTCTGGAGAAGGTTTTGGTCCAGGATATCCCCTCGATATTTTCCCTCGATTGCAACCAGTCGTCCCTGCAGCTGAAAAACACCCCCACAGCGTGATGCTGCTCCACCATGCTTCACTTTTGGGACTGTATTGGAGGTGATGAGCAGTGCCTGGTTTTCTCCACACATACCGCATAGACTAAAGGCCAGAAAGTTCTATCTTGGTCTCATCAGACCAGAGAATCTTATTTCTCATCATCTTGGAGTCCTTCAGGTGTTTTTTAGCAAACTCCATGCAGGCTTTCAT
>JAUCMS010000095.1:5602621-5618252 GCA_032357445.1 Enteromius radiatus | reverse complement strand
GTCTCTGAGCTCTTCAGGCAGTTCCTTTGACCTCATGATTCTCATTTGCTCTGACATGCATTGTGAGCTGTAAGGTAAGACCTTAAGAAGGTAGAAGGTATAGACAGGTGTGTGGCTTTCCTAATCAAGTCCAATCAGTATAATCAAACACTGGACTCAAATAAAGGTGTAGAACCATCTCAAGGATGATAAGAAGAAATGGACAGCTCCTGAGTTAAATATATGAGTGTCACAGCAAAGGGTCTGAATACTTATGACCATGTGACATTTCCGTTTTTCTTTTGTAATAAATCTGCAAAAAATGTCAACAATTTTGTGTTTTCTGTCAATATGGGGTGCTACGTGTAGATTAATGAGGAACAAAATGAACTTAAATGATTTTAATAAATGGCTGCAATATAACAAAGAGTGAAAAATTTAAGGGGGTCTGAATACTTTCCGTACCCACTGCATATAAATAAAATGAATGTAATAAAAAAAAGAAAGAAAGATTGTAAAGCAACATTTTTAATGATGCTTTAGCATTGTGTTATTTGAATGTTTTAAAACATCTTAAGTTTATGCACACATAAACACACAAACACCACCTCATTTATAAATTATATATACTGTATATTTTTAAATAGATTGTATTAATGTCTTTGCACTGACTTGTGCTCTAAATTTGATGCCTCCTTGTTGAATAAAAGTATTTTTTAAGATGGAAAGACAGACAAGACAGATGAGAGAATGAGTGAATTATTGGCACTGTAATTCCAGTAGATAACCAACATCATATTGCTGCTGAGTAGCTGAATGGAGACTGGGAAACGTGGAAACCTGACAGAAGAACTGCTGTAGCTGTCTCTCACTGCTTAGAGGCAGACTGCCATGTCAACACAGCTAACATCAGGCCTGTCACTACACTGTCACTACATCTGACAGCCTCTGAGCCATTGCAGAGAGAGCTTTTTCACCAAAGATTTATTCCCCATACATACGCATGAGCAGACACACACTTTTAGATCCAGTGCTACAGTCGAAGGACCAGCAATTGAAAATACAGTTATACATTATATGTGTTCATTCAGAACTTTTATCAAGTGTATTTAGAGACTATTTTGTTTGTATGTGCTAGACATGTGTTTGGAATTTTATAATTAGATCTTGCTGTATCAAAAAAACCTTACATCATAAGTGCTGCGTTATGTTAAAATCTTGAGATGCCCCAGTTAAATTCTATACTAAAGAATTAATGCATTGGCTCAGATGGTCATTGCAGTTTGTGTTTGCTCATACTTACATTTTAATACTCTTGAGTACTGTTTGCAACTGTGTTTGCACACACACACACACACACAGAAATGTCTTTGTCTGGGGTAGGAGTGTAGTCATTACCAAGGTCAGTGATGTGCATCCATGTAGAGCGAAAGGTAGAACAGAGAAAAAAAACAAATGGTTGAAAGAAGATAAATTGTATGAAGATACTAAAGATTTCTTTGTTTATGGATGAGGAGAAAGAGAATTGTTGAAACAGGGATATGACACAGATCTTGACAAGGAGAGAGAGAACCAGCTGAATAAGGAAGCACATATTATAATAAAGGTATAAAGGATTAAAATATTTACATAACTAAAAAATAATAGCAACACAGACGTATATCAAAAAGATATCCAGAGAGGGAGAAGAGAGGCCAGAGGACACATGCTAACACAGGTGTGTCTCATCATTGCATATGACCCAACATGACTCCAACTACTACATCCTTCTCAATCTGCTACAACAAAGAACAAAAGAAGGGAAAAAACACTAGAAGAGAAACCTCCTTTAAAACAGAATAACTAAGACACTCAAGATAAGATGCTCCTCACAAACCATAATAACCCAGCCCACAACAAACCCCTGAACATCTCATCTAATCTGCCCGTCACGCTGCAGGACACTTATACTCATTCTACA
This sequence comes from Enteromius radiatus, assembly GCA_032357445.1. Lineage (NCBI taxonomy): Eukaryota > Metazoa > Chordata > Actinopteri > Cypriniformes > Cyprinidae > Enteromius > Enteromius radiatus. The sequence goes on along the minus strand of JAUCMS010000095.1, from coordinate 5,616,313 downwards.
ATACAACTCCCCCTCACTGTCAACTAACGTGGGACGTGGCAGCAAATTAAGACCAGCAAAAGAGCAAGACAAGAGCAAAAGACAGAGAAAGGCTAAAAATAATGAACAATCCACTGCCTTGGGATCCAAAGCACTGTCAGAGCCTTTTGTATGTGCGATTTATGATTACAATTATTGGAAGACATACTAGCACACAGGTGTTGTTTTTTTGTGCATATATCTTAAAATGAACATAAATACATATACATGGCCAAATTTTTGTATGCCCTTTTTGTAAGAAAATGTAACAGTATAACTGTATTTCTACAGTAAACGAAATAAATGTAGCCTTGGTATACCTAAGAGACCTGTTACAAACCCATTAAGTCTGAAGTGACATAGTTGCATCTAGCCACATCAGCCATTATACCTAGAAAGCCTCTAGAATATCACTGCAACATTGAAGCTGAATGCTGGTCTGTCCTGAGAAAACTTCACTAAATTCTACTTTAAATTCCTTCCTTCTTACATCTGACACACAGCAGATTCATAAGGGATGTTTGATCCTACCAGAAGGTGAAAATGAGTAAATTAACGATTAATATAAGTTTTCCCACTCCTATGAAAATGCACAAAAGTAAAACAACAACAAAAATTCAGTCATATGGTAATCTGGCCACGGGCAATTTTCCACTTTCCTTTGCAATGGAAGTTCTCTGAAGAGGACAGTTTCACCTGCAGTCACCCATAAAAAGAACAAAAAAACTAAATCTGACCAATGTTTTTATAGCTTTCAAACTGCTACGAGCCCACAAATGGACCCAAACAGCAGCAGGCAGTAGTAAACCAGGCCAACTTACAAAATCCCAAGCTGCAAAGGATTACAAACACAATGGCTTTAAAACACCTGGAACATAAAATGAATGGCTACAGTGCTCTCCTCTATTCACCAGTAAGAATGACAAAATAGCCTCCTGACAGAAGAGCACCTTGTGTTAGAGATCTCAGTGCCATTTGGCACTTGCATCATATAGTCTCAGTGTTTGTGACTAAATTGAGCAATATGCACTGAAAAGTAGTCGATTTATCAATAGAAACACCTCATAAATCTACAGCTAACTGCAGTGCATTGCTGATTACATGAATCAGAGGACATCCCCTGCCAGGCTGCCTGTGTGGGCCACATTCTGTGAAGCAGACTCTCTGTAAATCTCCCTCCACATCATGCCTGCTGTAGTGCCTCTAACCTGGGCCACCCACTGTGATATTTGATTAAGCCTATTTGTGGACATAAACTTGATGTGAAGGCAAAGAAAGAGACGGGGCTATACTGGAGAGTTCAGAGCAGCTGACAAACCTACTTGCCATGATCACCGGTGAGTTATCCTGTCTATCTCTTTCCGGATCTCCAGATGCCTTTACTTGAACACATACCTATTTGCATGTAAAGATAGTCAGGTACAGCGATCACAGCATGAGGCAATGAAGACATCAAATTTGTTTTTAACCAAAATATGCGTCAGATGTGCCTGTTTACACTAAAACAAGTGTTTGGAACACAAAATTTGGTAGCAAAACAGTCAGTTTGTGCATCCCTAAAAAAGCTCATTTGGATCTGAGAGCACCAGAAGAGCTGCTGCATAGTTTATTCTTACTGCTTAATGATCATTTGAAACTGGTCTTTAGCTCTTTCATAAAAACTAGCATGAAACAACAGCAATTTAATAATCAAGTAAAAAGAAATAAACACCTCACAGTCACCACATTGGACAGTTTAGAAAATGGATAAATGTTTCAGTTGTAGGCGCTGGAATCTGGCGAGATGAGTAAATTAATTTGGCAAGACCCTCACAGTGCATTATGGGTAGTCACTAGGCACCGAGTGTACATCAGTTATTGAAACACATAATTTAAGTGTTTATTGAATAGAATGAGTGCCCTTGAGAGCATACAGTGTGTGTGAGTTTCGTCATCAGAATAGTATGCACACACCAATTTTTGCAATCGTGCATAATTTGTACATGCAAGGCACACATGCACATTGAATTTGTTTTGCAGTAATCAGTTGTTACACAAAGTGGCAATATACTGTAGTCCCAGGGTAGAGCTGGGAGATTAGATTTTAACTGTTAAAAGATTGCGATCTCGATTCAAACATCTACGCAATCTCATTTCTAACTGTCAACGATTCCTGTGTATTAAACCTTTGAAAAAGTCTTACCAGAACAAACTCAAATCTGTGTTCACACTGCCGTTGACAGAGGTTAACCTACGCAAGGTCCTGACAACATACCTGGCAGTGTACTGAGAGACTGTGCTGCACAGCTGACGGATGTCCTAACAGATATGTTTAACACCTCGCTGAGCCAGGCAGTTGTCCCCACATGTCTCAAATCCACCTCCATATTTCCTGTACCAAAGAAGTCCCCTGTGTCTTTTCTGAGACTGCCATCCCATAGCACTGACTCCAATTATGATGAAGTGCTTTGAGAGGTTAGTTATGCACAATATCAAAACCAGCCTTCCCAACACACTCGATCCGCTCCAGTTTGCATACCGTCCAAACCGCTCCACGGACGATGCCACTTCCTCCACCTGGCTCTAACTCACTTAGAAAACAAAGACTCTTATGTTAGAATGCTGTTCATTGACTTCAACTCAGCATTCAATACAATAATCCCACAAAAGCTCATCAGCAACACCTTAACACCTCCCTTTGCAACTGGATCTTGGACTTTTTTACTGGAAGACCTCAGTCAGTCCGTGTCGGACACAACACCTCGAGCACTACCACACTGAGCACAGGTGCCCCATAGGGCTGTGTGCTCAGCCCGCTGCTTTTCACGCTGCTGACCCACGACTGCACTGCCAAGTTCAGCTCCAACCACATCATCAAGTTTGCTGATGACACAACGGTGGTAGGTCTCATCAGCAACAACGATGAAACACACTACATAGAGGAAGTGGCACATCTCATTGAGTGCTGTGGTGCAAACAACCTGTCCCTCAATGTGAGTAAGACAAAGGAGGTTGTGATGGACTCTGTTGACCACTCTGTTGACTTTCAATGGAAAGTACTCTCTATCAGTGGTTCATGTAGGTGTCAATAACTGTAGTCAAGTGACAGCACAATGGTTGATCATTCACAGAGCAGGTGTAAATACTTTTTTAGAAATCTGCAGTCTAGCAAGGCAGGAAACGGTATCATCCTACTTCTTCTAATTGTGGAAGATATACTAGCACTCTTTACTGGATCAGTGGAAATAGCATATCGTCATGGTGACCATAAAACATAAACTAGAACTGAACAGAGTGTGTGAATTGATGACAAAAACAAACAATCTGAGAAAAATATTATGATTACAATACAGATATTGTGGATGTGTTAGGCCAAACAGACAGCTGCCGGTCTACATTTAGACAAGGTAATCAATCTAGTTAAACCAAAGGTTACATTTCTGGATAAGAGAAGGGGGAGAAGATGAACACAGCTGATGTGAAACTAGTGATAATGACACAAAGATTGAGAGGTGAGTGGAACAGACAGTGTAGACACAAGGCAAAGAGAACAAGAAGAGACAAGCTGCAACCAGGCTGAAAGAGAAAAGACGAGAGAGGACTTGAGAGGAGGAAAAACTGAAGAAGTGGGAACAGAAGGAGAGAGAGAAAAGAGAGGACACAAGGCCTGTTAATGGCTTATTACAGATTGCTTGTTTGTTTTTGTGTGTACATAAAGCTGTTCTAGCAACGCAAATATTGCATATTACATGCCCTCTTAATTCTCTATGTACAAATCTAAAAATATCCTGGCTCTTCCAAGCTTTATGATGGAAGTGAATAGACCACTTTCAATCAATTTCTCTTAGTAAAAGAAACACAGAACAAATAAAAACATCTTCAGGTCACTTATTTGACCAATGCATCAAAACACTTGTTGACTGAATAGTGACTGACATTAGTCTTTGTTGTTTGGTTTCTATTGCAGACATCATCTCATTGAAAGCCTGTTGGATTTATGCACTGCTCACACGGATCTAACCCTGCAGCGAAGAAGCAGGAAATTATATCCTGACAGCCCTGCTTTACCCCCCACTGTGCACAAAACCCAACCTCAGAAGATGCTCATTAAACATGAACGGTTCGCTAGCGCTCAGAATGTGCTTAAATTCCACTGAAGTTTAAAGGAGAACATAGCAACTAAGTTACCTACTTGTAGCAGGTGCATCTTTTACATTGTCCCAGGGAAATGATACGTTAAATGGTAGGTCTAGAAAGTTATTTATTTCTTTAACACCACAGTTCTAAGATGAGTAACTATCGCTATAGTAACAAAAAAATAAAATAAAAATAAGAATCCAGTATGAAAGATCTTTTTTTAACTGTCATGAACATAAAGGGATAGATCACCAAAAATTTAAATTCTGTCACCATTTACTCACTCTCATGTTTTTCCAAATATGTATGATTTTTCTTTCTTTACAAAAAGGATATATTAAAAAAACAACTGGGACCCAATTAAAAAAACAACTCATACAGGTTTATGTAAAATACCAATAAATAACAATAATTCATTTTTTAGAGAACATTCCTATGAAGCCAAACAATATCGACAGCAAAAAAACTGAAGAAATAGGAGGTCACTCTCCAGAGAATCGACTGTAATAAATAATCAATTACAAATGATAAAATATACATTAAGATATAAATCCACTTTACTTTGCAGAAACCTTGCAAAGTATGCAGCTGGAATTTGTAATGCTTGTATTGAGCCAAGAGGTCAATCTGTGACATATATATATATATTATATCCACAACTGCCCAAATGTTTTTGTTATACAAAATTCACAGGTCTATACACTGCTTAAAATTGCAGTCACAGAATACTTCAAGCTACATTGACTTCCATTTATATACATTCACATTTCAGGCCGAAAGGCTGAAGGTATATTTTAAATGTATTATTTGTGACTTAAGCCATGACACAAATCATCATATCCTTAATTAGTGCATATTGTAAAAAAAAATGCACAGGGTGAATGCAAAAAATAATGAAACCTCTTTGCATCTGCTTGCATTGTTTGTATACATACAAATATAAATGAATTAAACACAGTGTCTAGTGGGACCGTGGCCTTACACTAAAACAAAACAATAGTCACAGTTGTTGCTAATCTAGTCATGCATACTTAATAATGTCATAATTGTGATCGCGGTTCTATCTTCACCACTAAAATTTGCTTCACCTATTTTGCACTGTGATTAATACGCAGCATTAGCAAGCCTCAAAAGCTTGATCTCATTTCAGCAATCTAAATCAAGTCAAAGCCAGTTGATGTGATAATGATAATGCTAATATGCTTTCTCCACCTCAGGGATGGATTATTGCAACACAATTTGCAGTTAGCCCCACACCTTATTGACTCAACGTGAGAGTTGCTGCCAGCTGTTCATGTAGGCACCTTATCAACTCACAACAGAGATGCAAGCCAGTCAACACACACTTAATGACTATATGATTAGTGACGGAGGAAAATCAATGACCCAAGAGACAAAATGATGATCGCATTCTATTCAGAGGTCCATGAATGTAATTGCTCATAAGCAGGCAGGTAACACACACACACACACACACACAAATAAACAGAACCAATAGTGCAGTATAATAGCTTGGTTACATTAAGCTTAAGCCAAATGCAACTTTATGAAATTCACCAATACTGGTAGGAAAGTAAATACTATAGCAGGCTGCTTCCCACTTCAATTTAGAGAATGAAGATGATAGGGAGAATAATAATCAGATGTAACATGCAATTAACCAGCACAAAAAGGCACTAGGTTTGGAAGAAAGGACTGAATAGGAATACTCACAGTAGGTCTTTCTGCACAGCTCTTCCACTACCTCAGGCTTTAGTTTGCTGTTGGACTTGCCCATCTCTCCAGCTGGCCGCAACGGTTTATCCCCACTCCCCCAATCCCAGCTCCCACTTACATTTAAAAAAGAAAGAGGAGGCAGCACAAGAGCACAAGTCCTTTTAAATCGTGCTTTGCCTTTCCTCCAGACCGCAGCAGTGTAAAAAAAAACAAGTAATTGAGAGGAGCAAATTACACAGAAGCAATATGATTACAGCATGCAGTGCCTAGAGTTGTCTCTCCTCACTCGGAGGGAATGAAAGAGAGAGAGAAATAGAAAGGGCTTTAATCTGTTAACCGGTGTCCCTCCTCCCCTTTCCTCCACCTCCTCCAGTCCTCCTGCCAGTGTGTGCGAGTCCCTCGTGGAATCAGTGGCTCTGAGCAGAAAGACACTCTTCAGTTGGGTGCGCTGCTGTCTGGCTCCGTCCACTGGAAGAGGAATCGATTCACTGACTGACTCAGACATGCAGACGCGTTCGTTGGCTCTCTCTGTGAGCGCGCGTGTGTGTACGTGTGTTGTCAGCACACTAAGTGTTGATGCTGTTGTCCTTGACAACTGAAGCCACTCCCCCAGTGCTCTCTCTCTCCTACTGGCTGAAAATATCCTTGTTTCCCTAAATACCTCCCTGACTCCCTGACAAAGACTTTCTGGCTTTTCATTGTTAGTTTCATTAAAAAAGTGCTTACTAAAATCTAATCTGATACAAAACAATCTAAATTAAATAGAATCAGTTAAAAAGTATGAACAAATATTATTAAATAGCCTAGTTTAAATGCTGCTAGCATTGGAACAAGCAAGATTCGGTTAAAATGCATGAGATTTACATATAATGATACAAACCTAGTCAATGTGTATTTAAAAAAAAAACTGGGGCTATACTATTACATGAATGTCTTTCTACATTCATGTTGTCACTTATGTTAAAAATATGCATCACATATTTTTCATCACATTTTTTTTAATTTGGTTACCAAATAGACTTTTAATATATTGAATTAAAATATATATCTGAATATTAGGCCTAAATGTATTACATACGTGAATATACATTATTATTACAGCAATTCAATTGCCATTCATGTATATGAAGGTTTTAGCCTTTGCCTTATGTTTCTATATAACATGAGGCAAAGGCTAAAACCTTTACAGACTTAATATAAACTGATATTCATGTATTCATTCATATGAATAATCCTAAAATAGGATTATAGTTGAGATTATAGTGCAGCTGTACAGAGGAAAGGCTCATATTCTGATGAAGCCACAGTTATAATCTGGTGGCCCAGTTTAAGTCCAGGCCAATACACTCCTCAGGGGAAGTTTAGTTTGTGCAGTGCTGTGCAAGCGTCAGAAAGAGAGGAAGGCAAATGTTTGATTTTTGCTTCTAAATGAAGAAGACAGAAAACAGAAGAAGAGGATGCTGAGTCAGCTTCACGCAGCTTCATAAACACCCAGCGGCGTATGTGTACAACGCATACGCCGCCAACAGCATCACCTGCAAGAACACTTTCTAAACTACAGTGTAGACATTTAGTGCAATCTTTGCAGATTTTAAAAGTAGGTTGTAGTCAGTTAAATTTGCAGTAATTGTCTGTGGTGACTGATTATTGTTATTTTTTAAATTTAGAATAAAACAGAAATATTGTAATTAAATTTAGTTCAGAGCTTGATTAGCAATTTCTAAAACAGGATCATTCTGGAAAACAAACAAACAAACAATAGAGGCAAAAATCATTTGGAAAAGGCCTATAAAGCGGCCTATAAATAGCGTCTAAGCAAAGAGGGAGAAAATGAATCGACTTTCAAATTGACTTATGAGGTATTGCACAGCAGGAGAACAAACTGGAAAGTAGCCAGCATTTGAAAGACACTTTGAGTATTTTGTAAACGTCATGCAGAAAAAAAGAAAGCATTTCTCTCATCATAAAATGACGTTGTGCCAAGCGTTCGGCTTGCCAAGCAGCACTTTTCTAAAATGATGGAAGCTATATTTAGTAACATTCATACACAATATCTTCTATCTCAAAAGAGACTTTTCGTTAGATGCTTTCTTTTTAGCTAAAGGTTATGGAAGGTTTTTCTTCTAACGTTTCCCTGGCCCAGAATACAATAGCTTGGATTCTTCATTCTGCGTCTGCACCTCTGAAAATGTTTCTCTCTTTCAAATACAACATACCACTGAGCTAAACCAAAGATTTCAGTTGATGGATGTGCATTACATTACCGTCATTTAAGTTCAGTTATTAGGATTACTTTTAAAGACTTATTTTCTTTGATTTGTCCTTGCACATATTCAACGCAAACACCCAAATAAAAAAAATGGGCAACTTGTGTTTATTGAGCTCGCCACTCTCCAGGATTTGCAACTGTGATAATGCATAACAGTTCAATAAACAAGAAACAAATATTGTGGAACTTACATTATAGACACATTTTGCTCTAAAAGGAGTTGCAAACAAAGCCACAGCAGTAGCAGCTCTCAAATCTACAGGTAAGAATGTTTTTGAATGTTTTTGAACAAATTGCTTGAATGTATTATTTGATGATTTGCCTACATAAACAGTGCACTTGAGGCATTTCAGAACCCACATAAAAAATCTTCTAGGGATTTATAGTAAATTGTATTTATAGAAATGACTTCAGTAAATAGTATTGACATTAGCTGGTCATGTGCTGGCCCTAGGCTGGTCCTAACCAACTAGCTCCTGCTCAGGACAAGCTTACAAGCACATTAAAACCAGCTTAAGACCAGTACATGACTAGTTTAAACCAGCTAAAACCAGCACCCATGCTTCAAAACCTACCTAACCAGCACATGCTGGTTTTTTTTGTTCAATATTTTTTTCAATTCCTATATTTCGCAATAACTACAGTAGCCTAATATAAACAAATTACTTTGCTCAATATTGTTTTCTACAACAGGGTATATTATACTACAATACACTAAACAGTAAACTACAGTATTTATTACTAGTTAGGCTAATACTACAGTATGCTGTAGCATTCATTAACATAATGTTATGGTTCAAAAACACTAGTAATAATATTATTATTATTATAAATGACTATAGTATTTGTCCATGGGAATTTTGGAGTTTGTTGAACGATTCAAAGACTAATTTCAGGAACATTTCTTTGGTGCCACCTACTGGCGTATTAATATCACCTGCAGAAAGTCACAGACAAACAAACAAACAAACAGCCTATGCTGGTAAGGTAGATTTTAAAGCTTGGATGCTGGTCTTTAGCTAGTCACGTGCTGGTCTTAAGATGGTTGGGACAGTGTGGGAAAAGCTCAAACCAGCATCCCAGCTTCAAAACCTACCTAACCAGTATGTGCTGTTTTTTTTTCAACAGTTCAACAGGAAGAAAACACTTTGTTACCTAAATAAGAATAAGTAATAATCTTTAACATTGAGTGTGAATACTTCCACCAGTGATTAATTAAGCCATATGATATGTTCAGCCAATACAAAATCTAAAAGCTAAATCTGAGATATGCATTTTCCTTTTCCTAATGGAATAATGATGATGATATATTAATACCCTTACGAAAAAAGTATTAAGTAAAAAGTTACTACCAATATCATGGTTAAGATGTGGTTAAGCATGGTTAATTTGTTTACCATGGTTAACTATATAGTAACCATCTTTTTGTATGGTATTTTTCATAAGGGTAGCTTCTTAAATACTAGATTTTAAGCAACAGTCAAAAGATTTCTCCTGCCTTTGGTATTGCACAGACGATCTTTAACCCCACTCACCCTGGCCCTTGACTGAAATAGTTTGCCTGGGTCAAGTGCTATCTAATCCTGCTTTTAGTCACTCTCTTTTACACCATGTTAGTATCATCACCATAAAGCTGGCTAAACCCTGACCTCCTAGTGGTACATAAATACACTGCAGTTAGCCTCTTAAGACGATAACCACAGCTTCCACAGTCCAGTAGGCTAATTTAGCTTTAAATAACAAATGATTTTAATAATACAAACCTTTAATCAAGCCGGAGTACAGTACATCACATTTTCTTCTACAATAAACATAATGAACATCTGTAAGTTAATTTCAGCAAATAATAGCTAAAACGTATTTATCACCACGCTGGCTTGTTATAAATAGACAATCCTAGTGTCATAAGGTAAGACGGACAATGACTGATGAATATAAAGTAATCAAATAGCACATAATCACAGTTCTCCCGGGAATTATTCGATTTCAAACAAGGGATAAAAACTGCAAGTCAGAACGTGTAATGCATGTTAACATCTTGTTCTAAAATACATTAAAGCTTGCATCCGTTCCCATTATTATTATTATTAAAGAAATAATAAAATTAAAATGGGAAGATTTTTTTCTTGCACAAGGGGAATAGAATTAGCATTTGCAATTCTCCTATCTTCAGCAGCCATAGCTCTTCATTAGTCCCAGTCTGACATTTTGTCAACATCAGATGCCTTTAATGGCACTTGAGCAAAAGTGAGCACAGCACTCCAGACTTGTGAATTAATTATAAGCGAGCCGTTTGCTTCAGTGCTATCAAATGTTTACTGTGTCCAAGCATGATAAGACACTGCTTTGGATTTATGATCATTTTTATATTATATAAAGAGGTGTGGACATTTTTGTCCTAATATAATACCATCCCTTTTCGGTGTATTCCATTTGTTGCAAAGCAAAAACTTAATGTAAACAAATGCTTAATGCTTAACATCACGGTGATGTAACATCAGTGATTTACACACACACTTAACAAAATATAAAACACAAATACAAATGAAACCATTCCACAATTTAATACTGAAACACTATTTCATAAAGCTTGCCCAAAGATAACGGAAATTAAGCAAAATGTTCAACATCAAAATAAAAGCCATCATTGTCCCATCAGCAACCATGATCCCTGAAATCATTTTAATCCACATGTTTAATACATTTGAAATACATGTTTCTGGACACACTTGATCTACTTCATGAAAATCCATCGTTATCCAACCTTATTAACTCACAAATACTGAAAAAAATACAAAGCAGCTGTCATCATAATTTACTAAGCTTGAAAACTGTACATCTTATTTTTGTACCATTAATCTGGGTTATGTATGTTTTAAGGGCCTGCATATTTGCATACAAATTATTCATTTGCAAAATGCAGGAAATAAAGTAACAGCTGAAACTCACATAGGCTTTCATTTGACTAGAGTGTACCTGTTAAAGTGTTACAGTGTGTCTAAGATCAAGCAATGTGAAGGGAGGTCATAAATAAATTAAAGAATCAAATAAAAAAAAAAAGATTTGCACACACACACACACACACGCACTCATCATCAGGATAATACAATAAAGTACAGCACCAAGCATATCAATTAAAACTACAGTGGCAAAAGGAATCATGGAGTGCCTTAAAGTGAATTCTCCATACTGTCTGTGCAACATTTACAGAGATAGACATATATAGAACGCTCTGTCTTCACATGTGATCATGAGAGAAGGTCCACTGGGAATTCTGCGCATAAATATCCCATGTCAGTAGCTGGCCACAAAGTCCAGAGGCACACAGAACCGACAAAGAATTGTTTCTTCAATTATGCCACGCTCTCCCTCTCCTCTGATGGTCCATTTGACAGTTTCTTCACTTTCTTAACGCCCTCTCCCATGGCTGTTGAGGTAGTTACACTGAAATGATAAGGAAGAGCAGTATTACCAACAAAAACAAACTCTGATATGTAGTAAAAGAACTGGGATATTTTGTCACTGACAGTTTTCATTTAAGACCAAACACACTTAAATATTCAAGATACTACACCAGATCTGGTTATGTGCTTCTTCAGTATTGCTGTTCTGAAATAGCTAACTAAAAACAGGTCCTCAAATAATTTCAGACTGTCCCAATTTTCTGAGGAAAGCCCTTCAGCGATCTAGCAAGCATATGACTGATGTTTAATTCATGAAATACAGAGTCTTTAACCAGTTTCTGTAAAACACAAAACAAAACAATCATCTGTTAATCTTTCTGTCGTCAAATAAGACTTGAAGCACTGTGCAACAGTTTTCAAAACTGACATGTAATTGAACAGCGTTTACATTTTGGCACAAAACAAAACAAAACAAAAACCTAGTGTATCTTTTTACTGGGCCACAAATGTTTGAATCACCTAAGCAAATTGACCAATTTTCTAATTTTACACAAACACGACCTTATTTATATGCAAGCATTTCCATAAAAAATGTGACCATGCATTTGCGGCGAACATGGACAGAATGTTCTGAGCAGAAACTGCGATCAAGTGAGAGCAACACGCATGCATAAACTCTCTAGCTTTCATACTCTGCCCTTCTGCTCCTAATAATTATTTGAGCACAGATTGGAGTGCATATGGCCACACTAGTACCAGCAAACACTTCACGGCTCAGACGCACCGTACAACTACAGTATGAGGACCTACTGTTGTTAAAGCAACATGACATTTACCCATTTGAGGTTTATTTCAATTCAGGTTAAATGTCAGAGGAGGAGAAGAACATTGGATATGTAAGGTGTACTGTAGCAAAATTAGGTGCAAACTTCAGTGAGCTGTGAGATTGAAGATATTTTTCAGAGATTCAGAATGCAATACTGCTACAGAACAGAGATTCACTTCAAGGTAACTGTAAAGACATTCACCACGCAGCCGGCACCAGTCTCAGACGGCTGACACACAAAGCACAGGCTATGAGAAATGGCCAAAAGAAACAAACACACACACACACACCATGACTCTGTTAAACTCACGTTCTGTTAACAGGTGCCTTGAGCAGCTAAAATGCTTGGAGAATGCTTTCATTTAATGGCATAACAATAACAAACAACAGAACCTCTGATTTGAGAAGAAAATGTATTTCAGTACATCTCGACCAAATATTGTCCTATCCTATACTGTACATATACATACATAATATTATTAATATATAATTTATAATAAATATTCATAAATCTCAATTTCGATAAATTGACACTTATGACTGGTGATGAACTACAATCCCACGAAGCATAGGTAATAACAATCCAAAGCAGTAAATTATATATTATATTTCAGTAAAAACATCATGCTACATATGACTTGTATTTCATATAGAACTTAAACATTCTATTAATCAAAGAACCCTTGAAACAATGCTTTCCATAAAAGAATTTAGCAGCAAAACCATTTTCAACATCAATAAAAAGATGTAATATTTTGTTATTTTAAACGGCAATACTATTTTACAATATCACTGCTTTTACTGTGTTTTGAATGCAGCCATTGTGGAAGACAAGAAGAAAACATTGGAGGAGGACATGTATGGGAAATCATACCCATAACCCATCTGTTGCACTATATTAAAAGGTGCCTGAGATTGAATAAATAAATAAACAAATAAAAAAAATTAAATAAAAGCACTCGGGGCATTTTGGGCCTAAACTTTGAATGCTCATGAGAGCAATGCTCTCTATTTTTGTGGTTAGCATCATCCATCTTTTCTCTGTTCTTTGCAAGACTCAATGAGGACAGTTGAATCAGGCCGCACCACAAGCCACCCAAAAAAAGTTTTTGGAAAAATAGGCCACAAAAAAAGCACTCTGCCCATTCAGCTTGGGAGGAAGACAAGCGAGAGTAAAGTACAATGTCCTGTGTAAGGCAGGTGGAAGAGATACTGTATGAGGAGGAGGAGGAGGAGGAGAAGGGGGAAAGTGCAAGGAACAAGGACATATGGAGTCACAGGGCTATTTTGGGAAGAGCACACGCCGCCTGAGGGGATACTGAATGTGGGGTGAATGGGAGATG
>JAUCMS010000095.1:5581584-5599240 GCA_032357445.1 Enteromius radiatus | reverse complement strand
GACTGTTTCGTAACAGTCTAGAGGCGTAATAGTTACGCTCACCACATTTGCATATACCCGCCCATGCGCTAGGCCAAGTCATCCGAAGTCCGAAGACCGTGTCGACAATGGCGGATCATCGATATAAATCGTATGGTAACACATTAAAATAATTACAATGTTGTGAAAGTGCTAAAAATAAAGTTGTGACTGCTATTAACTAAGTTAATGCTATATGCTATAACCTTGACGTTTCAGTTACCTTTTGCAGGTCCTTACTAAAAAAATGATTAATAAACTTACCATTCAGAAGGGTCGATGTGCAATCTCAGAACAACATGTTGTTCTACAAAATCGGCATCTTCGTCTGATACAGGCTCAAACATATAAGGTTGGATGCCTAATCCCTCCATCGTTCACGCTGGACAGTAGAAATCTGTTTGTGCTACTGAAATGAGCAACGCTGAGATACAGCCAATCAGAGCAGACCTCCTGATTACTATTCATGAACCTTCCAAATAAGGCAAAAACAGACTGTTTCATTCTAGGGTCAAATTCTAGGGTTGTAAATTGACCTGTAAAACCGTTTCTGGGCATTTTTTCCCCTTACCCTTACCTAAGCTACATACCTTCTATGTACATATCAGACAACAATTTAAAATATTTTCTCAAAGCATTCTATGGCACCTTTAAAAAAATAAAATAAAAATAATTGCTGTCTGAATATAAGTGAGGATGAAAGCAAGACAGTGAAAGCTATACATACCATCACATAGTAGTGCCTAAAAAGTTTAAGTTGAGCCAGATTGATAGCAGCTACAAAGGGAAAGAGAAGCCGAAGATTATGATTAAAACAGAGCGAGAGAGGTGATGAGCTGTCCTTTTACCTTTCATGCATCAATTACTATGCTTCTCACTCATGCTGTGAAAATTGGTAAAATCAGAAGGCAATCAAAGAGTATATCTTTATGCCCTGTGAGGGACAGGCAGAAGATGAAAGCAGGAAAAATGTGAGAGGCAACAATAAAACAATGATTACTTGAGAGGGAAAAAAGGATAGTGATTGCCTGAAGAGAATATTTTCTCCTCAGTATAGGATTATATGAAGTCATAAAACACCAAGGCAACATATAGTGGTGCTGCAGTAAATGTATCCTATATTGTCCCTAAATATTTCCACTTTTGTAACTTACAAGAGTTAATTTTCTGCAGTGGCAAGAATTGGGACACAAACAGTGGAGCTAAGGGAATAACCTGCTTCATTTTGAATGCTGATCTCCCACACACACCTGCTCTTGTTCATACAATGTAATATTGGTGGGAAAAAGTTACTGTAAGCATGTTAGCTTGAAAATAGATATCCTCAGGGATCACATCAAAGATATATATAAAACAAACAAAAAAAACAACACGCATTAATTTCAGGCTACCAACTTTAAAGGGCCTCATTCAGCAAACATCACTATTTAAGAAGCATAAGGCACAGCAGGGAGTTGTCATCAAAACCCTTGATTTCTCCAATCGTTAGGCTTTTTTTTTTTCTTAGCAGGAGTTTAAGGGCTTTTTATGCAAGACCTCTGCATCTTTGAATGAAAGTTAATGCAAATAAAAAAAGCTGTCCAAGCAAATCATAAAAAATATCAGATTCAATTCACATTGCATATATAAAAAGTTATCCAAGGGCCGTTCAAGGAGAAGAAAAAAAAAAAAGTGTATATAGTAAATACTATAGTAAAAGGGTAGTATAAACTATACAGAATACAGGATACAGAATAATGATTAAACAATAATTCCATAACTATTACCAACACCTTTTCTGATGTTTTGCAACAATATTTTTAAATAACTATGGCAATAAAGCACACTGAAATAAAAACGATTTCAGCTCAAACTGGAATGATATTACGCAGGGATTTACAGCGTGTACGGAAATTATTCAGACGCCCATAAATTTTCCACTCTTTGTTATATTGCAGCTAAAATCATTTAAGTTATTTTTTTCCCTCATTAATGTACACACAGCACCCCATATTGACAGAAAAACACAGAATTGTTGACTTGTTTGCAGATTTATTGAAAAAGAAAACTGAAATATCACATGGTCCTAAGTATTCAGTATTTAGTAGAAGCACCCTTTTGATCTAATACAGCCATGAGTCTTTTTGGGAAAGTTGCAACAAGTTTTTTCACACCTGGATTTGGGGATCCTCTGCCATTCCTCCTTCAGATCCTCTCCAGTTCGGCCCAGTCTGAGGTCCTGAGCACTCTGGAGAAGGTTTTCGTCCAAGATATCCCTGTACTTGGTCATTCATCTTTCCCTCGATTGCAACCAGTCATCCTGTCCTGTCCCTGGCTTTCCTAATCAAGTCCAATCAGCCAAACACAGCTGGACTCAAATGAGGGTGTAGAACCATCTCAAGAATGATCAGAAGAAATGGACAGCACAGTTAAATACATTTTGTCACAGCAAATGTGATATTTGAGTTTTTCTTTTTTAATAAATCTGCAAAAATGTCAACAATTCTGTGTTTTTCTGTCAATATGGGGTGCTGTGTGTACATTTATGAGGGGAAAAATTAACTTAAATGATTTTAGCAATTGGCTGCAATATAACAAAAAGTGTGAAAAATTTAAGGGGGTCTGAATACTTTCCGTACCCACAGTACATTTAAGTAAAAACCAGCACAAAAATTAGACACTGCTGAGTTTTCTGAATTTCTTCCCAGATGATGGAATATGCAGAGATCCCTTGCTGCAGAGTTGAATCTGTCTACCCATTCCCTGGATTTGTGGGTTGGATAAAGTCATAACCCAGGCTGGTTTTTCTGAGCTATGACATTTGCAAGCTGCCTGGCATCTGCTGTCGCAACGGGCAACAGTGCACAGTGGCAGAGGGCATGCCAAAGACAGCATCTCAAGCAGGATTCATTTTTCCACTCAAACTATCAAATCACAACAGAGAAATACTGTGCGTTGTTTCATCTCAGTAACAAATGTTTGCAGATGCAAAGACGTGGCAATGACGTAGGCACCATATGCTCAAAGGAATGGAAAAACTACTCTCTAGATCAGTGTTTTCAGATTAGGATCAGTTCATAGGATCTTTTTTTCTTTTTTCTTTTAAAGTACTTTCTTACTCTCAGTAAGGCTAGATTTATTTGATCCAAAATACAGTTAAGACAGTAATATGTGAAAAAAAAAATTATAATCAAAATATTTTAATTTTTTAGAGCTCTTTTGGATTTACCTAGCAGGATTTACCATTTGGTTAACATATGGAGCTGCATATCTTGAACTGTTGTATTCTGGGAGACAGCACAATTAAACATCATGCTGCAAAGTCCAAGTCTTTTGAATAGCATGTAGAGAACAGCCACATGTGAAGGAGCACAGCTCACACAACCAAGCAAAGCATTTGGAAAGATTAAAAATATGTACTTTCCGTAATATTTCATTTTAACTGCCTTAAACATTGTGACACATGACTGATGTCTTTTATAGCTGGTAATAAAAAAGGCCATTGAAAATGGTACATGTGATGACCAAATCATCTCAGACTGAACTGTTGACCAGAAAGGGCTCTGATAATGCTCAACATACCTTTCCCATCTGTTGATGATGCCTCTTGTAAGTGTCTTATGGACCTTTCAGACAAAAACAACTTATTTTAGACTACTAAAGATAAAAACCCAAAACAGCCTAGTTTACTCTGTTAATCAAGAAATGACATCATTTATGGTATAGACAATTAAATCTTGGCCATATTAAAAGGACAAAAACACAGAGGACTCACCAGACCACTGGAAAGAGAATAGCCCCACAGCATAGCAGATCTACCAGAAAAAGGATCTCCATCCACAGACCATACTCACTGGAACCCTCCTCTGTGGACTCAATAATGATGTATGCCACATTGGCCAGAACCTATTACCACAAGGCCAATAAGATTATGTTGCATTCATAACTGTATATATCATAGTTGAACAGTACATTAGCTTAAAAAGCATCCATCTACTCTTTAGAAAGAAATACCTGCAGGGGAATGACGATCATGAAGATCTTTTTGTCTTTATCTGAGAGGATATGCTTGACAAAAGCCCAGCCAGTTCCTATTAATGCTATAGTGATGAACAACAGTGCCCCCTTCAGTCTGTATAAATGAAAACATTCAGCATTACTGTTAGAGAAATCTTGACAGTGACTACCCACCAATCAAACAAGCCAACCTAAGAAACACATCTCATGTCTGGAACATATCAATGCTCATCATTTTCGTCTTTGCGACCCCCTCTCTGCATATTTTGTGTGCATCTCATGTTTGTTCTATTGAACTGTAAGTGCCCTGCTGACATCCCAGAATATTTAGTTTGAAGGGAGTGTAAATGTTCCATTCAAAGGACATTTAAAGTGTGTGAGACGTGAATTTAAATTGCATTTATTTAAAGAGGTGTGATTATGCCACACTTTACACTTTCTAGTAAGTTTCATCTGTGTGTGAAGACGCTGCAGGCCGTAGCATAGCACAAATCCATGAATTAATGTTCTGAAGTGAAGTAAACTTCAAATGATTTTCCATGCTCAAGGAGTACGGAGCAATAAACACTGTGCAAGGGTCCTGCTAACCAGAACACAGTTCCATCATAGAGCTCTCTTCTAACTAGCTTCTTATCTGAATCAGGTGTGTTGAATAGGAAAGACATGCAAAAAACACAGAGTGCGGCGTTGCTAAGACTGGAATTGAGAAGTACTTCACTAAGTAAACTTTGTCCAAATTTTTGACCCAGTTTGCAGTCTCAACGAATCATCACTAGTTGCTAAAAGTCAAAGCCAATGTGTAGATTTTCAGAAATCAGAATTGATTGCTTTCACACTGTGTAACGCACAGCCACAGACTCTGAATTGTTCAGCTTCAGGCAATGAATTTATTCAAATGTTATTAAAAAAGCTGACAAGTGTATAGTAGTGTTTGAACTTTGGTTGGTTGGTGTATAAGGTCCAGTTTTTTACCCTGTAACCATTAAAAGTCAGCAAGTATATGATGCCTAGTATTTTAAAATCTGCTCAGGTTTTAAAGGCTGTGCTGTGTATTGTACAATAGTGCTTCACCTTATTACTCTCTCTCTCTCTCACACACACACTTAATACTGGTAAACTTACAAGTGAGTAATGTAATATACCACAGCCCAGCCTTCAATAGGAAAGCCTTGATTGGAAATGTAGTAGTAGTCAATCTGTAAAATAGGAATATAACCGTTAAAACAAAAGCAATTTTACCTTGGGTCTCTAGTTTTGTGTGGTTTCAAATTCTGTTTCCAACAAACCAACATAGTTTGCTAATTTATGTTTATGATTTGGATAAAAATAATGTTCTAGGAATCTGAAATTTATTTATGTAAAATATAAGCATTTAACATTCACATGAAGTAAACACTCACCGCATGGAAAATAAGAGAAAGCGACTTTGTAAATGGAAGAGCAGCCATCAGCCAATGAATCTTGTAAACATCAGAGCTATTAAAAAAAAAAAAAAAAAAATTAAGTACATTGTAATCACAGCATTTTACAGGAGACAGTATGATACTTTGCTGCTCTCTACTGGTTATTGCTTGTAACACGTATGAAACCATTAGAAATAAATAAAGTCTGCTATTGCACATTACCTATGTGTACGCAAAACATGAACCCACAGCGTGCCGATGAGAAAGAAGAACATGGACATGCAGATGTAAAGCTTGGGTAAAGGAATCTCTCCTGCAGAGAGAAAGCTGTCTGGATTCTTTTCCTCAATGTTGATCTGAAATCATATTTACCGCTTGAGTACAAACTTTCACTACATTTAAGAACATTGCATTTTAGAACTCAGAGAAACACTCACATCGATGCTGAAAGGCAGCATGTCTTTTTTCAATGGCACAGAGTAGCAGTTGTAGAAATAAAAGTTATAAAGGCCTTGCTGTTCATCCGTTGTGATATTGAAGTAAAACTAAAACAAGAACAGGTCAGTCAATGGAGTTCACAACTGGGCAGATACAGAAAGGTATTATTTCAGTCACTTCAGAGCTCTCACCAAAACCACTTCATATCCCACCTTAAATGAGTAGACATTGCCTTTATTCTGAAGAGGATAGATATCTTCTGTCTTGTTCTGAGGGAGTAATAACATTAAAGTCCGTTAAGGCAGAACTGAGGCATTTAGAGAAATTTAGAGAAGACTGAATGCATTCATAATTAAAACAGATCTCACCTCAACATCTCGCTTGGATTTAGAACCTGCTACAAATTAATAGAAAAACACACACAAAAAAAAAATCATTAAAAGGTAGACAGATACAAAACAGGAATGCAAAGCCGACATTACAATTGCATGAATTAAAAGGCTTCCATTTACAACACAAAATGGATAAAAACATTTATAAACTATTGTTCGAAAAGTTAACACAACTTATTCAGATAACCAGCTTGTTAGAAATTAGCAGTCTGTTTCGATTTATATGATCCCTACACAGTGTTCTTTGATCCCAACTCCCTGAGAAGGGAAATCCGATTAAGTTTACTTCACTTTGGAACGTTGATTTATTGATTTACACTGCACAGCATCTTCACCACTGATATGTATAGATGCCACATTTGGATGCTCCATAGGACTGGCATTGGGAAACGCTGGTGTATGCCTTGATGTGATGTGAAGTTCTAGATAAGAAATACTTACTTTTAGATCCATCATCTGACCCCTTGTTTTGGAGATCTTGACCTTTTTCAGCTTGTTGTTCCACCACAACTTTTTTGGACACCAAGGGTATGATTTTGGGAAACACACCAGCCTCTGCTGAAGTCTTCTTCCTCACTCTGAGGATATTGCAAATCATGACAGAACATTCATAAACTTGATAATATTTTTTTGTTTATTGTGAGAAATTGCAGGAAAAAAAAAAAAAAATTAAAAATAGTAAAACCTACGAGTTATTTTTGAAGTCCAGCAAGAGAAGCACCCCTGCAATATTACTACTTGGAACTTTTTTCAGAGGACAGTAGTCAAGACCCTCATCCTGCGTATTCATAAGAGAGGTCATCAGTTATTGGACTCAGTTTGACTGAAAGACCATACAGTGCATGCCAATGTAATGTTAGCTTTAATTTAATATCTAAATTCTGAGTAAATCACCTTTAAAGTAAACTCCAAATGAAGTTCTTAGAAACATGATCTTTAATTAATAGCTTTATATTTTTTGACATAAAAGGAAAAATCAAACATTTTGACTCACAACATATTGCCGGCTATTGCTACAAATATATCAGTGCTACTTATGACTGGTTTCATGGTCCAGAGTCACAAATGATATTGTACGAATCATGATGTATCGCTATTAAATCCTTAAATGACAAGATTTCCAAGTTACAGTGGTTAATTTATGAAAAAACTAAACTATGCTTAAACTAACAATAATCCACAGACACATTTAGTACACAAAACTATACAGCAAAAACACACAATAAGATTCAGATGGACATTAAAGGCAAATACTGACCAGATATGTGGAGAAACCGTTATTGCTTGCACGATCCAGGGTAAAACCAATCTGCAATAAAATAAATAAAAAATAATTCATTCATTAAAACACGAGAGAATACATCAGAAAATAACTTCATAAAGAAACACAGTTTCTCCTGATAAGCATACAGCAGGTGAAACACATTTACATTTCATTTTATGACAAGAAATAAAATAATAAAAACGTCCTTTAATAACATGCAAGACATTTTCATATTGATTTATTCCATCATATTACTGAATCTCAAAGCTGATCATTTAACAGACAGGAGAGAGACTGACCGTGGAGCTGTCAATGTTGTCCGTCTTCCCATCACCGAAGCTGAGGCTGTTCATGCTCATACTCATATAACCATCTTTATAAAAGCCGAATGTGTTCAGATGGACCCGCTGACGGATGTCATCCTGAGACAGAACAAGTCTGTTTAGTAGCGCACCAGAATTTAGATGCTGAGATGCGTTTAAATTATCATCTGTACAGGCACTTGCATTATAACAACAACACGGTAATGACTGATGAATCATAAGACACCATCCATTGCATTAAACAACAGTGACAACAATCCAGTAACGTTATACTAATATCCTATAGCAACATTGCACAGCACACACATACCTTAAGTACAAGATGATGGAGTCGACATTGACTTTCTATGATAAGAACAGTTATAATCGCATTAATAACTGTAAACATAGACCTCTTCCCGGTCGCCATTTTTAAAACCGCTTTAAAAATAAGAACAGGTCAATCATATTATTATTTCCGGTTCACATATTTAATGAACGACGCCCTCTGATGGACAAATGAGTGTTG
Source organism: Enteromius radiatus (assembly GCA_032357445.1). NCBI lineage: Eukaryota > Metazoa > Chordata > Actinopteri > Cypriniformes > Cyprinidae > Enteromius > Enteromius radiatus. The sequence goes on along the minus strand of JAUCMS010000095.1, from coordinate 5,590,898 downwards.
TGAAATAATGACAAAATGTTTAACAAAATGACAAAAAGTTTTTACTACAAATAACAGTTCTTTTAAACAGACCTTTTTGTGAATGTGTGTGCGTTGATTATGACGGTTTTATATATCAGGATAGATAATATTGCACTTTCTACAATATAACGAATTGAAATAAAGAAGAATGACTAAAAATATAGTCATAATTCTCCCCAATAATCTTACATTAGGTTATACAAGGTATTTCTATTGTTTTGGGAAAAGAACATGAAAGTCTGTATGCTAGATGTTTGTGATATGGACCTATGGGTCTTAAATAAAGAATAAACTCAATTGGATTATTATATAGAAAATACAATTTTAGACAAGTCACTCAAATATTTTTAAAGTTTTTTTGTGATATTTTTAAACTAATTTTTAGCTTAAGTTACAGTGTCGTGAATGAATTGCACAACTGTCGTAACATGATGTTGAATCGAATGGAAAATGAACTCTGCCGTAAAGCGCCCCATGACAACAAGCTGATGTACCGGTGAAGTCCGTTCATTTCTACTGTCGGTACATGTGCTGACGATAGTGAGGTTATCACTTCAAGTGCTTATATCTTTAGGTAAGCCACTCAGTCTTGCACGATGGAATATTTTCTGTATCGTAGATCACAAAAGATGCAGGGTATTGCATGAGAATTGTCACGTAGACTGTGGGCGACCTCAAGCTGTCACTGACATGCCTTTGCATCCGTAGGCTCTACAACTAGCCATTGATATAGTTTTATAAAAAGTTCCGGTATTGAATTTTATAGTGTATTGCTTTGACTGACGTTGACTTCTCAAAAAACACACTAAAACTTGCTGCATTTATTCGCTTCTCTGATAAGTTGTCTGCATCCAGAGACAAAATGAGTACCCACGCTCTGCTGGTTCTGTACGGGAGTCAGACGGGAACAGCGCAGGACACAGCAGAGCGGATCGGCCGCCAGGCGCAGAGGAGGCGGATGAAAGTCCGAGTGGAAGCTCTGGACAGTTACAATGTGGTCAGTGCACGATTCTTGAACAGTCTGCAGCCATACACACACATGCACTGAGCTGGGGTGGGGTTTATTGGTTAATGGAAATGCTCTAACTCACAAGCTCTTTTGCTTAAAGGGATAGATTCTGTCATTAATTACTTCCAAGACCTTTGTTAATATTTGAAACACAAATGAAGAGATCTCCTATTTCATCCCTTTAATATGTCTAATTAGGCGAACCTGATCTCAGAGTCTCTGGTAGTGTTTGTCTGTGCCACCACAGGACAGGGGGATCCTCCAGACAATATGAAGGTCAGACTATAAACAACAGAATGTAGGTCCTAAACTTTTATATTACTTCAACATTTTACGCATTCAGTATATTTAAACATTATGTTTTTGCTTCATACAGAAATTCTGGAGATTCTTGTTCAGGAAGACTTTGCCTGCTGATTCTCTTTGTCGTCTTGACTGTGCTGTGCTGGGCCTTGGAGACTCCTCATATCCAAAGTAAGATGACTGTGCAGATATTCTGCTTCTAAACATTTCATTTTCCTTTGATGTATTGCTGTTGTTGTTTTTTTACATTTCAATTCACTTTAAAGGGTAAATAATATTTTAGGACTGAGGTCACTGGTGTTTTCATGTTACACAACATTGAGACTGTTTTGGGCCACTTTCCAGGTTTAACTTTGTTGCTAAGAAGCTCCATAAGCGTTTGCTTCAGCTTGGTGCTAATATGCTGCTGCCTGTTGGACTGGCTGATGATCAGCATGATCTGGGGTGAGCAGAGATTTCCATTACTGGGACCAAAACCCAAAAGTCTATGTTTACTCTTCTCTTGTAATTCAAAAGATGTTTGTCATAGTTAGCCATTTTAAGAGGTTAGCAACCACAATCTGAAAGTTCCCACAGTTACCACTAATAAACAAGAGTTAATTTGGGAGAAAATGCATTTTAATAAATACACCCACACACACACACATATCTCATCAGCCATAACTCTTTAGTGTCACGTTTCCACAGAAATCACTCTATTTCTTTATATGTATAATATGTTTTGTGTACAGCTGTTATATCCATGTATGTTATTATTACTCCACAGGCCAGATGGTGTGATTGACCCCTGGTTGATTTCGTTCTGGCAGAAAACCCTGTCTCTCTACCCTCCTCCAGCTGGCCTCGCTCCTCTCCGTGAAGAAGAAAAGTCAGCTAAACTAACAATAATGTTTTATTAAATTAAATAGTTCAAATAGATACTTAATATATTTATGCATAATCTTTTTTCAGACTTCCACCGTGTTACGTTTTCCACTTTCTAGATGAAGTCCCAGACAAGCGGACTGAGCCTTTCCAGACCCCTGATAATAAGGCCCCTCCCACCCCACTGCAGCCTTTTCCGGCTCGAGTTGTGTTCAATCAGAGAGTGACTCATCTTTCACACTTCCAGGATGTCAGGCATATTGAATTTGACATCACTGGCTCCAACATACAGTGAGCATATACAAAATATTACAAATCAAATCATAAGACTAAATGTCATCACAAAATGGTATGAAAAGGTCTTGTCTGTCTCTGACAGGTACAGTGCAGGAGATGTTGTAATGATGAGACCCTGTAACGCTGCAGAGGATGTGGAGCAGTTCTGCAAACTACTGAAACTTGACCCAGAGAGTTATTTTACACTAACACCCACTGACAGCAGCACAGGTGAGACTTGACACCCCAATCTGTCATGTCTTTCCAAACTCACACATCAAAATTCTTCAAAACATCTCCTTTTGTGTTACCTTTTAAACTTCCTGTAGCAGCAGTCCCTGCGCGTCTTCCTCAGCCCTGCTCCGTTCGCTTTCTGGTGGAACAGTTCCTGGACGTTTCTGCTGTTCCACGCCGTTCCTTCTTTGAGGTGTTGGCCACTTTTGCCACTAATGAGCTGGAGCGTGATAAACTTTTAGAGTTCAGTTCTGCTCAGGGTCAAGACGCTCTTCACTCCTACTGCAACCGACCCCGTCGAACAGCCCTGGAGGTCAGAGATTGCTTGACGGTTGATGTGAAATAATACAACTTTTTTTTTTTTTGGAGATGTCTTCTGTTATCATCTAGAATATGAAAGAGCTGTGTTTCTACTAAATGTTTGGGGGTTATTATGTGTAATCTTTAGAAAAAAGTGGTGTAATTCCTTTCTAATGTTAACTCAGGTACTGGCAGACTTCCCTCATACCACAGCCGAGTTGAGCATTGACTACTTGTTGGATCTTTTTCCAGAAATTCAGCCTCGCTCCTTCTCAATTGCCTCTTCTCTCTTGGTAAAATTTTTTAAATTAATTTATTTATATATATCTATATATATTTGTTAAACATTTATATTGTCTGGAGTTAATTTTTTTGGTGTTAGTAAGATTTTTTTTTTCTTTAAAAAAGTCATTTTTATGTAGCAAGAACGCATTAAATTGATCAAAAGTAAAGATATTTTTTTAATGTTACAAAATTCAGTTTTAAATAAATTCTTTTGAACTTCCTATTTATCAAAAAAAAAAATCAATAAATGTTTCTTAAGCACCATATCAATATATCTGAATGATGTTTTGATGGGTCATGTGACCCTGAAAACTGGATTAATGACTGCTAAAAATTCAGCTTTTTTTCACAAGAATATAGTATATTTTTAAATATATTTTATTTTATTATATTTTTTTAAAACATAAAAAGATTTTACAGACCCCAAAAGTTTGAACGCTGTGTAAGGTGTAACATTTATTATATTTTCATAAATATTTGTTTCTGATTTTATCTTTTTCCCCAAAGCAACACCCTAACCGCATCCAGATTTTGGTTGCTGTGGTGAAATATAAAAGCATGCTTTTTAAGCCACGCAAAGGCCTCTGCTCTTCTTGGCTGGCATCTCTGGACCCTTCTAAAGGTTGGTCTGATCAAACTGAGAAAAAAAAAAAAAAAGTAAAGTCAGTGATGTAATCAGACAAATAAAATAGGTAATCTGTAAAAATCTTTAAAATGTTTAATATTTATTTTGTGCCCTAAATGCTATTTAGGAGATGTTTACGTACCGCTGTGGGTAAAGAAGGGGAGTTTGAGTTTCCCTCAGGACCCAGACACCCCTGTTATAATGGTGGGACCAGGGACTGGTGTGGCTCCCTTCAGATCTGCCATACAGGAGCGGGCTGCTCAGGGGAAGATGGGTGAGTTTGTGAGTGTGATAATACAGAATTTGATAAGTAGCGATTGAATGTGTGTCATAACACACAATGCTGTTGCTAAGTTACAGAATAGTATTTCTAACACAACTGAAGTCTCGTTTCCTGTTTCAGCAAACATGCTATTCTTTGGCTGTCGGTCTGAATCAAAAGACTTCTACTGTCGATCAGAGTGGGAGGAGAAGGTGCAGGCGGGCCAGATGATACTTGTCACAGCCTTCTCCAGAGATCAGGTCAGACACCTTTAATAATGCATTGGTTTGTCCAGTAAGTCAAATATTCAAAATATATATATTATTATATTAATAATGTTGGTCCCAATAACACTTCCCTGGAAATTTTATTTCTATAAGTTTTGGTATATAATTAGGTCAATTTTAATATGATTCTTTTACAGGATGAAAAAATCTATGTTCAGCATCGTGTGAAGGAACAAAGCAAATTTTTATGGGATCTGATAGCAAAGAAGAATGCATTCTTTTACATAGCAGGGTAAGTCTTTTTAAATATCGAGTTTAAGCATTTAACAACACTTTACTAAAACATTTCAATTTTTAGGGAATGTCAAACACTTATACAGTATGTATGTTTGGTTAAAGAGAAATATGCATATATGAGGTGCATTACAGAAATAAGCTACTCTTCCCTTTTTACCCAGGAATGCCAAGCAGATGCCCTCAAGTGTGTGCGACGCACTAAAAGAAACATTTCAGAAAGAGGGTGGCATGTCTGAAAACCAGGCCCAGGAGATGCTGGATGCCATGGAGAAAGCCAAGCGCTTTCAAAGTGAAACCTGGTCCTGATCTCTATATTAAACGCATAGCCTTAATAACCAACAGCTTCAGGTGCAAAAATGGGTTTGGACTGAGATAAGTGTCTTAATGGTGTTAAGGTCTGTTCACACTTAAAAACCATAACTTTAAATATAACTATATTAGCATCAACAACAGAGGACGGTATAGCGCATGCTCGTTTGCTGCTTTAAATTCTCGAACTTATTACAGCAAGATTGATTCTGACTGGATAGCAGCGTTTTTATATTTCATCAGCTGAAATATTTTTTGTAAGTGATATACAGTATATAGTTTCTATATAGTTACTCTTGAACTATATATATAACTATATCGTTTCTCTTTGCCTTTTTAGTTATAGTTGTGGTGTGGACTGATTTTTAGCACTATATCTGTGAATGGGCCTTTAAAGTTGTGGTCCAATCACTTTCTTCTCCTAAGTTGTTCCCCAATGCCTTGTAAGTGCAACTGAAATTAAAATAAACACACAAACCAGACCATGACAGGCAGTTACTACTTCCTGTTTTGTTGTATAAGACTGAAGGATAAAGCAATAAAAGACTTGAAACCAAAGTTGTAAATTAACTTTTTTTTTGATACATTTCATATAAAAAAATTAAAAGTGTGAGATATCCATCTCACACTTGTATATTCTGCATTGGTGGTTCACAGTCAAAGGACATCCACAGACTGTCAGGGTGGCCAAGGGATGACTGAAAAATATTTTAATTATTTCCTGTATTGTTTTTCTAAAACTGTAATTCTGAATTTATTATATCAATAAATTATAAATAAATTTTATATATATATATATATATATATAAATTCAGAATTTCTCTCTCTCGATCTCTCTCTCTCTCTCTCTCTCTCTCTCTCTCTCTCTCTCTCGATCTCTCTCTCTCTCTCTCTCTCTCTCTCGAAAGCAAACAGCCTTGTCATGATTACAGCAGACATATCATAATTATCTTAGATATACATCATATCCAGGGGACATGAAATTGTGTTGTGGCCTTTGGGTCAAAAATGTACAGTAGTGAGCCACTGTTATACACAATAACACCGTCATACAAACACTGCTGCAAAATACTAGTTTATTCAAAGCAAAAATGCAGCATTTGGTTCAGATTTCTGTCAACAGCTGTAAACTCGCACATGTAACATTAACTATTATAGATTCAAATTGTCATTAAGTTATTAAAACGTTTTACACACATCATTCAGTGCCATAAACATGTTGAACTCTTTGATTAAACCGTCTTAAATAGGAAAGTTCACCCCAAAATGAAAAGATGACCATTTCCCTTTTTTGAGTCAACTATCCTTTAGCACACCTATTGCTAAAAACGGCAGTGTGCTTGGTTTACATTTTGTCCTGATTGTTTCTACCTTCCACACTTCAGACTGAAGATAACCTGGAGTGTATAACTGTTTGGATATCTGAAAAGCTACCATTCACCACGTTTGCATTGAGATTCATAACGATGAACCCAAGCTGTTTATATTACAAACTCTAGAGATCAAGGAAAACCCCCCTGCTTAAAATCCCAAGGTCCCAGTATCACCTTTAGGTCTTGTGCCTTTTTTTTTAAAAAACGGTGATCACATTGGCAGTACCACATAGCTTCTTATGTAGCTAACATTGATCTGAACTTGTTCTCACATTATTGGCTTCCGAACAAACACATTAAACCTCTTCGTTCAGTGCTGACAGCTATCTTAAAGCTAGAGTGTGGACCTGATAGATTTCCTCAGGAAAGTTCTGCTGCTGCTCCTCACAGATGATGTTGAGTCCCGCCCGGGCTACTATGCGACGCAATACATTCAGGTCCCTGCACACGCTGCTGTCTACATCATCAGGTATTACACCTTCAAACGCAACATTATCCTTGACCACAATCAGGCCATTTGGACTCAGACCGCTCCGGCAACGTCTCAGAAATTCCACAAGGTGGTCATCCGTCAAGTGACCTAAAGACACATGGAGGGATTTGTGTTTCCAAAATATAATAGCAGATACGTTTGGTCATTTTCACCATATCCGTTCATAGATAATGTAGTGTAGGAAGTGAATTGTATGCCTTACCGATCACCCACTGGATCCATATGACATCGTAGCGTTCTGGCTGGGGCTGAAAGTCTTGTAAGCCACAGCAGAAGTAGTTCTCCACTCGCTTGGCCTCCTCACCCAGGTAGGAACGAGCTTTATCCAGAAACTCCTGTGTCACGTCCACTAGGTCCACTGTGCGAAAGAGGGGCAGGAGAAGGCGCTTGGTGATGCGGCCGATTCCTGCACCGCAGTCCAGAGCACAGCCTGTCCCAGTCTTACCCTGGCCTTCCTTAGAGTAAAACAGGAAACCAAGTGATTGTGTGCTCTCATGAACTTTCGTTTTTTTGGTTAGGTGAATGTTGAGTAACTGTGGGAAAGGTTGCAGTCTGTTTTATAATATTTCTTTCTAATAATCCGTTTGTAAGACTCGACGGTGAACTAGGATTCAGAATAGCAGACATACAAAAGATATTCACGCTATCGTACAAACATTTGGAAAAAACTTTGAAAGAAGTCTCATATCTTCACCAAAGCTGCATTCATTTATAAACAATTTATTTAGAATTTTCTTATACAATTAAAAAATATTTTTCTGTTTCAATAATCAATCAATATTGATTCAAAACACTGAACAGTATCAAATTTGGAGAACAGAGTGTCAGTAATGTATAATGAGAAGATTCAATTTTCAGCCAAAGGCATTTCATTATTGAATGCAGAGTTGTCATTGTCTAGATCAGCTCAGTCTCAATAGGATCTTTGTAATCAAATGGACAATAATCACTAGAAATGAATGTCCCTATATTCTATAGATGTGCTCTATAACATTTTTGTGGAAACATTGACACTTAAAAAGGCCTAGAAGAACAGCATTTATTTAGGATACAAACCTTTTATAACATTAAATGTCTTTATTTAACGTTTAAGAATTAAAGAGTTAATTTAGAACTACTCACCCCAAGGAATTTTTGAAGAAACTTTTTGGAGCCATTAATGTCGATGTTAGAAATGCTGCCATAACCTCCCAACATTCCATCCACGGTGGGCGGGACTTCCTTCCAATAGTGTTCTGCCTTTGAGTAAAAGGTTGTCTTGTCTTCTATCAAATAGTCTTCCATCTTTGTGCAACTCCTGACCACAGAGATAAAAATTAGTTAGTTTTGCCACAGATATGAATGAAAAAGTCATTTATAATAAGGTTTTTATCATACTGCATTTATATAAGACCTCAATTCTATTGCTTCATATTTAAAATTATTATTTGTTTCCTGGAATTCTAGTTTCTGTATAAATGTGTTTATGCTGTCTCTTCTGCACTAAAAGTCTGTATGAATCATGTATCTTTCCATGGTATTTATGTTTCTATATATAAAGCTTCTGTGCAGTGAAAATGCATTAGTATCTAAATGCAGAAAAGGAATCAGTTGCGTTCTTTTGAAAATGCTATCAACTGCTATTAGTCATGTTTCTGTACAGTGCTTTTCACAATACGGACTGTTTTAGATCATATTTACATAAAACCATTCATTCATGCCCCCAATTGACTAAGGTGAATGTGGCCAGGAAACTCCATAGGTTCATATATGTGGGAAAACCTTGGACACCACAATCTTTATCTTGCAACAATTTTTAGTACCAGTTTTGTACTACTAGTCATGCATTCACTTTACAGATTAGGCTGTTTATTATAGCTCAGCTGTCAGGAAGCATCACTTCACACCACACTGACAGACTAATGACTGCTTGGACTTCCAAGTTATTACAATGTGTAGTCTTACTAAGAAAATGCAAGCATGAATACACATAGGACCTACAGTACTGTATATATAAACATCAACACTCCAACATTTTAGTCTGCTGGATAGATAAAAAAAATAGGTATATGTGCAACGTAATAAATAGTTATTGCAGGTTAACCTTCATTCTCATTACTTTTTGAATATACTTGGGAGCAAAAAGATCTCGCACGTGTTTCTGCCACTGCGCTGTCTTTCGTCTATATTTAGTGGTGACAAAAAGTTACACGTGTTGACACGAGCAGAAGGAAATCACACGCTTCCACTGCCTCTCTCTGACCTCTTCATGTCCTAACAGTAACGTTAATTCAGACCGTGAAGACTCACATACCTCTGCTTTCGTGCTCTTGCTGACTGTCGTTTCTTCTTCTCGTTCATGTCACAACTGAACAACTGTAGCAGAACTGCCCCATGAAAGCTATTCCAGCTCCCCTGGCTTCCCAAAGCAGAAATACTGCACGCCTCACGTCATTT
>JAUCMS010000095.1:5541682-5571817 GCA_032357445.1 Enteromius radiatus | reverse complement strand
CGGAAGCAGTAGGTCATCCGGGTACTTCTCGCCTACTGCTTTTCGAATGCTATGAATTCGGACATACTACTCGCCTCACATGCTGTTTTTCACATACTATATAGTATACACCTTCAAGGTACATATCAGTACTTAAAGCGTATATATTTGAACCTAATAGGTACAAAAGTGTATCTTTTAAAAAGGTACCACCTCAGTGACAGCTTATTTCTGAGAGTGTTTTGTTGTTTGTTGTTATTGTTTCTTATTTAAAAAAAAAAATTGTACTAAATATTTCTGGGGACCAATATAAATACAGTACACAAGTATTACAAAGACGTCAACTTGATTTTTAAATTTACTAAAAGTGTAACACATCAAAAACAAATACGGATAGCACACCTAAGACTGATATGATCTATAACACAAAGTTTAAATACAAGCTTTTTTTTCGCTTAGTTTCATCTGTTTTGTCATTTTATCAGCTCCTGAGTTACAAAATTATGTTATTTGTGTATTTTTTACATGAAAAGAATAACAAAGTATGTTAAGCGGTACAGGCTACTTATCTTTGAAATGTAGTCATTATATGTTGCATATATACAACAGATTCATGTGAATCTACTCACTCTAATCATTCCTTTTAAGAATCTAGACTCTTCAGACTTCTTTTGCACTGTGCTGTTGCTTTGAAGCTTTATTACCTTGAGGACAGACAGAGGCCCTCACATGACTCAATTTCATCCCTTTAGTCACATGAGCATCAACATGTGGAGAGAACATTGAACTAACATTCTTAAGGTAGCTTGATAAACAGGCCAGGGTAGAGTTTCTGACTTAAGTTCCTAAACTGCATTGCTTTCTCATATCGACACCTCTAGTAAGGCATCTTGAAAAGGACTTGACCTCAGATGGGGTCATTAATTGAAGTGTCAGTGACTCGTGCTCAAATTACAACTTTACAACAAAACTGATCTAGCATGCATACTGAGGTGATTCAGGGAACGGGGGAGATTCTGTGCTTGGCAACAATGTTGTTGGCTCATTTATTCTGCTTCTGCCATTTGGCTACCAAACCCACAATTCTGTGGGAAAACAGTTGTCTGTTCATGTTTCTGAGGGTTGAAATTGAGGTTACACAAATAAAATGACAAATTTGACATCTAATGGATTCTAGCTTTTCACCATTTGTCTTACATTGACTTTTTGAGGGGAAGTTCAGATATATGTGAACCCTTAAAGAGCGTTCAGGATTATTATCATTTAAAATCTATTACTTATTTCCATTTTAATTTTCAGTTAGTCTTTTCTTTTCATTTATTTCACCCTGGTGTAGTTTAGTTTTATTATGTTTTATTTTTTAAGAAATGAAGACTTTTGCTTATGCATTACATTGATCAAAATAATGTTACAAATATAACAAATAAATGCTGTTCTTTTGGATACATTCATTAAAGAATTCTAATATGGTTAACACAGAGCTTTTAAGAAGCCCAACTTTTTTTTTATATAATTGGCAATAAGTGGAAATGTTTCTTGAGCAGTAAATCTCTATATATTAATGATCTTTGAAGGATCACGTGACACTGAAGATGAAGTAATGTCTACTGCAAATTCAGCTTTACCATTACAGGAATAAATTACATTTTAAAATATACTGATTTTAAAAACAGTTCTTTTAGATTGTAATATTTACATTACAGCTTTCTTGGTGAAAAATGCAGCCTTGTTGAACATTAGAGAAACAACAAAAAATTTTGTCATAAATCAATGTTTTTATTTGTATTAAATTTAGAAGTGTTTTTATTTTGTTTTTGTCAACACTGACAACTTCACCATTCACACAACCAGAAGTTGTATTTTGTAGTCAAACAGGAAGTAGTAACCTCAGCTCAATTAACCCTCATCCCTCCTGCTCTGAGCGCTCCATACGCTCTTACTCTCTTCTGATCTCTCTAGTCTGAGAAACGAAGCTCCAGGAGGAGAAAACGAAGGAATGGGAATAGTAAAGGGGGGTTGGTGGAGAACACAGGAACAAAGCAGGAATTTAAATGGAACCCCTCCACCTCCCCCCTCCTTCGAACACCCTCCGCACCCCCAGCCCAAATGCCTCCCGGCCCCCGCCTTTTCATGCGCCTGTCAGGGCTCTGCAGCCCGGCTTCAGGGGGAGTGTGGAGCGATAAGGGTCTTCACGGCATGCGTGGATGTGGGATGTGGCAGGGAGGGTGTTTTAGGGTCATGGCGAGAGCGAGATGGTGAGGTGAAAGGAATGTTTACATTATTGGGATCCCCCACTTGCTCTCCCAAATGGAAAAAAAGAGTCCTTCCTGGAACCTACCACATGTCACCTGGCTCTGGTTTAGCCTCTTTGTGTGTGTGTGTGTTCAGTGTAAAGTCCATTAGACCCCTACATTTCAGTATGGTAGTCCAATAACCCACATTCCAGAGAGCAGAGCTGGTCTCATGGCTAACCAAGAGTAAAGATTAACCATAATACATGCAGCGCTATAAAACAAATGGCTTACGAGCACCTACTGGAGAAATTACCTCTCCGTTTCAGAGAGAAATGGTATTCGTCCTTCTCAACAGATGACATGACTGGTGATCTACAGGAAACGGCAGCTCTTCACTTCGTTCCACGAGAGAAATGACCTCCAGCATTTAACGAAAGAGAGGGTTTTCTACAATACAAAAAAAACCTGCAGTCATTCATAGTGCAAATATATCAATGGCAAAATCAATTTGCTGGTCTTGATGTGTGATTTTATTCTGTGCTGCAGGATAGCTCACCCAAGTCTTCAAATTCTGTCATCATTTATTCGCCCTTGTGTCATTCCAAACCGGTATGACTTTTTTTCTTTCATGTAATGCAAAGTAAAATATGTTTAAGAATAACTGTAACCAAACAGCTTCAGTCCCCATTGACTCCCATTATATTTTTTGACCATAAACTAGAGGTCAATGGAAACCAAAACCGTTTGTTTACCAGCGTTCTTTAAAGTATCTTCTTTAGTGTTTAATCATACAGGTTTGAAACGACATGAGGGTGAGGAAATGATGACAGAATTTTATTTTGTGGGTGGACTTTCCCTCTAATCAAAAGGATAAACTATATTAAATATGTTAAATATGCTCCATAATAAAAAAGAAGGCCAGAATCAATAAATATACAGTAAATGCAGTATATGTAATGTAATAGCTATGAGCTGGAGTCATCTTCTTCATGTCAGCTATTGTTCTGAGATTAACCTCTTTTCTCCTTCCGCATAATAGTGATGGAATCTGAAAATGTGAGTCAGGAAAACAGTCATCTCCTTCCATGAGTTCTCTCCTCCACCCACAGTTTCCCCCCATTGCACAGAAACCATCAGGAAGTGCGTCATAAGTAAGGAAGCACTTCCAGGAAATGGAGCAAATGCACAAAATAAGGAGGGAGAATATGGTGAAAATAAATCCTCTCTTTTGTTTATTTGTTTCATCAAAATGCTCATAAAGATAGAACTAGAAGAGCTAGAGCTAGAATACAAACATATTGAGGCAGACTCTAGAGGTAGACTAAGTTCTAAAAAGCAAACTAGTTCTGTGGGAAAAAAAAAAAAAACATTTCAAGGCTAAATCTCAGATGCGCAGTTATGGCAATTATCCTGTGGTGGTGCTCTAGTTCCTAACAAACTGTCATGTGATTAATGTAGTAGCAGCCGTTAGCCATCAGGTGGCACTGTTAGTTAGGGCACTTCCCAGTATTCCTGACCCAACCCTTGCAAGGTACTCAGTGCTGCTAGCACAGGAAGAGATGAAGTGGACTATTTGGCCCATAAAAAGTACATGGGGCTGAGTTCAGTGACTGGAAATCACAGAGGAGATAGGGCAGGGAGCGGAGGTGAGTCAACCTCATCTGCCTCAGCAGGACTCTGGAGCCTACTCATGCTTTTATCACCAAGTAGATCAGTAACGCATTCACTGCCTCACTTTGTTGATGAAAAATCAGAGTTGTTCCCATTTACCAAGTAAATACGTTGTATCAGACTCCAGCGTTTTGGCAAACAAGGACAAGTGGTTCTGTTCCACCTCAATTAAACGAACATTTAATAAAGAAAAGGGCCTTTTGATGCTTAGAAGACAAAGTTTGAAGCTAGTTGACTACTAAACCTCCCCATTACACAGACAAACCTCCCAAATTCAAGTTTTGCAAGCTCAACCCATCACAATGTTCTTCTGCCACACTTGACACTTTTAAGAGACCCAAGGTGCTTTTGCAAAACATGGAGGCACAAAGAAGGGCTGGATGGTTGTGTACTGTAGGCAAAACTGCCTCTGTCAGAGTTAGCTTTAATATGTGCTCTAAACCCTCTTCAGCTCCGGAGCAGCGCAGCTCTTGTTTACCAGGAAGAGAATGACGTGGGACGTTACATAAGATTGAGTCTGCCTTTCACAAAAAGCGCTATGAAGCAATCTTTATAACCTGCTTGTTGTATGTTAACTAGACTACACCACACCAAGTAACAATATCACCTTCTGTATTGGGTGTGTGATGTGATAAATAGGCTGAATGACTCTTCAGGGTGTGGCAAGGCAGGTTTGTGTGTGTTCTCGCATGTTGTGTACTGACTACTGGCAATTTCTTCTGAAATCTGTTACTTCTGATATTGCGTTCTTATTTTAAGAATAAAGGTTTCAAAATTGGGTCTTGGCAACAATGCCATAGAAGAACCATTTTTGGGTTCCCCTAAGAACCATTTAGCTTAAGTTCTTAAAAGAACTTTAAAGTATTTAACACTCTTGTTTTGATCGGTTATTTTAGACCTGGAACCCTGTCATTTTAAAAATCACTACATCATTGGAATGGTATGAAACTCAATGACTTTTATTGCAGTCAATTGTAACACTTGTGTTGTTTGTGGTCAAAAAATACTGCCATTGAAAATATGCAAAAAATGTAGTCTTGTAATAAAATGTAATAAAATGTCTGTGAAAAAAATTGACATTTCAAAATAATAATTATAATAAATCTAAACCTTTACAAAAAAAAATGTCTTTGAGAATGCCCAAATAAATATCCAAACTTAAAAAAATGCCTTTTATATATAGCTATTTAGGACTTCAGGCTAAACCATGGAATTACAGAAGTTTTTCTTTTTTTTTACTTTGACCAGATGGCACTAATTTGACTTCAAAAAATGTATTTTAATAGCATTGTCTCTATTTTAACATGAAAAACTGCCATAACAGAAAAGTAATATAATATTAGAAATGTATTAGAAAACGATTTTGCAATAATTATTGCATAAATATTAATTAATAACAGAAAGTTATCTCAAAATACCAACAAAAAAAGAAAAGAAAAAATAATTGAACAATAAATATATTACATTGATTTTACTGAAGAAAAAAAAAAACATTAATTTTTATGTGTCTGGTCACATTTCACTGCAGACAATGTAAGTGTGAATACTAGAGGTGTAAAAAAAAACTTTTTCGTAACCATTTACAATGCTGGATGATTTAGACAGTGTAGTTGTAGTACACACATAGATGGTTTGTCTTTTATGTCTTTGTTTTAAAGTTTTAAATATGCAATCTTTGGATGTGAAAAAGTGTTTGCACCCAGAAAATGATGGCTGAATGATAGTAATTGTCACTATCTATTTTCATATCAAAATTTGGTAAAACTTTACAATAAGGTCCATTGTAACACTGTAATTTCATCACTTACTAATGCATTGTTAATGTACTATGAATTAATGAACTAACAGTGAACAACTGTATTTTCATTAACTAACATTAGCAAAGATTATAATAATAACAATAATAATAATAGTTGTTTGAACTAAAATTAACTAATGGAACCTTATTGTAAATAATTACCTCAAACCTAATTCATAATTCATTAATTCACCAATTAAGTGCTGTACAATACAATAACAATGTAAAAAAAAAAAGATAAAGGAATTTAGTTTTACGAGTGTTTATTTAGCCTGGGCCTGCTCAACATAAATAAGACATTACAATCAAAGTGACTTTGACAACACAATGTTTGTAAAGTCAGGTGCGTCTTACCACAAAGGAAGGAAATTTCTCAAGACTGGAAAAGGTTACAATGCCATTTCTCTGGCTCTCTGGCTCAGAAGGTCGATTATCAGAGCCATAATATCCACATGGAGAATGTTTGGAATAGATGAGCATTTTATGAGAAGCATCAGTCTTTGACAAATTAACAAAAATCACTGCAGTTTTGCTGTGGTAGTGTTAATGCTGGACAGTGTGCCATGGATTTTACCCAAAGACTGGGATCCTATCATACAGTCAAACATCAGTGGTGAAGGACTGTAAAGCTCTCAAATATTTAAGAAAGTTATGGTGTTTGGGTCCGTAAGTCTGCAAATGTGTTATCTTAAATATCAATATAATTATTCCACATTCATCTGCTACTTAACTTTTTAACAATTATGTTTACACCAATCTCCAACTTTATCACATTTTGATCTGTTTAACTCAAACATTTAAAATACATAAATCACTTGCTACAAAAACAGCGTATGTGTATTTTAGTCACCATAACAGTTGTCAAGTAAATGTAAATTGTCTACTCTTTACTCCATTTCTATTTCTCACACAAGAGTAAATGCTATCAAATCAAATTATACCTGCGCTCTCATCTCAAGACAAAATTACAAATCATTACACCAAAGAGAAATGTTCTCTACATCATATTTAATCTTGGTCCTATACATCCCTATTATTTATACACAAAGACCACTGGAAGCTGGCGCTCATGTATGATGGTACCTTATTTCTAAGTAGTTAAACTGACAACTAAACTAAACCATTTCCAGTCTCCTCTATATCTCATTGTGATCTCACTCACATTCGTGGGTTTGGGGATCTGATGACATTTAGCGGACAACTAAGTAAAAATACAGAAAACTAGACACTTCGGAGCGCTATAGCTAATGTGACTCTCTAAAGTAAAACTGTCCTCTCTCCCCCTCCCTTCTGGTGAGTCAAACTGTAACATTTCCTTCTCCATCTCAACTGCTTTGCTGTTTCTCTCTCTCTCTCTGTTTGGAGATTAAATGGGCATTCTGCCAGTTTTTCATATTTCCTGGCAGCAAAGGGGCCAGCCAACTTCCTGGAGGGGAGGGGCTTACTGAAAGGTTACATTTGCACAATGTGCCTATGGAAAAACACAGAGCAGGCAGAGAACACGAGAGAGGGGAGGGGCGGCAGGGGAACAGATAGGGTGAGAGAAAGGGAGGGGGAGCTTGAGAGAGCGTTAGGCAGCTTGGGCTAAACTAAACGACTCCACCATTCTGCTGTGCTCGGGTAATGGAAAAAACCCTCCAGGGGAATATTCAGCATGCAAGAGTATCGAGTTGCTCTCCATCATTACAATGCTGCCTAACACCCCCACCCCTCCTCAACACTCCCCTTTCGGTCCCTCCCCCGCAAAGGCCCCCCTCCTCCTCCCAAGCTTTATTTTTCCCTCCTTTTTCTCCCGTCCATACGTCTGTGAAATGAAAAGGCTTTCTGGGAGGCTAGCTGAGGGCCACGGGAGGTTGTTTGAGCCTGGCCTATTTGAAGTGGGTGTA
Source organism: Enteromius radiatus (assembly GCA_032357445.1). NCBI lineage: Eukaryota > Metazoa > Chordata > Actinopteri > Cypriniformes > Cyprinidae > Enteromius > Enteromius radiatus. Next base: position 5,564,249 of record JAUCMS010000095.1, on the reverse strand, counting down.
TAGGTGTTCATGTGCATCTACGTGTTTGTGTGAGTGGAAGCAGTTGGTTGGTTAGTTATGGGAATGGGGTTGTAGTGCAGTTGTATTGGTTTCTGTGTTTAGTAGATACGCGAAGGAAACAAGCATCCTTGTCATTGTCTATTCATAGAGTGGGATGAAAAACAGAGCGAGACTGATGGAGATAAGAGGAATAAAAAAATGACTGCCTTAAACCCATTTGGTTGGTAAAAAGGCTCAGTTGGGTTTAGAATGGCAGAGTACAGGCCTGTTCACACCAATACAAATGTTTGGTGTGATAAACTATTTAATTTGAATGAACAGCTGTTAATGCATCTGTTTAGACAGACACAAATTAGTTTGCCGTCAATGCGATGGATTTATTTATTTTTTACTGAAATACCTAAATCTATTTCATTCTAATTCTAATCTTATTTCCAACACACTGTGAAAAAGTTTACCTACCAATGAGGTTTGTTTTTTTGGTATCATGACTATAGTTGCTGTGTTACATACAAGTTACAATAAGGTGGCGTGTAAGAATGGTGTATTTTAGACTCCGTCCACACGAAGCTGGTGCGTTCCCTATCCGATAATTTTTTTTCCTCTTTCTAAAAAAAAAAAAAAATCAGTAAACACGGCATCGTCTCAAGAAATATCTGCGTACACAAGAAACATGCAGTATATATGCCAGACCAGTATGGGGCTCTGTAATTCTGCCATAGAGATACACTATACAAGACTTTGAGCATGCGCATAACCTTGCGTGCTGTATACAAACCAAGAAGACGACGAAGATGGCGAACGCAATAACTTGGTGTTGTCCATTATCGCTTGTTGCTCATAACAGTTGCATAGAAGCAACAGATTTTGCTGTAATAAAGCTAGTAGGCTTAGTAGCAACACGGACACAATCATGTAGTCCGCCATTATTGTTGTTGCTGTTACGTGTGATGCAGCCGACACGTGATGTGATGACATCATCGTTTCACAAAATATACGGATTGGCTGTACACACGAAACCGCGAGGGTTTCGTTTTCAGATTTATCCACTTTGGGACCCGGTTTAAAAAAATAGCGGTTTCAGTCTCCTAAAACGCCGGATCCGTGTGGACGAAACGCCAATAGGATAAAAAATGTATACGTATACAGCGAAACGCGTCTCCGTGTGGACAGGCCCTTAATAAGCAACGGTGAAAAGCAGAGAAGGAGTCTGGGAAATGCTTTCTCTTTTTCTATTTGAGAACATTTTAAAACAGTTTGACTTATTCTGCGACAATAGGCGCCACCTACTGTTAGAGAGAGAATCTGCATTTTCATTCAGCCCACTTGAATAACTGTTTTATAATGAATATGATGCGAAAAGACACATAAATACAAACTATGTCACAAACTGACTGGTTATTTTACATGTTCGTCAGACTGCTTTTTTTGGTCCAAGTAGGTGGTTCCCAGCCCACAGACAGAAACCTGAATCTCAGACTAAAACAAAGAGCAAAAGAAAACAAATCCCAGTTATCACAATTATCCCCATCAATTACTGTAGAGAAAACGGAAAATATTTCCAAAGGGTTTTACACCTGGACTCCACATTCGAAGCTTATGAAAATTTCTTGCTTGGCCAGAAGAAGTCTTACTTGTGGATAATCTCTGATATTCTTATGTCCTTCTTTTAGCCTACGCAATCAGGATCCGTTACAAAATAGATAAAGCACTAACGATAGTAGTGATGACATTCATAAAGCAAAGCGTACTGCACACTGCTAAGAATGGACTGCACCACACCCTTCCCACTCCTACTCACTCAGTATTTCAAGCGTAAGAACACTGCTAAATTCTGGTAGGACTGGCAAACCTTCAAAGGACTTGCACAACCAAAAATAAACTGTACATACTCATAGTGGCCCGAAGTGTCAGTGCATGTGAACATTTTGAACTTAATATTAAATGGATAGTCTTCTTGAACAATACTTCATTTCGCCTTTTTGCCCCGGCTTTGAAATGCCTATGAAGAGAGAGGAGGAAAGGGTTTGAACGAGAAGCAGAGGAAAAGCTAAATTATTGTCCCCCAAATCCTTTTCAAGTCTGTTTGAGCTCTAGCACTGCAGCCACCCACTGAGAGGTTAGTACAGTTTAGCACAGCACGGCACGGCATGCACCATCCACGAGACTCCAGCACACTCTCATACTCTCTTTTTTTCACTGTATACTTAGTTTTGTCTCTTTTCCTCACACACAAACACACTGGCATATTCTTTGATGTTTAGAATCCAAATTAGTAATTCGTATTGAAATGACACCTTACTGTAAAACGTTGTCAATAATTCTAATTATATCTTAAGAAAATTTCTGGTAACACTTTATTTGATGGTCTCTTAACTAGTTGCAGATTAGCATGCATACTAGCCATTTATTAGTAGTAATTATGCACATATTAATGCCTTATTCTACATCCCTAATCCAACCTAATATCTAAACTTAACAACTACCTTAACTCAAAAAAGGTCCCTGACTGATGAGACTTACTATGATTAGTCCAACGAGACACTCAAGAGCTAATCAAAATATTCCCGTAGACGTGTACGGGGAAACTAATTAATGGCCATTACTCTCAGACACCAACTTTATCAGAGTGAACCAAAGCTGGTTTGAGGTCAGTAAGCCAGGAGAGCTCATTTGATCAGCTCCATAGACCACAGGAGGACCGAAGCTGAATGAAACACTTCCATCTAATGCAGCTCTCGTACTGTAAATCATCCACCCACTGCAATCAGGCTCTGACATCCTTTATTTCACTGGAGGGATCCAGGCCATTTTGTAACTCGTTTTAATCCCATTGCATTCTCCCTCCATCCCCCTCCCCCCTCTTATGCTCAATGTGCGTGTCTGTTTCCCATACCAGACAGTGTCTAGACCGAAGCAATTACAGACAGCGCTTGAGCGCCTTGCTGCGGCCTGATGTTTGAGGGCCCTGGGACTGTCCTGGCAGCGGACAGTAAGAAGAGGGGAGGGAGGAGGTTTACTGGAAGGCCTTATCACCCAAACATTTAATTTGCTCATATGGTTGGAAGAACAGCTCTTATTGTTCATCTCACCTCTAAATCTCACCTCCAAATCTTGGAAGATCGGGACACTCTTATGGAGTCCAGGAGAACTGAGGATGAAGAGGTGAAAGATATGAAAGCTTCACTGAACCGGCTCCCTTTGGCCGGGCCTGCATCTTCAGCATTGTGCTGGAAGCTGCAAAGAGAAATTTCATGTGCTGGAAATTCCCTGCTGTATGGAGATGAAGGAGGGCTTTTGAATCTAAATATGAGGCTGTGAGATTGTGCAAAGTAACATAAATATTTAATCTTGAGCAACTCGTTATGGGCTATCTAAGATTTCAACGCATTATGAAGGTTCAGAAAGATCACTTCATAATTAGAGGTACAAAGGAAAATGTGGAGGACATTGGATGTACACTTTTTTTAAGGTTCATGTGTATCTCTTCCTAGATTGAGACATCACCTATTTTGCTTACTTACTGGTTCTGTTCCTTCTACAAGTACTTTAGTGGAAGTAACAACAGACAATGCTTAGAAAACAGTTCTTACAACATAATACTAGATATATGTGAGCCTGGAAGACACAACATCAGTCATATGTAGCACGGGTTGGCCTACATTTGTAGCAATAGCCAACAATACACTTTAAATATTAAAAATAGTCATGCATTTTGTAAATGTCCTACCATAAATATATTAAAACTTAATTTTTGTTCATTAATATGCTTTATTTGGACAATTTAAATCAATATTAAGATTTGTTTGAACCTTAAGATTTCAGATTTTCAAATAGCTGTATCTTAACAAAATGTTGTCCTATCCTAGCAAAATACACATCAATGGAAAGCAGATGATATATAATCATCTACAATCAACTATTGTTGACCTTTATGACCTTTATGATTGGTTTTTTTGGTCCAGGGTCACATATATACTACCTATATTTCTTTGCATCTAGCGCATGTGTGTTTGATGCTTATATTTTATTACAATATATTAGTTTTCTGTCTGCATCTAAGCAAATAACGTACATTACAGAACAGTTAAAGCAGTAGTTCACACTAAATAAAAAAATATTCATAATTTACCCATGATCATGGTCATTCCAAACCTGTATGACACACTCTGGAATATAAAAGAAAATATCTGAAAGAATATTTCTGACCAGCATTCGTCCATACAATGGCAGTTAGGGTCCAATGTTGTTTTGGACCCCGCTGACATTCTTTTGTTTTCCACAGAATAATGTTTGGAACAAAAAGCGAGTAAATAATAAGAGAATTTTCATTTTATGGGTGAGGAATACGTATTTTTTATCATAACACATGCCTACACCCTATTCTTATTTCCCATTTATTACCCCCTCATTAATGCCTCCTCCCACTTTCTATCTATAAGTAAAAACTCACACTTGTTTTATCCTTTCTCTTTCTCCCACTATCTCTTGTTTCTCTCCTACTTGAGTCTCTTTCTATCCATCCTTCTCTTTCCACTCTCTCTCTCTCTCTCGTTCTATCTCAACCCAAAACCCCTGCAGTGGTGTACTCCCACCCACTCAAACCGACACTGACACATAGAGACGGCTGTGTGTGTGTGTGTGTGGACAGCATTGCTCTCCCATCGCCACAGACAGGGTGACTTCAGCGGGAAAGAATGCTCTCTCCATGACTTCCTCTTTTTCCCAGAGCCTCTGCCCTCCACACAGCACAGAGAGCACACACACACTATGAGATGAAGACGGGAAGGACACATGCACGCACCCACCCCAAATAGACAAATTCACAGGAATAAGTTACATATTAAAATATTGACAAAGGGAACTGTTTTTTCACAATATTACTGTTACATTTTTTGGAACATTTAAATACATATATGTTTTTGGAACATATAAACACAGTTTTGGTGAGCATAAGACACATTTTAATAAAACATTAAGATCCTACTGACTACAAACATTGGTAAGTAAAAAGCCATTGGGCTATATAAAACATTTCTTTTAAATCAGATCAGTATGTTTGCCAAGCTACCACTGTTGATGCATGTTGGTCATCACATCTGAAGTGCACCTTTTAGTTGCTTATTAGCCAATTATTAGTAGTAAACCCAATACCTTAACTTAATAAATACTTTACTAACTCACAAAAATTCACAGTGTTCCCTATTCTAAAGCGTTACAACAAATTGTTTATAAATGTTTATTAGTAATTATAAAGCACACATCAATGCCTTATTCTCCACAACAATATTCTAGATCCCTTATCCTTACCCATAACTAACCTAAACACATACACATGAGCAGCAAATTAGGAATTTATTGAGGGAAAAGCCGTAGTTAATAGTTAACAAGTGTTACTTATTCTGATTATATACCAGGCTTTCTTTTAAACTGTTGCAAGAATATTTCTCAGAAAGTTTGAAGGAAATTAAATATGGAAATGTTTTTAATTCAACACGAGTATGTTTTGACATGATTTTCCAGTACTTTTTACACCCCTGTTTGACAGTAGTTGGGATTTTGAGGCTATTTACTTTAAAAATAAACATAAAATATATAAAAAAAAAAAAATTAATTAAATGTATACTTGTGGTGCACTTTTGGTGAAACCCAAACATGCTCTCAATTTGATTTGAATTTCGAGGGTTCTAGTTCATTTCTAAATTGTCCTATCAGTGTCTGTCATCATGTCACTGACTCGACACGCTGTCCTCTAAGCATCATCTCATTCTCCTCTCACCCATTCAGCACAATCATTACGGGATGGTGGCTATGCCCTTGGTGAGAGCGTTTGCTGGATGCAGTCAAGGTACATTGTTTGACCTGCCTTTTCTTCTCCAAAACCCATTCTGATGCACCAGCAGCAATTAAAACTCAAGCCCGAGGCCGGCGTAGTCAGTCATTAATGAGGATCGATGATGGACCCAGTGGTGTTTAAAAGGAAGAGGTCTATCTCCTGCCCTGCATCTTTTGGACATTGCATCTTATTTGTAATGTAAAAATATTACAATTTAAAAATTGTATTTCTTTCAGAGGGCAACGCTGTATTTTCAGTATACATTACTATTATTTCAGTACATGATGTTTAGTAATTATTCTAATTTGCTGCTGTAGAAACATTTCTTCTTATCATAAACAGCTGTGCTATTGGAAATAGTTTTTTAAAATGCTTTAAAGTTACTTTTAATCAATCCGGTGCATCCTTGCTAAATAAAATCATTAAATTCTTTAAAAATCAATCTTACTTCATGGTAGTGTAGACATCATCAAAATGAATCAAAAATCCTAATTAATTACTAATGTGTAATGGCTGCTGGTTAATATCCTGTATCGGCTGGGTATGGTGTGCCCTTGAAAAACGCGACGTGTTTTTTTTAAAAAACATCCTAAATAAACAAACAGCCCAAGTTTTTGGATTAAGGAATTACAAAAGGATTGCAGTTGCAGATTAGAGTATCTCCGGAGTGTATGTGTGTTTTTATCCTCACACTCCAACTGTGTGTGCTTGTGGGGGATTGTTAGTGGCAGCAGGGGGTTATGGGTAGCGCTTTTGATTCAGATCCGTCAATATGAGGAACTTTTAACCCCATGGACAGCAAAGCAGATCCTAAAGAGGGGAAATCCTGCTTTTATCCCACCAGTCCTGTCCTCAGTGATATCAAAAGGACATCTATATTGGAAATGTAAATGATTTATTTGTAGTCATTTTCTTAATGTTGTAGAAGCTGCAGTGTAGTATCCTGTTTTTTTTTTTTTTGGTTAGTTTTTTTGAGCATCATTTTCTGTAATACTGTGAGGAAAGGTTTGTGTTTTTCTATTGGTCAGAGGGATTGGATGACTGCTGGACCGATCACCTATTATCCCTTCTGAACCAATCCGCTACGTCTTCCAGCTTTAAGGATTCGGAAGTGACGCAAGAGCACATTTTTCCTCTGTGGAGAGCTCTCATTTGTTTGTCACGCTGTCCATCGGGTTTTGAATTGTTATTATTATGATTGACTTTTATTTCCTACCTGTTGTATCTCTCTTACTCTGACTCATTACCCGGTTATGCTGTGATTCGATTTTCGTTCTTTTAAAGAGTTCAAAACAAATCTCAACTTTTACTTATAGTGTTGAGACAAGGTTAGTATGTCACGTGACCTACATGATAAAACATAGAAATGTGCTTGTATAGAAACATTAGGAGCGCGAGCTGTATCGTATTTTTGTTTTAGTGAGCGTAGTTAACTGTTTAGGCCGAAGATTTGTTTTGTTTAGATTGTATTTAATGGGTTGAAGTTAGTATTGGTTTTGTTTTACTGATTTCTTTGTGTTCAGCTCCACTCACGTCTCATATTCCTTGAATTATTTATTTATTTTTTCTCTTTATTGTGTCTATTTTGTACATATGATCTTCCTGCCTCTTTGAGGTAATGTAAGGTTGATTTTGGTGAACATAATTCCTTACTAAAGTTGTGATAAAGACCATTTCTGGTCTTAATTCTTTACTTCACATATAACAAACAATTTTCCTAAAATAAAATACCCTTTGGTTTCCTTTATTATTTTATTCCTTGTGTTACCTTCCTAAAACCCTAGAAAATTACATCAGCCAAAAATAGGAAGCCGTAACAAATGATATTTTGTTTTAGCGGGGATGCTTTAATAGAATAATCATAGATTTGAATATTGTTTGTCATGTGAGTCAGGTTTGTCACTGTTCTCATTATAGTCAAGTATGAAGCGAGATCAAACAGAAGCACAGTGTGATATGTCATAAGATAGATGACTGTAACATTTTTGAGCTCGAAGTGGCAGCAGACACAGACTTCAGACGCTCAGCAATAGAACAAAAGACAACAAACACTAAGTACTAAACAATGGAAAATACAAGTACGAATAATCTACAGTACAGTGTAGAGCAGGGATTCCCAACCTGTTTTGTCAGTTGATCCGCAATGACTGAAACGCATTACAATGAAGCACCCTCTTAAGATTCTAAGTGACTAAAAATCTTAAGAGCCCTAATCTAATCTTTCACAAGTATTTGACATATTATTTTTATGCCCTCATAAAAATGATTTCCCCCTTCTATTTTTAGAATTCAAATGAATAGGAAAGAACTGTATTGCTGAAGACAGAATTATTTATGCATATTTTATGTTAATGTTTTAGCAATGTTAAATAAAATCTTTTGTAATTTCACTGTCCTCATGAAATGTAAAATATATAAACTTGTACAAAAAAAATATGTATTTTTTTATTTAAAAAATGACTTATGAATGAATTTCTGTCAATATTAAACATATTATATAATATAAATGATAATATAAACGCATATTAAACATTTATATAATATAAATTATATAAATATATACATTTGTGTGTATTTATATATACACAATACACTATTATGTAAACAAAAACGTATTTGGCATGTGCTGTCAAACGATTAATCACAAATCAATCACTGTAATTTACATGTCTATAGTGACTCAATAATAAGTGTGGAAATGGAAAACCTGGAGTGGAGCTGGAATAGCGATTACAAAACATTTATATTTTGAGAGTTTCTCTGCGTTAGTCTCAAATGGTTGGCTTTGAGTAAACTGTTGGTGTGCCTGGCAAATTTAAAGCAGATTTAGTTCTGGCAAATCATTTTAGTCAGAAGAAGCTGTTTTTAGGTCTCTCTCTTTATCCAATAAATCTGCTCTTCATGTGAACTTGAACTACTTCAATTGCAGCTTGCTATCCTTAATGTATAACGACCAAGTTAAAAGATCGACCCAGTTAGCTACATGACAAAACTCAATAGCAGCTACAGTATTAAGCAACTAAATCTCAAATAAAGAAAATTAAAGGACTTAACCTCAAGTGAATAACCTTGAATATAGCTTCACATTGATCTTTGAAATATCAGCTCATCGACTGAATCTGTGAGAATCCAGAATTGACCCCGTTTCACAACAATAAAGGTGATACTTTGACCTCAACCCTTGGTCTGGACAACAGTGTCTCAGGCGACCACTTATTGTCTCGTTAGACCGAAACAGCCAAGATGAGACGCACCAGCCGTTCTATAAAACGTCCTCTCGTCGCACTTTCTTTCATCTATTCATTCTCTTTTCACTCTTCGCTCCCTTTCTTTATTTTCCTTCTCCATGTTTCATCCTGGTGGCCCTTCTGTTTTTCTCAGTCCGTTCCCCTCCATTTCAATATATCTGTCACACAGCCACACACCACACATGAGAGGCAATAAAAAGAGAAGCACAATACAGGCTGCAAATACATGTATTTATTGCACATAAAAGAGAATAAACAAGAAAGAGCAAAGAGGTAAAACTCAAGACTAACAAACAGAGAGTGTGTTTTGGTACTATCAGCCTACTTTTATGATTCCCATTTCTTCTCATTCCCCTTGCTATCTTTCTGTTTTCATCTGGTTGAATTCAGCATGAGCCCAACATTTGGAACCACTTCTGGTTCGGGGCGTTTCACACTGAAACACAGCCTTTCCTTCTCCAGAACAGGCTGTTCTCTCTCACTCCATTTCCCTCCCTCACAACACTCCATCTCTCGCATACACATCCACAAGAGCATGCAGCGCTCGGTTTAGATTCTGTTTATGTTTCCCACACAAAAGCCTCTCTGAACTAGATTGCATGTTCGTTTCTAGTGCAGCTAGTACAGAGGAGGTTTACAGAGATGTGACTCTGCTACACCGTGAGAGTTCACTGTGTTCATGTTTGCTCCATCAGGCCTCGGCACACTGTGGGTGATGAAATGAACAGGGGGGAAAGCAGATGCTTGGGTCTGGAATGCCTTCTGCAGCCTGAAACAATTTTAGGGTGGAGAGAACGAACGGTCTGAGAGGGGTGTACTGACAGGGTGAACGAGGAGGAATGTGTAGTAAAGCCTATATGTTTGTTTATAATTTAGTACTATTATAGTATTTATTAATAGGTAACACTGCAGATTAGGGATTGCACATTTAATATTATCGTAGTGTTTTCCTTCAATAAACTCGTTTACGTTACATTTAGGTTAGTTATGGGTAAGGTTATTGAATCTAGAATATTGGTTTAAAGATTAAGGCATTGATTTGTGCTTTTTTAATCACTAATAAATAGCTATAAGCCACTTGTGGTAACACTTTAGAATAGGGAACAATTATTCACTATTAACTACAAATTTTACGTCAGTAAATTCCTTATTTGCTGCTTATTAATAGTTAATAAAGTAGTTGTTAAGTTTAGGTATTTGGCAGGATTGGGGATGTAGAATAAGGTCATATAGAACAAGGCATTACTATGTGCTTAATTATTACTAATTAATGGCTAACATTCTATTAATATGATAAGAAACTAGTTAAGAGATCATAAAATAAAGTGTTACCCAACTTGCTAATAGTGCATAGTTTTTCACAAATTTTCATTTAAATTTTTGTTTTTTCTACATAGCTTAAATTTGTAATATTTAAATATAATAGTTAAATTTAAAAAAAGTGTTTCATTTAGGTTTTTCATGTTTTAAGTTTTTTTTTAAGTTGTATTTCAGATTAAGTTTGATTACAGAAAACATTTTTTAGCAGTTTTAGGTAGCAATTTTTCCACAAATTTATAGATAGTATTAAAGGATTAATTCCCCCAAAATTAGAATATTCTGTCATCATTTACATACCCTAAAAAGTGCAGTTCTGACAAATGGAAACTAAAGATTTCAAGCTTCAGAAAAGATGCAAAAGCACATTGAAAGTTGCTCATATGAGTCTGTGCGTTATATTTCAAGTCTTTGAATCCATACAATAGCTCTGTGCAAGTAACAGACAGAGAAATGCAAGTCATTATTCAGTGAAAATCTTGCTCTAGCTCTGCTTGATGCATTCATGAGAGAAACGTCAATGCTTGGTTTAATATTCAGAATGAAGCATTTGATCCAGTTTAAATTTTTAAATGATTCAATTGTTAATTTTTGCATTTGAATGATTCATTCAGAATCTATTTGAATGATTCACGTCCCCATTAAATTTAACGGTATTACAAAGAAATGACCACTTTAATTTTTAGGTGAACTGTCCTTTCAAAAGCAACTAAATGAAAGCTGTGTGAAGTGGCGTCGCCATAAAGCTGCATAAAGAAAAAAGAATAAATCTCTGTCTAAAAATCAAGGTGAAAATAAACCTTAGGCTTAGGCAAAATCTCAAAAACATTAAGAATAATGCTACTGTGTCAGCATCATCAGCGATTAAAACTACAACCGGCAGCTTCATGTACTTATTTATTAATTTTTGATGCCGGCCACAAAGCGAGATAGCTAGCTTAGCATACACCCGACACCTCCGCCCGCTTCGCCTGTGTGGCTGTCGCTTTTGAAATAACAACCCTTTTTCTGCTACACTCAATCACCCACACACATACACACACCAACCGAATCTCTCTCTTTCCCCCCGCTTGCCTGCTCTCCCTCTCTCCCTATTTCTTGCTTGCTCGTTCTCTCTCTTCCATCCACCCCCCTCCCGTTCAGCTTCTATAATTCAAATCCTGTCAGCCCTGTTCCAGACTGCTGGCGCCAGCCTCTCTCTCCAGGAAAAAAAAAGAGAGAGGGGAAAAAAAAGCAAAGGAAGAAAAAAAGCTCTTTGAGGGACAAAGCCGACAGAGCCACACACACACACACACACACAAGCCGAAAAGCAGAATGAAGTTTTTTTTTTTTTGGTTTAAAAAAAAAAGAGGCAGCTGTGGGTGGACTTTTCAGGACCCAATATTTTTCCTCTTTTTCACTCCCTTCTTTTTCCCTTTTTTTCTTTTTTGTTTTAATCTTTCTCTCTCACTCCATTCCTCTCGGTTGCTCACACTTTGATCTTTCCATTGCCTTAACTGATCAATGCTATAAAACCCACTCTTGTGTTTTTTTTTTTTTTTCTTAGCTAGTTTTATTGACCTTTTAACACAACATAGACAACTTGGGGCGAATGTTTTAAACCTGGACTAAACTTCCACTTTTCCATCCACATTTAATATTGTCTAATTCAGTTTTGGCAAACTGCATGGAGAGAGAAAAAAAAGGTCCAAAGTCAAATGCAGAACCTGCCACTGCTTGTCAGCATTTAAACTGGGCTAAATATAGCCCATGAGACCAAATCCATCTATTTCAGTTCTTAATGAGCAGTCTAGTCATGTGACGCAAACAGGCAGAAATGACAGCCATCGTCTGCAACTCCTCATCAGACTCTCCCACAATCCCTTACTCGCTCACACTTGCCCTCCAGGGGTGTGTTCGATGCAAACACAGCCTTATTTACTTTAAAAGAGAGAGCATCCCAAACACTTCTAGCGACTTAAACAGTCCATCCACTGTACACATTTGCGGTTGGAAATTTGCATTGTTTATTCTTTCTGGAACAATACAGTAAGTGACTTTGACTACCACTTCTTCTTCTCTGTTTCTTTATCTGTCCTCCCACAGACCGATGCTGAGCGCTGCAGCCGCTTCTGCGGGACAGGACGACCCCTATGTGTCCTGCTCAGAGACAGAGCTCCCATGAGACATGAGAGAGGATGAATACTCTCTCCTTGCCCCACACCGTCTCCCCCAGCCCACCCCCATTTTCTCTCCATCGCCTGGACCGAGTCTGAGGCTGCCACATGCACCGGCTGCAACGGTAATTGGAACATAATGGAACATTTTTGCCGACTGAACTGAACCCTTTGCCCCTATCACCTTCTGAACTGCTCGCAAAATAGGCCCATACTCTATGGCCTACTGCACACACACACACCTGAGTGCTGATTGACCACTTTGGCAGGCATCAAACAAAACACATCACACACACTGTACACACACCACAAACTGAGACACATACATATATGAGTTTTTAGAGCTTGTTTAGCAAGAGTTCTAAGATACTACAAAAAGATATGATATTCACTGGTGGGACTGAGTGATAATCAAAATTTTATGTTCATTTTTAATTATATATAAATAAAATCCAATTAATTCTACTGCTGATGCGGACAGAAGAATGTACTGTAATACTCCGTTCCCTACATTAATATTCAGCACAAAACATACAGTGAAGACTGATTCCAGAGTGAACTCCTTTTATGTTCTTTTTACTGAATCAAAAAGTGTAAAGCTAATGAAGTGGTTCTTTTAAATTTATTAAAATCACATTTTGAATCACTTAATATGACTTGATGACTGATTAAAAAAAAAAAAAATATATATATATATATATATATATATTAATAGAACTACTCAATGGATAGCTTCCCCCTAAGTTATCAAGAATGAATAATTTCTCTCTTCTTTGGAACAAAAAGAAAATATTTTGAAGAATGTTGGTAACAAAACTGTTCCCCTTCAGTCGAGTCACTCCGACGTTACATATGGGAACTCACATGAGAGACCAATTGCCTTCGAGTTTAAGAAAAGGAGAACTGGAAATTCAACGTGTCGAAGAGTTTGAGAAAGAGTTTCTGCGAGTTCATGCTCTCTCCACCGCTGGCAGCAGAATGTTTGGGAACGGCTGTCAGTGGGTCCTGTGGGCTTTTGGCCTTTTTCAAGGCTGTGGGCAACCAGCTATTTTTGCACTCCAGGGAGTACAGACCTACTGAGTGCACAGAGGTGCCGCTAGAGGTCCTCCCTGGGAAATCCGGGAGAAAAAAATAGCAATTTCTCACGGTTGGAAAGGTGTTCTCCAGAACGTTGATCCGACCGTGTGCTTCCAGGTGCGGTAGTTTCCTCATGTCTCTGCTCGGACATGATCGCTACCTCACGTGTCTGGGCGAGAACACGCTGGGGCAGCATTCGTGGATTAATCATGCGTTCATTGAAAATGTATAAACATGATTACAGTGATGTCCTGCCTCTTCTCTGGTGCACCCCAGACACGCCTGCGCCTCGGCTCCTCGCCCCCCGCCAGCCTCGTTGGCAGTGCAGCCAAGGTCCCCCAGGCTGCACGTGCTGTCGCGGTGCGTGCCCGCATAAAGAGGCTGACGGAAGTCGTGGCATGGCTGTGGTCCATTGAGCTCGCCGCGGACGAGCGGCCACCCGGCCCTCACGGTACGCCTTGGCTGTGCGATTCGTTCGCCAGGATTCTGCCCAGGTACAGACGCATCCTTTTCCACTTGGACACGCATGCCGCTATCCTGCATGCGGAGGTTGCAGTCTTACACAGGATGCAATCGTGCCTTTCAGCCGAGATGAGGTCAGGGTTCTACAGTCCCAATCAGGATGCTCAATCCTGAAGCACATCTTGTTGTGTATTCGGCACCTGGATGGGTTCACAGCCATGCACCTGAAGGATCAAGATGGGCATGGTACCGTGGCAAACTTTGGACTGGCGTTTCCCCAGAGTGTCGCCGTCTATTCAGCCCATGGTCAGACCCTGCCTTCCTATGGGAGAGATTTCCCTTTGGACAGGTGTCCAGGGATATCGTGAAACACAGATGCCTCCTCCATGGGTTGAGGCCCTGTGCAAGATCAGGGAGGACGAGGAGCAGGTTCTGCTAGTAGCACCGTATTGGCCCTCCCGGGCCTGGTTTGCCGACCTAGTGCTTCTCATGGTAGCCCCTCCCTGGAAAATCCCAGTGAGGAAGGACCTCCTTCTCAGGGGATGGGCACAATCTGGCACCGTGTCCCGATCTGTGGAACCTGAACGTCTGGCTCCTGGACGAGACCCGCCAGTCCTCTCCGGCCTATCACCGGCCGTGATTGATACTATCACTCAGTCTAGAGCTCCCTCCACGAGGCAAGCCAAGACCCCAGAGGTGGGGTCTGCTTGAGAGGACCCACAGAGATGCTTGATTGCATGTTCTTTCCTTCCTGCAAGAGAAGTTGAAGCGCAGGAACCGAGACGGGTAAACCCCCGAGCCAGCCCCTCATAGCCTCTTGGGACCTAGGCCCCATTCGAGCCACTCACGTCAGTAGAGCTTAACCTGTCAATTAAGATGGCGCTCCTGACCGCTCGCCTCCTTCAAGAGGGTAGGATACCTACAAGCCTTCTCTGTTGATGAAATGTGCCCAAGATTTCTACCACGCCTTTCCGCGATCAGGTAGTGAACCTGCAAGCTCTGCCCCAGGAGGAGGCAGAACCGGCCTAGAGTTGCGGTTTCCACAAAAGAATATACGTGTACCGCACCCGGAGCTCCAGTCGCTCCAAGCTCCAGACGCTCCCCAGAAAGGGAATGCTGTCTCCAAACAGAGGTTGGCCCATTGGTTGGCTGATGCCATCCCCCTGGCTCATCTATATCAGGGAGAGCTGTGCCCCTTAGGCGGAGTGTTGCTTCCTCCTATGCGTTGGCTCACAGCGCCTCTTTAGCAGATATCTGTAGGGCTGCATGCTGGGTGACACCCAACACCTTCACAAGATTCTATGATCTTCACATAGAGGAGATGCACTGGTGTCGGATTCCCATGGGATCCATGTGTTATGTCTCAGAATGTTCCCTCCTGCCCCACAGTCAGGACTAGATGCTGAGTAGCTCCTGACTGTGTACCTGCTGGGTCTCCTTCGCCCAGTAGGTTGTGGCCACATATCTCAATATATTCCACGGTCAGCCAGAGGGCCGCGTTCCCTTCATATATCTCTGAAGTCACGGATATATTGAATTATTTAAAGTTCCACATGTAAAAATTGTAAGTATACAGGCATGTGCTCCTCAGCAAAAACCTGCAGGTGCGTCTCCGTTCCCTCCATCAGGGAACAAGGGTTACCTACATAACCTAGATGTTTTGCTCACTAAAATCACATACATTTCTCTGAAGATATTTCACAAATCAAAGAAAGTCATGCAGGTTTGGAACAACATACGGGTGTATCATTTATGACATTTCATTTTTGAATTAACTATAAGCAAAATGATTGTCATGATTTTATCATACACAGCTATTGCTGTTTTCAAAATGTTACTGAATTGCCACAAAAGGCCTTTAAGAGTTATGGTAGTCTATATATTAGTTTGGAACTGAGTGCATCATGACCTCTCCAAGCATCTCACCAACCAGCAGCTGAGCCAGAGGTGACAGGAGACCAAGCCCCATCTGGCTCCACCCCTGCCCTCAATGTCAATTACCCATCATCCCATCAAACTTAGATTACTATTTCACTGCTGGCTCGTTCTGATACCCTCTCGCTCCCGTCAAAAAATAAATTCAGGGGTCCAAACTGTGCTGCCAAAATTCAGCCGTCCCTGCAATGTTGTCCCCCATTATAGTCACTTCATTTGTAAATTGGCTTTTACATGGAGCATATCCCAGCTGAGCCTTTCCCAGCCCGTCTCCCTAAAGGACCCCAGTCTCAGACTGGCCACTACAGCACTCAGTCAATCAGGGAATCCACCAGGGACACCAAATCGCCTCTTTCTGTCTGTCTGTCTGTGTTTTGCTTGTTCGCTTTCCCTCATGGCCCAAACAGACACACAGAAGGGCTTGAGCATTTCACTGTGTTTTGATTCAAAGAGGCCACTACAGTGTCCTGTGTTTTGCCAAATCAGTTAGGCATTTTGGAAACACCATAGAGGGAGTTTACTAAGAATGAATTGTGTAATATATTTGCATGCAATGTGAGAGATGTTTTAGCAGGATATTATGCAAATAAGGCAACGACACAAACTAAAAAAGTAGCGGTGAATGCAACTCACACTGAAACAATACTCTGAATTGATGGTGTGCTTATTTAGCTATGATCATTACCTTCATATAGCAGTGATGTTCATTTTTGAGTGGCACTAAAATATCTTTATTTTTTAAATTATCAAATGATTTTAATTTAAAAGATCTCTCTTACTCATATCTTTGTTGGTGATTTATCTATTAAACAGTTCACCTGCAGCTTCACATCTCACATTTCTTATGGACATATTCAAACACTCCGCATTTATTGTCCACCTTGCCCTTCGGCCTTCGAGAGTTTGGTTCCAGCTCCACTGAAGCCTCTTAATAACCGAGAAGGCCAAACATGAGGGCCTGTTAGCTGTAGCCGTACCCATCAGCCCCCACCCACAGGCCCCTGGACTAACCCATAGGCCTCTCTGTCCGCTGCTGAGCTTTGGAAACAGCTGTGCAGTCATAACAGAGTGTGTGCCCAGACTTAACTCATGTTTTTTGTTGCTTCAAAGGCAATCTGATACACCATCCCCTGAAACACGCAGACACAATCACACGCACATGCTTGCCCATATGTATATTCACAGCATGTACAAACAGTGCTGAGATGAAATGTTCAGGATAACCACAATCTAAAACCACATAATGAATAGAAATTATCCTTATGGTTGCATAGCATAAACTGGACAACATGGGAAAATGTTCCTTTTACCTGAATTTCTAACTACAAAAAACTGAACGTGAAACTGAAATGAACACTAACATTTTAACCCAACTTTTAATCCTTTTTTTCACTCAAATTATGTTTACAGGAGCAGATAAAAAATTAATAAAGACTTATTTTTGCAAGGATCCAGGAATAGAATCAAAAAGACTTTTATCATAGTGCATGATTTTTAAACCATTTTATTATGACATTTGACAAAAAAAAACAGATGTTTGCTTCTGTTAATATCTGGTTTAATGCTTATAGGGTTTATTTTCTAACGAGCATTTGTTGCAAGTTTTGCATTAATTTGTCATGAATTAAAACAGAGCCTGCTTTTAGCGCAACTCGCTGGATAATTCACCTGCAACATCAACAAAATGTCATCTTGCAGAAATGTTGCCACAGGTGCATTTTTTTTTTAGTGAGCCTGGGTTGAAACTGGAAGAGGATACATGAAGATTTAGGATATCAAACATTTTGGACTTACTCTGGAAATATTTAATTTAGACATATTAATGGAAAAAAATAAAAAATGTCAATTTTGGGCAAGGTTGTGTGTCTGTGAATTTTTTTAATTACAGGAAAATGGCATGAAATTGGTGAGATTACTTTGTAGAGTGAATTGTAAGTGCACTTTTAAAGGCTGATTCATGCCTTTTACAGGCTTACAGGACTTCTGTGGGCTCCTAATAATTTTCAAATATGTTTAATTGGTTTCCGTTGGCTCAAGTTCATTAACTGCAGGTAACTCATATTAGATAAACTGGTGTGAGTTTCAAAGCCTTGACAGTTTCATTTAAACAAAGCCACCGCTGACAATGAGAAAAGATACCAAAAATGTGATGCTCCTCTCTGACGGAAGGCACCCTGCTGTATGCAGAGAAAAGTGCATTAACTTTCTATGTATTTTACGTTATGAGGTACTATGACAGGCAATAGTGGTTGTAATTTTTATCAGAAAAAAACTGCACAAAGGAGACAATATTTACACCTGCTAAATTAAACAAGTGTTAAAAAAAAGTGTCTATATCAAATTGCTAAAAATGGGAAAAACTGCAACACACAAGATGGCGGCTCCAAGGTGAAGCAAGTCCCGCCTCCTAAATAAAAGAGCCAATCACCAGTTAGTATGGTCACTGCGTCACTGCAGCTGCCACTGGAAGAATCATGCATCATTGCTGTACATCCAATCTGAATCAAGAGCTACTTGAATGTAAATAAAATAAAAATTGACATGAATTATCCCATAAATGTGTTATTTAAATGTGAGTTTGGCCGGCACTTTTTTCCTCATTCCAGAACACGCTCAAAATAGCTGCTTGGAGGCGTTGCAAATATGGCCACCGAACCAACTGACTTTTCTCGACAGGGACTTTGTTTAAAACTAGTTTTACAATCATTAGCGTATCCCTGATGTCACCTTCTACAATTAATTCACCTAATTCACAATGAAGCAGGCTTTTCAATTCAGTGCTAAAATTTAGGACACGCTTCTTTTGTCCAACCGATACGTTAACACGCTGAAATGTCAGCGTTAATCCCTAATGAACAACCCAAAGACAAACTGCTAGTTTAAACAAAGCGAAACGCTGGTAGACGCAGCATGCTAGGCTTTCTTTTGCGCTCTCCTTCCCTCCCTCCCTCCCCCAGCAAGTCCAACACATAGGGAGAGAAAGGGAGAGATAGAGCGAAATACAGAGAACGCAGGCACACAAAGGCGGGCGCTAGCTTTCCATCGCTGGCTTACTAATCGGCTCCTTTGTTGTGCTCGATGCATGCCTGTCCCTGTCACATGACCGCGTTTCCATGGCTACCGAGGTCTGAGTAATCATTTGCGCAATGACCTTTATTCCCTTGAGGGAAGAGGAGGGGGAGGTTAGAATGAAAGCAGAGCCAGCAAAAGCAGGGAGAGGCGGAGGGAGGAAGGGAGGGGGGAGAACTGGTGAGCAGCAGAGCGAGGCAGTGGGGACCTAGACAAGAAAAAGAGGAGAAGGAAAAAAGCAAACTGATTTTCTCTTAGCAGTACTGAGAAGAATCCGTTGGGTTTGGTTAGATAACGAACAGAGCGCGCAAAAACAGACTGAGAGGGAGAGGAGGGAACGAGGGATGCAGCGGAGCTGGAAGAGATAGCTAGAGATAGAGCCGGGCCAACTGTGTGAAAAGAAGAATGAGCTTTGCGCTCAAGCCGCTTGAATGAAAGAGCCTTATGAACCCAACGGCAGCCTCTCTATGGTCCGACGATTCCCACGTTGAAGAAAAACACGCTAGCTGCTAACACGATGCCAAACCTGCGCTGGACACGGTTCGAGCGCAAGACTAACAGTCTACCGATGACTGCACAAACTCTGTCACGATAATCACTTCTGAAATCTCCCACACAAGAATGTTATGCCTGAGAGATGAATGATGATAATGGCGGAATACATGCTAAATGGTTATTGCTGATGAGCACCTTTGTTTACATCTACTCCCCAGTTATTCTGTAGCCGTCACACACAGAATGAGCCCGACACGGATGACACATGCTGACAGTCTAAGCTCAGTCATGTTTGGGTCACTGAGTTTCTCATTCCTTCTCTTTTTCGCTTAGTTGTTTCTGCTTTGCCCTTTTCTGATGAGTATTATGCTAATGCTTTTGTGAGAAAATTCGGTTAGCTGCTCTCTTCGCACACACACGCAGATTCAAGAGGACCTCCTATTGTCTCTCTCAAAGTACTTTTTATATGTTTACTGTACGGAGGGTTTATAAATAAAATACAGCTTTTTGTTTCAAGGATAGAAGTGTTTATTCCTTAGAGACCCCCATTTTGCTTTGAGTGATCACTTCTTATAATTAAACTCTCTGCAAACTGAATGGTGCTACAATTCACACTCCTTCCTTAAGGGGGCAGTAGTCCACTTTTCTGACAGCTCTCTTAATGGCTTTTTGGGTCAGTGGAGAAGAGAGGATGCTGCAATATTACATTTTTTTTGTAAATGCTGTCATAAGGGCTGTAGTTTCACTACGATGGGAAAAAGTTCTGCTATTCGTGTATCTTTCTTTTGCTTTAATTCTGTAATATATATTTTTTAAAACGTATATTCAAAAGATCCAAATAAATTATGAGATTATCAAATGACAATACAACTAATACTCCAAAGCAGAATTTCGGAAGCTGTATGTATAATAAAACTAGATACAGGTTTAAAGAGAATTCACACAAAAATAAAAATTCATCATTTGCTCACTGGTGGCTTTCATTCTATATACAAACACAGTTGAAACATTTATCTTTTGTGTTTTGGAATTTGGCTTGGAATAACACAAGAAGCTAAATTATAGTTTTCATTCTTGAGTAAACTACTCCTTTAAGGCAGTCAGGCATATGTTTATTTTCCAAGACTATGAAAATAGTTGTTGTGGTTGTGTTTCTAGAACACACTTTTTTGAGTTTTGACTGCTGATAGTAAGCAGACCATTGTGCCGTTCAGCCTTCGGCAAGGACACCGCCTCTAAGACCATAGAAACATAAGGATTCACCATGCAGACCTCAAGAGAATGAATAGCTCCTTCCTTGAACACCAATCAGACACACTATGCACACACCAAAACACGCATACACACACTCTTTCTCTTTCTTGCTCTCTATCATGCTCCTTGACAAACACATGCTCATTTTCCACTCACACATACACACAACCATCCACTCTCTTCCATACAAATCACACAGACAGACACACACACACACCTCCACACACAGACTCTGCCTATCTAAAAAGACACACCAGCCAGCTGGGACACTCAGTAAAGGAGAGAAGGAGAGAGAGAAAGAAGGAGGGGAGAATATTGGGCAGGAAGTAGCTCGGTTGGGTGTTTGATGGGGTCGGCAGGACCGTTAATCACAGAAATGGTTCTGTTAGCCATGACAGCTGAATCCACGGCAAAGCACACAGGACGACGCTGGCATACACATGACGTCACCCTTCCTTCCAGATCCCCTGGATTAATATTCCAATAATAGTAGAGAAGGGCTGGCTGAAGGTTGAGACGACATCCCTTCATGCATTACTCACCATTTCACCACATGACCTGGGCAACCCAGCACTCGCATGGCTCAGAGTGCTACACAGTGATGGGCTAGGGTGTACAGCAGGGGTGGGCAAATTTCGCTCCTGGAGGGTCCTGCAGAGTTTAGCTCCAACCCTAATCAAACACACCTGCCTGTAACTTCCTAGTGATCTTGAAGACATTGATTAGCTTCTTCAGGTGTGTTTGATTAGGGTTGGAGATAAACTCTCTCCAGAACCGAAGTTGCCTGCCCCTGGTGTACAGTATCTAATATATACTTTGCAGAACTGTTTTATAGTGGTAAGATGCATCTTTATAGCTGTACTGTACGTAGGTTAATAGCTTTTTTGGTGTACATGTTTTCTTCTATTATGACTTATATACAGCTATTAAATCAACAGGTCATCTTGATAAATAGTTTGTTTTTGTTTTAAACACCCCTGCTCATGTATCCAAGGTCTGAATAAGAAACCATTCATTTACATTGTTGAGGGTACGCTCACCTGAAGGCCACCCCTCCTCCAACACATTTGGTGTGTTCTCTCCCCCATCCACGCTTCCCCCTGCAGCTGTCGACCCCCCTGACCTCCTGGTCAAATCAATAGCTCTCCTCTAAGGCCTTCTGTTGGCAGGTAATTGCTAGTCTACGTTTCTTCACCTAGTCGAAAGCTAACCAGAAGAGATGAATACTTTGATCCAGTACTGTAGTGTAAATATAAATTAAGTACACACAAATATTTATATATACATTTTTTTGTTCTTCCAATAAATGCTTTTATTCAGCAAGAACTTTGATTAAAAGTAATGACATTTAAAATGCATTCAAAGACATCTATTCTAACTAAATTTTTCTATTACTCAAAGAATCTTAATGTATCAGGTTTCCACAAAAATATTAGTGCTGTCAAATGCTTTTTGCTTTTGTTTGCATAATATATGTGTGTGTTCTCTGTACATGTATTATGTATATTTAAATACACACACACATACATATTGAAAATATTTTTGTCTATATTAATATTCATATTATAGATAAATATATTTAATACATAAAAATGACATATTTTCCAGTAATATATACATGCATGCGTGTGTATTTATATATACTAGTGCTGGGCAATGATTAATCGCGATTAATCGCATCCAAAATAAAAGTTTTTCTTTACATAATATATGCGTTT
>JAUCMS010000095.1:5531604-5541617 GCA_032357445.1 Enteromius radiatus | reverse complement strand
TATATTATGTAAAGAAAAACTTTTATTTTGGATGCGATTAATCGCGATTAATCATTGCCCAGCACTAATATATACATTAAAATACACAGTACACATACATATATTATGGAAACAAAAACTTATTTTGAATGTGATTAATCGGGATTAATCAATTGACAGCTCTAAAATATCTTAATATTTAATATAATAAAAGCATAACCATTTTTAACCCTAGTTATAAATGATGATGACCAAATCATATGAGATTGATTTTTGAACGATCATGAGACAAAGTCTGGAGCACAGTAATAAATTGCATTTAAAAAACGCAAACAATTACTTTAGACTGTAATCTTTTATAATACTTTATTTGACCAAGGGGGTCCACTCTGAAGGCCTATAGGGAGCCTAGGAAGGTTAATTGATTATGTGGGTGCGTGTTCATGAGAAAAAGAGAGAAAATAGTATGAAAATAGAGAGAGAAAGAACCTACTCTGTACCCCATGCTTTCGGTTTAAAAACAGAGCCTCCATTGTGTCGCTACAGCCTCTGGCAAGAGTTGGAGCTCAAGTCTATGACTGACAATGAAAGGGCCTTAGAACCGTATGAAGTTCAAGCTGCAGCTCTGTGTATGTGTTCGTGCCTCCGCGCATGCTGGGGGAGGTGGTGGGGCTGGTTCAGACACCAGTGCTACATGATTCACTCCACAAGACATCTGGCAAAACTGAGCAATTTGGCTGTGTATGCCTGGTTTCCCAGCAACTCGCTGCTGTGGCCCAGTTCAAGAAGCCACAGCTCAAGGAAGAGATGAAATAGGCTTTTGGTGTTTCTCCAGGAAGGTCTTGTCATAAACTAAACTCAATTAAGGTTGAGGATCTGGTGATATCAAGCCAGTCTAATTATACATATATATATATATATGTATAGAATTTTTATTTTTTTTATTTTTCTTGATGTAAAGTCAGACAAAACCAAACAAAACTAAGGAAATATCTGCTTACCAGCCTTGCTGGCATTTGCACTGGACAGCCTGTTTCTTCCTTGCTTGTGATATTGTTGTATATCACCACAAACATCAATATTTGACCATGGTGCAGCAAAGCAAGCAGTTGGTGTTTCCTAAAGTTTAGCCAACATAGACTTATCAACAAGGAATCTAGCTGAAGGCAGGAAGAATGAACAACTGAAAATTCAGAAGTGTGATCTTTTACATTTTTCTAATAGATTTGCAATATTAAATATGCAGCATAAGCATTTCAGCGAAAAGCCGAATGGAAAAATGAACTACAGAATTTCTGTCCCTCCTTTGTTGAATGACAGCAGCACTTAAACTCCAAGTCCAAGTGTCAAACCTGTTGATCATGCTCTCCAGCATTATTTGAGAAGATCCAAAGAGCACTGTGTCCTTCCATGAAAGCAAGAACATCTGACAAGGTAAATTGGTTATTTCAATATTTCAACTAGAATCTTGACATTAAATTTTGAAATTGTTCAAACCCAGCATTATTTCCAATAAAGTTTCAATTGAATTCTTTCAATGTGGTCTCAGGCTTGATGATGAACAAACTCATCTGTTAACTGCTTAAAAAGTGAAAGTGAAAAGATTTCTATTCCACGAAACAGACACAGATCAGAAAAAAAGGGAAATTGAAAGAAGGGCTTTTAAAGAACGAAACGGTCAGTCCATCCATCTGCCAAGCTAAATCTGGTACCTCCCTCTATCCATCTTTTGACCACAGCTGTTTAATCCCCCCATTTCCAATGGTTTGCACACGCACACGTACACAATAAGACCCCCCGTGTTGTCACCACCCAACGCTGTCTCAGTGAGATAAAGCAGTCATTGACAGCCACGTGTCTCAGTGTTGAAGCCTGTGTGCAGGCCAAGTGTCCAGACAGCTGACCAGACATCAGTCTGCCAAACCAGCCAGCAGACACACATACAAGCAGCTCAATGGAACATGATGAACCAGGATTAGCATTGGCTTTCATGCACACCCTCACATACAGTGCTGATTCTGGTGTCTAATCCAGACCCGTTTTGTGCATTTGCTCCAAAGAAAAGGCCAGGTCTGGGCCGGCTGATTGACATGCTGGTCTATTTTTGTCATCAACATCAACTTTTCCTTTCCTTTCAAGCCACTTTATTTTCTCAACCCATCTAAAAAGGAAATATTTTTTTATTTATAAATATCTTACGAATTAATAGATTTATATTATTTTTGTGTAACATTTGAATAAAAAGTTTAATTGAACCAAAAATGAAAATTCTGTGACCGCAAACTCATAAGAACAATAATTTTTTTGCACAAAGAAAATAAAAAGAATGACTTTTGTCTACGCAGGATTTCATGAAAAATATCTCAATTTGTGTTCAGAAGATGAACATGGTCTTATGTGGGTTTGGAACAACCAATGAGGGTGAGTAATTAATGACAGACTTTTCATTTTGGAGTGAACTATCCATTTAACTTTAAAAGTCAGCCTATGATGGAAAAGATGCTGAATTTTGTTCTCAAAACCAATAGTAACACTCTAAAGGAAGATGAAGGGCTGTCAGCTTGTGGCCAGGTTAGTCAGGTCAATGTTCAAGTCTCAAGTTGCAGGAAATATGGGCCGGGCTCTGATAAAATTTAACAGATTCCCAGGCTGGGCAACAGCAAAGGCACCAGCATTTTTGGTGGAAAATGGGGGTGAGAAAGTTAATCTCATGTAAACGGACTTCTGATTAAAAAACAACCTTGAAAAGAAACAGCTGTCAAACGTTAGTATATGCAATGTATAGCAACCAAACATCATTTATTTCACGTTTAATAGCAAGTGGGTTAAAAAAAAAAGCCAGACACAAATTTTATTGCCACAGCATTTTCCACAATGTGCATTCAAGACACTGTAATATCCAAAAAATAGTGGATATTATAGTGTAAAGACAAGCTATACAAAGTCAGCCAGTAAAATTTGACAGTATTTGACCTTTTTGTTTGCAAAATTCATTTGACAGTAGAGTGAATGTACTGAGAGAGGGGTCTGAGGCTGCCGCTACCGCTAGCATAAAGTTCCCTTCTTTTAATAGCTGTCCCACAATTAGCTGTTGTTTTGTTTTGTATTCAGCAAGGATGCGTTAAATTGATCAAAAGTGATTGCTATAAAAGTACATTGCTAAAATTAATGTGTTTTTTAAAGGATCACGTGACAAAATTCAGCTGCTGTGCTATTTCAGGAATAAATTACATTTTCAAATATTTTCAAACAGAAAACATTTCTTTTTTAATTGTAATTAATATTTCAAGCCCAAACAAAGTTCACGGAGAACAGCAGTTCACCTAGGATTGCCCAAAATAATCTCATTAGCACACAGGTCAAAAGGTGAACCTATAAGTGTTTCAGAAAGCAAAAAAACAGAACATCTATTTTTCTCAATCCTTCACTATCCCCTTCCCTCTCTTCCCTCTTGGTTGCACTGTGTACTCGCTCTTCTCCTTCTTTCTCTGGAACGTTCCACCCTCCCTCCCTCCCTCTCTCTCTCAGTCTCCTCTACATTCACTCCTCTTCCTCTCCTCTGTTTTCTCCAGGGTCATTCCAATTACTCCTCTCTCCTTCACTCTCTGTTTCACTCTCCCTGTTTTATTCTCTGATCGTATACATGTGAGCTATACTAAACGCATCTCGCTTGAGAAATCTCCACATCTTTCACCATCCCTACTCGAGATCTTTTTGTTCTCATTTCTACTCAGCTTGTCTCATTTACTCTCCTCTTTTCCTGTTACTTCTATTCTAGTCTTTATGTTTTTTCTTTCTTCTTCGGCCTTATACTGTTCACTTTTCCCTTGCTCTTACTTTTCCTCCAATTATTTACCCCGTGCCCAGTTTCTCTTTTCATGCGCTCCCTCTCTCTCTCTCTGGTATGAGGAGGAAAGTGCTGCTGCAGGACTGCAGGGCTCAGCAAAGCCACATTCTATTTTCTGCCACTTCCTCTTCCTCTTCCAACCGTTTCTATGGTTACAGCAAGAGCCCACAGAGGCCGCTCCCTCTTCAGTCATGGAAGAGGAGCCAGAGTTATCACTCTCCTTTCTCTAGAATTCTATTTCTTTCTATATCTATATCACTCTCTTTATATTTATATCACTCCATCCGTCCATTTCTAAGTGTCTTCTCTCATTACATTGCACTCGCTCACTCTCTTGTGTCCTTTGTGACTGCTCTTTCTCGCTCTCTTTTCTCTTTCGTACGTCCTCTATCCTTTATGCTTGCTCCCATTCGTTTCATTGATTTGACATTTCATCTGGTCTTCTCTTTCACTCATTTTCCAATTTCAAAGTAAAAGTTCAAAGTATTTTATACATGCAATATTATCAAGACATCAGATATACACCAAAAAAAAAAAAAAGTCACAGCAACTGTCCTTTCAGCTTAAGTTTTTTGTTTCTGTCAGCTGTTTGAGGGCCAACATAGATGTTTCTTCAAGGGCGAGAAGAAAAACTTGACCTCTGTTCCGTTACGGAGAAACACCAAACCAACCACCTGCTGAGTTACACTCACAAACATAGAGCGTGGTGACATTTCTTGGCGATGACAGGGAGAGGCGACCAACACCGCTTGCAATGGATTTCAACAGGCATGACGTTCATTCTAAAACGGGGCCTGTGCAACAAGCCGCGTGAGTCACCGGGCAAAGGTCAATGACAATGAGAACGCAGCAAATTCTTCTCCATCTCGGCCATTAGCGTGCATAAACATTGCTTCATGTCTACTCTTCAGGGTCTCTTGCTCAATAGCGCCAGTTCCCTGAAGTAGTTCTATTTGAGCCAGATTGTAAAATGTTGTTGTCATTTCTTTCTTCACACTGTACTGTTATACTTCATGTACTTCATCACTCTGCACTTTATTCTGTGTTGAGGTGGTGGTAAGTACTCAAGGTAGATCTCTTCTCTAACCAACAAGGTCCCCAAACAATACAGCACTCAAGCACGCTGTATCCTGCATTGATCTTAAGAGTTAAAAGCAGACTGTTTTAAAACCTCAAACAGAGAGCTTTAATGGATAGTTTTGATACTGCCTCGCATTAAATCACAGAGTGTTTTTCAAGGATATTTCAACTTCAATAAAGACCATTTACTTCTAAGTTCAATCAGTTCAATAAGTTATTTATTTCAAAACAAATATACCAACTGTTTGTGTCGTTTTACAGTATCAGAGTGTATATTTGTACAGTAAATTACGAACATTAAAAAAAAAAAATAGCAGGAAAATTTCCTTACAGAGGGTTGTCTTCATATCAATCAAAAGACCCATCAGTCAACTTGAACAAACCTATTTGTACTACAGCTGCTCATTTGGATATTGAGCATGGCACTGTAAATTAAAGGCTAAATGACAAAGCTCACATGGGAGGTGGGGTCAAGCCACCCACTGGTCATTCATTTGACAGCAGTGGGCTTTAAAGCATTGGCGATCATATTGTGTCACTTTGAGTCTTTAAGATGTTACGAAACACCCCACATCAGGTGCTGATTTGTTGACGGCTTATCTTGAGCTTATTACTTTATGAGTTAGTTTACCCAAAAATGGAAATTCCTTTATTAATTTATTAAATTAACTGCTGTTCCAAACCCATCCAAATGGGTTAGGGTTAGGGATAGATATCATAATATAGATATCATAGATATAATAAAAATAGTCACATGCTTAAAGAGTGAACCGTTTTAACAATGCGCTTATACGTTTCTCTCAGACTTCAAAAATATATTTAATTTGTATTCTGAAGACGAACAAAGGTCTTGAAGGTTTGGAATGGAATTAGGGTGAGTAATTCATGACAGAATTTAAATTTTTGGGTGAACTAACTCTAATGTTTTAGTTAACTTTAGTAGTAGGGCTGGGCGATAGGGCAAAACAAAGGATAAAAATTAGGACTGGGTGATATATCGCATGCTATATTCATACACATCAAGTCAGTAAAGCCGGTTCCTTGATTAGAGGAATTTTTTTTTAATCAATCGTTATTGATAATCATCACAACAAACATCAAATCTTCAATAAAAATAAAAAAAAAACATTTAAAGCCGAATTGCGCCAAAGTGAAAAATGTTTGTTTGTTAATTTATTATTTATATGTAAATACAATAAATAATATAAAAACTATAAAACATATAAAGGTTACATAAAATATATACCTTTGTATATATATGTTTATATTATTTTTGTCTTTTAGAAATGCACATTTATAGCTTGAGTTAGGATGCAGATAAATTAACATTTGTAAAAATTGTAGGAATCTCATTGAGTAAATGCTGACAGAATTTTAATTTTCCGCAAACTTTTAATCCCTATAAATCCCTTTTAAAAAGGGCTTGAAAGATGCCTGGCCATTCAGTGTGTCTGTATTTGTCTGTTCAGATGAAGAAATGTTTTCAACTTAGTTTCACTCAGAGCAGTGAAGACCTGTTTTGGTTATGTTCACTCAAAGTGCCAAACCAGTGATGGTGTATTTCTGTTTGTCTAAGGTGGACACATCTTTCAAACTCTTTCTCTCTCTCACTAACGTAATATTTAACAACCACACAAAGGTGAGTCTGTGTCTCTAATTTGCTTTTTGGTACAATAATTCATGTCTTCATTACATTTTATTATCTTTTCCTAAATGACAATGCATAGAATGCAACGCAATGTATGTTACTAATTAGAAATAAAGGAATAGATACTGTATATAGGTCAGCTGTATGGGCAAAACCTGACCCATATTTCTAGTGGTATATGCAACATAGTATCAATTTCTTTTTTGATTATAGGTGTTGATTTTATTCTTTTGTATCGTCTCCACCAAGACTTCAGTCCTTTCTCTGTATTTCATCTTCCATGTACTTCATCTCCCCTCATCATCATGTTTGTCTGTGCAGCTTTGAGGACACTCAGCTCAAGGTTGTATTTCATGTTGTGGTGTGAGCTCTTTTGTCTCAAACCTCTGCAGGTCTGGTGTTTATGGGGTATAGACTCTTAAATCAGTTTGCTTACTGGTTTTGCCAGTCAGAAAAATAACACCAAAAGGCCTTCTGCTCCTAACAAACACAAGACATTGTCAGATATAAATAGAGCATCATGAGCTGGATGATGTGTACAGAATACAGGAGTGATTGCACTTATGTTAATCTAGTGAGTATTCTAAGACTATTCTTTAATTAAGAAAAAAAAGATAAAAAAAAAAAAAAAAATCCCAAATATAGCACATAAAGGCTTATAAATAATAATTTGAATGAAATTTAATAAATAAATTGCATTTATTTTTTATGCATTTAACAGTAACATTGCGAAATATTAACAACTTTTCTATTCGCATAATTTAAAATGTAATTTATTCCTATGATGGCAAGTCGGAATTTTCAGTTCTTCAGTCTTCAAAAGTGTTATTATCAATGTTAAAAACAAGTGTTCTGCTAAATATATTTGTGTTTTTTCAAATATATTCCTATATTTATACTACTGTTTGGGATCAGTAAAATGTTTATTTGTTTTCTTTTTAACAGAGTCTCTTATGCTCATGTATTTATTTGAATAGTAACAGTAATTGAACAATTTGAACAGTAATATTGTAAGCTATTATTGCAATGTCTTATATCGGTTTCTTATTTAAATATATTAAAAAGATATTTCTGTGACGCAGCTCTGAATTTTCATCATCCATGACTCATTCTAACTTGCTGATATATTCTCAGAAATCTGCTGTGCTGCTTAATATTTTTTTGGAAAACATTTTTCTTTGATTCTCTAAATAAAATAAAAAACTGCATTTGTTAAAAACAGAAACAATACAAGTCTTTGATATCACTTTTTATCCATTTGACACATCCTTGCTGAATAGAAGTATTATTTTTTCTAAAAAAAATAATAATAATAAACTTCTGAATAGCTAGAAAACAAAATGTGTATTTTGAATGTTCACTGTTCATTTTATTTTTTATTATGAAAGAATCCTGAAAAAAGTATTACATATCCTTAGAATATAATAATCCTAAATATTAAGCAGCACAGCTGTTTCCAACATTACTAATAAACCAGCATATTAGAGTAATTTATGAATGATCACGTGACACTGAAGACTGTAATGATGCTGAAAATGTAGGTATATTAAAAATAGAAAACGTATTTTTAAATTGCAATAATATTTCACAAAATTTTTTTTTTTTTATCAAGCAGATACAACCTTAATGAGTATTAAAAACTTATGTATCTTACTGATACCAAACACACACTCACACACATGCTCAACCATCTTTAATCACAACTGTTATCAATCCCAAGCAAACAAATATTATTGGTAATGGATTAATCATAACATCTGCTACGAAGATTTTCATGCCACCCAACACAAACACATGTAACTGAAATATTAAACACACATTCTTTCTCTTTCAAAAGCCTTGTTTTTCCATCTACACATTATCAAGTTGTAAAAAGTCAGTGCTGTTGCTACTTTCAGTTTTCTTATGAAAATCATAGGCGGTGCATGTGTTGAATTTGTACGCGTGTGATCAAGAACCAATGGGTAACAGCCAAAGATCTGCAGGCAGCTCATGTCCTTTACAACATCTGCGTTATTGAATCTACCATAAGAAAAATACAATTCGAGTGGAGCTAGTTACCACAGAAGAACTCTCTGCCTAGAGGATATCTAGGATTTTACACAGCACTATATAAAACAGAAATTTGTTAATAATGTTGATAATGTTACACTGGTGTAACTGGCATATAGAGACCATCTATGAGATAACACACAAAACAAGACAGACTTGTCCTCTACAAACACAAGTCCCCGAAACAAGAAACCACTCCTCCAAGAGAGAATGTGGAGGACGCCACGGAAGTGTCAGGTGTGTCCTCCTCCCCCTCTCATCCTGCTCAGACCTGGTGTGTGTTTGTTCAGCTGGGTCCCAAACACAACCAGCCGTCTGCTGCTTGCCGAAGAGAACCAGGGGAGGGAGGACCGGGAGGGAACAAAAGGCAAGCGTGGCTGGAAAGGAGAGCCTCTCGCTGGGCACAAAGAGATGCTCTGGGTGGGGGTGGGTGGGAGGTTGTTTGTTGGGGGTGTTGTTGCCGGAGAGGTGGCAGCTGAAGGGGACGAGGGAGAGGGAGAATAAATGAATGAATATGAATGAGAGAGGACGGCTGTCCTTCCACAGGACCCCCATGACCCAGTCAGGGGAACAGACCCTCTTTTTCTCTGTCTCTGTCTCCCTCTCGTACTCTTTGGCTGAGTGAATTGGCAGCAGGTGGGGGCACGAGAGCACATACACATATGCATGTGAGCGCACACAAACACACAAACACATTCAGAGAGGCTGTCTGGCACTTGTAGCCACTGTCGCCAATCGAGGCCACACGCTACAGTGAGTCAAACGGGTAATGATGATTGGAAGTACATGTGTGTGAGTGTGTATGCTGTACGTGAGTGTTGTGGGTGGGGGACCTGAAGCTTTAAAAACCAATGCTTTCTATCTAATTTATGAGGTGAGGGGCTGTGAGGAGAGAGAGAAAGAGAGAGAGTCTGACACAGGAAGGTCTGACAGTGGTTCCTCCATCCAGGCTTTCTGGATCGATTCTGCAGACATATAATCATTGATTCAGGGATAGTCTATGAAAGATGCGGGTGTGTGACAAGGATCCTCACAGCTATACTTCCAAACAAAGACTTGAACGTTAGAAACCGTAAAGCTCCTAGAAAACCAACTCAACCTTCATCTGCATGAAATTTGTACACTTCAGTATCTTTTGAGTATGGAATATGACATATTACACACAATTCACACGGTCCAAGGATTAAGACTAGCAGACTATTATTGAATTTCATTTTATTTTATTTTATTTCATTTTCAATAGAAAACTGAGTTTAAGTTTTTTTTTAATAGTGGCACTTGATCTGGCATAGATTAAGTGCCAGCAAAACATAATATAATAATAATAATAATTTATATATATATATTAGTGCTGGGCAATGATTAATCGCGATTAATCGCATCCAAAATAAAAGTTTTTCTTTACAT
>JAUCMS010000095.1:5508731-5523121 GCA_032357445.1 Enteromius radiatus | reverse complement strand
ATATTATGTAAAGAAAAACTTTTATTTTGGATGCGATTAATCGCGATTAATCATTGCCCAGCACTAGTAAAAATGTTACAAAAATTGTTGATCATGACACCGTACAGTCATGTCAAACTGAAGATTACTGTACAGTGTTACTGAAACCGAATGCAGAAGATCTTGATCATTTAAGATTTATTCATTGAAGAGTGGAATTATTCTCATATGTAACATTTGTTGCTTTTACCAATGTTACATTGTATAAAAAGGATCAAACTAACAAGCTAAATGTACATAGTATTAAATTATAGCATGTGACATTAAAATCCTTTTCAGACTAGATCACAATTTTGATAAAGAATGAAAGACAGATAATCATTCATATTTGTAGACAGTAGTTTATATAAACAAATAGCTTGTATTTGGCTACTCATTGTTAAATGTTACCATTATTAGGATGATCAGTACTGGAAATGCATTTACATTAAAAAGGAAGGAAATTGTATGGGTCCTCCACCCTTGTTCATTCTCACTGTAACTACTGCCTTCCTTCTTGCATGTGTGTGTGTGTGTTTTGTCTGGTTTCGGTAGCCTGTGCGTGCACACCCTCCAGTGACAGATGGCGTCAAAGGATCATGGCTCTCATTGTCCTCTGATGGCTATTTGTGTGCGTGGAGGACAGCCGTTACTGAAAGGAGAGACTGAAGCGGTCCGCACACCACTGAGGCCCCCTAGACAGTGGAGGAATCAGGGCTGCTGCTATATTCACTGAAACACCTGAGAGCAGAGCTGCTCATCGACCCACCCCCTTTACTTTAATTAACCAGTATGCTATGAACATGGCTGGCTATTCACATTTCATCAGTATCTTAGTGACAGGAATAGATTTCCTAGCAAGCACACACCATTGTGTCATACAATAGTAGGTTCTCTTAATAACAAAGACCTGATTTAGTTTCTAATGTTTATGTTGTGTGGAATTACAGCATTATGAAAAAAAAGAATGAGTGAAATATGTATATATATATATATATATATATATATAATTAAATAAACAAAATTTTTACTTGTGATTTTACTAGTGTTTCTTTTATATCCAGGCCATATATATAACATCTATGCTATCTGATAGAAAACATTTCAAATATAAATTACATGAATAAATCAAACATGCATTTCTTTAGATACAGTAAGAATAGAAATATGTGTAATTTAGTCCTGTGATGACAATTACTCCCAAATGAGCAATTACTCCAGTCTTCGGCTCCACGTGATGCTTCAGAAATCATTCTAATATACTGAAGGAAGAATGTCAGGTATCAATGTTGGAAAGCAGTTGCTTAATATTTTTTGTGGGATTTGTTTAATTTATTTTTTAAGATTTCTGCATTTTTTGTACTTAACATCAAAGCTGAGAAAAGAACACAACACTGCAGACAACAGGTAAAATGCCTTTATCACTGTTTTTCATGTTTGTGGAGTAAATATGTTTACATGGCTTTTAAAAATATGCTGTTTGGCTAATCAGCGTACATTTACATCACTGATAGTTCCTACAACTTTTTTAGACCCTACTCTAAAGTAGGAGCTAATTTAGTCCCTCCAAACAGAGTACTTGGAACTAAAACAGTTCCTAGTTCCTGCAGTGAGAACTGTCAATATTTAAATAAATAAAAAAAATAAATAACAATGATACCAGCCTTTTATGCTGGTAGTAGTGAGCACAAGGTCAGTCCAATACCTGCTGCTTTCAACTGCATCAAAGGTTTCTATTTACAGTGTGTTTTTTGATATTTTGTTCAATTAAGTAAGGCAGCACGCTGATCTTAATTTATGTATAATTTACTTACAACTACTAAATAGTGTTAACTAATTACCTTACGTTACACTATGGAGGCTTCTTTTATTTATTTATTTGTTCGTTTCCAAAGTGTTTGCTAAAAGTTCTGTAATTGATTAGTTTATACATAATACTGCATGAGGTGTATGCCATGCCTCGCCTCGTCTTACCCATTTTGTTTAATAAACATTATATAAGTACTTTTGTCATTGTAACCTACTGTTTTATTGTCACGCTTTCTGAATTAAGAACAACAAATCTGTCTTTTAAGCATTTGTTTTCGTTTTAAAAAATAAAAATGTTTAGGTATAATGAAAAAAAGTAAATGCAACCAAATCATGCTCATGCAGCCAACTGAGAAAGTTAGTTGCAAAAAAAAAAAAAAAAGGAACGACCAATGCGAGGAGTGGGTGTAGTGACCAGCTTCCAGTTAAGCCAGATCTGTGCTGTTGTGAAATGTTTCTGACTGTGATTCGCAGCACTGCCATAAGGGGCGCTAGTAGGAATTAGCATAAAACTCTTGTTTTACAGTCCATTTTTTCTTAATTTTTTGTAACTACCATCAAGGCTTAGCAGCAGTTTAAAAGTCAAAGTCATAAACGTCAACATGTTTACAGCAACGTATCAGAATAACACATCTGGTTAAATAAAAAAGACATTTGAAGGGAACTCTATCGCCCCCTTGAGTACTGAGGTTTGTTACCACCAGACCAACACAGCACATATCAAGTGTGTTTAACTGGACCACATCAGCCATCTGCGTACTTGTGTCAAGTGTGTTTCTGACCTCATTTCACATGAACAGGTGAGGGCCTGTGATGAGTGAAAAGAATATGGAAGTAAGCAGGAGAAACGATGAATGGCTCAAAAACGGCTGGAATGAAGGAGTGGCTGAGCAATAGGTGAATACCACAAGGAAGAAGTGATTAAGGGCGAGAATGAGCAGGTATTTGAGCACAAATGAGTGAGACAGACATGCTGAAAGGATCTGACTGTATTCTGGGCCGAGTTTCTAATTTAATTGTGCATTATTAAGTCACTCCTTCGGTGTGTCTGCCTCCTGGTGCATGCTGATTAAAAATTTAAGGCTTTGCCATGCAGCCAGCCTCACTCGAAGACACTGCCTCTCTCTTTCTCACACACACACACACTTTTCCTCTGCCGCGTCCTCTGCTGCCTATTTCTTTCCTGTCTCTCCTTCGGCTGAACCCCACAGTCCCGCTTCGCACGATCCCTCTGCTTTCACTGTTTCCCCATATAACGTGCACCCTCTTTCCCTTCCTTCTCTTTCTCTCCGCCGCTGTCAGGGAGCGCAGAGCGCTTGAAGACCCGTGGGAATGTCGCCATGGTAACGCCTGCCACTCAATCCCATCTCAGATGTAAATGACCTCGAATTTTATTAGCGCACAATTTCAAGATCCTCTCATTGCTTTCTTCCCTCCCTCGCTCACTCTCTCTCTCTTTCTCTACCTCTACATCCTCCCCAACCCGTCGCTCTTTCGCACCCCCCCCTCCAGTTCACTCAGCACCCCACAGCATTCTCCATTATTATTATGCTTATATGCAGATCTGGATTGTATTCTAACCCAAATGAGAGGAATATCAAGAAAATCTACATGTGTTTCCATATTCATTTCTTTCACATAAGTCAAGCGTAAGGGAAATAACTGCATGTGCCCAGAATGATATATAGCTTGTGGATGTGAAATGTTGCCATTTGTGACTGTATACCTACGTACACTGTTTTCTTTGCAAAAATATGTGAGGCAGTATTATATACTATAAACAGCTGTTAATAATTGGATGGAGTAAAGATGGTAAAATAGGGTTGACTGCTGTGGTTCAGCCTATAGAGGTATATTTAATATATATATATATATATATATATATATATATATATATATATTCTATTAATACAAATCAATACAATACAGTTTTAAGGTAACTGATTTTTTACTAGCCATTAGCTCTTGATTTGTAGTGTTTGCTAGCTGCCCAATTGTTTTTCTTTAATCACAAAATCCCAATTTTACAGTGGTATTTCCATTTTTGTGTAATTCACATTAATTTGTGTAATTCATATTTATTGCAAATATTATAAATAAGTCATCAGCTAAGTACACTATACACTGTGCACACACAAACACACACAAAAACAGTTGACCTAATTAATAGTTGTTGTTTTTTATTGTTTTTAAGCACATCTTGTCAAAACGGACTATAAAAATTGTTTAAAGTACTACAGTTTTAAACATTTTAAAACTTCAGGCATCATACACTTTCCGACTTTGTAAACAGTTGTAGAGACAAACTCATTTGTGCTTATTTTTGAGCTCAGTTCGCCTAAATCACACAAAACTGGTGCCACTCATTTGTGCTCATGAACATTCAACTAATTTCCTCTGCTTAGAGATAACAAACATAATTCAGGGCAGTGACGTCATTTTCACCCCATGCCATCCAAATCTCTCTAAACCGGTGCTGTTCATTTGTGCTTGGTTTGTACCATTAAAACCAATATCATAATATCGGTTTAATATCTCAAACCTTTGAATTCATGCCACAAATCAACACAAATGTAACACTAAAGAATGGCATAGTTTTTGTGATTATTTATTTTTATGGTGGGGAACTAGAAATGAAAAAAAAAAAATGACAACAACATTTTCCAAATGAAAACCCTCAACATTATTAAATATTTAACACTAATAACAAGTATTTTTGTTACTCAAAAACTCCTCCAATCCACTCCCATGCAAAGTGTGCTTTGAACTACCATTCTCCAGCTTCAGTTACAAAACAAAAAAAAGAAAATCATGCAGACCAAATACAAAAGGATTAAAGAAACTTGCATTGTATAAATTTAAGCTGAATGTAATGAAATTAGGTTTCCACTAAATGTTCCATATTAAACAATCAGCAAAAACATCTATTCTTTTGATTAAAGACATCTAAAATGTATAATGCTGACTAACTGACACTGTGAATTTCACAACATTACACCAGAGTGCATGGTTGCAGAATGAATTTGTTCATTCTCGCTGAAACCAAACTCTTTTTGTACAGAATGAAATCTAGCACTCAGAAGAGAAGCGACAACCGTATTAAACTGCAGTGTGCATGTGGTCTCAGACTAATTGAATCTGTGCAGTGTAGTAATTTAGCAAAACAGAGCAGGCCTGCATTCATTGCTCAACGCACTGAACTCCACTCCCACTACTTTTACGCATTTCTGTGCTTGGCGACAGCTGAATTTCTCACCCAAGAATGAACTGTCTAGCTGTGCTCCCACACAGCTCCACTTTGTGTGAAATGATAGCGTTTTCTTTTTTATTTGGCTTCTGTGTTGGTCCCTCTATGATTAAACCCTTGTTTGTTCCTCCAGCATGGAAGAGGACGATGAGTGGAGTGCAGTACTCGTAATTACAGGATCAGAGCAAGATGTCAGTGATCAAAATGCTGATTTTCTTTTAGAATATGTAGTTATTTTAATAAAACTGAGCTTTATTTTGCCTAACTGCTCACCTGCTCATACTTAGACTGACCTTATAATATATAAATGTAAATTCTGGTCCTCACTGCAGCCTGTCGTATCCAAAAACCACCCACAAAAGAAGACCATCTGAGTGACATGTAACGCCAGCCAATCATATGGCAAGTGTCAATTTGAGCCAGCTCTTACCATTTCTGTTTGCAACGTGCATCAGATGATCAGTAAACAGATTTCGGCGGTCCATAAGTTTATTGACAAAATAGTAAAAAGTATAACACGGTGCAATGACGATACGTGGCTTCCTGCAGGCATGCAAACACATGAGAAGTGAAAAAGCTGAGACTGTCACAAGTATTCTGGGTGAGAATTATTCATGCAGAAGTATAAGGCTCTTTCAAGTCAATTTAATGATTAGAACGTAGGTAATTTAGGCTTAAAAGTGAGCCAAATTTACTTTAGTAAATGGCACTTTGCTATTTTTACAAACTAAGAGGTGCATGACTTAAGTAAACTAAGAAACCTTATTAGTTAAAATTTTTCATGCCATACTCTTATGTTTCTGTCACAAGATACAGTGGGGAAAAAAACCCACTGTTGTGGTATTTACTTATTTAATTACTATTTACACTAAAACATTTTCACTCAAAAATTGCTAGTAAACTTTACAATATCTTCAAAGAAATTGCAAGTAAATTAGATGTGGTAAGACCGAAATTATTTATTATTTGTACATTTACACAAAGCCATTTGCACTGCGCTGTCATTGTTATAATTTATTTTGGTGCATCAGTCTATTCACACTTCATCATAAAGCGAATAGAAAAGCGTGTTTGGCGTGCTGTCTGGGGGAGCGAGCCGGGAGATCGGTGGACTCTGAGCCCTAGTAGTTTAAACCCTTGCGTGGGCAGAGCTCGGAAAAAATCACTGAAAAAATATATTACATTTTTATATTCTACAGAAGAAATTAATATAGGTTTGGAATGACTTGAGGGTAAGTAAATAACAATTTTGGATACTACCCCAATAAGTTAATTTGTAGAAATCTGTAAACTTCTACTTCTCTGATGTATATAGGGAATGCCTTAAAAGGAAACTATCTGACACGGTTCCTGACTCTGGCTAAAGAACCTGCTGTACGAGTTCAACCAGCAGTGTGATGATCACATGTTTGTTCATCATCACTGAAAAAGCATGTGAGAATGACCTCATCACTGCTGCACAGCCTTATTCCCATCAACCAGTGTGTCATCATTCTGTTAAAGAGCAGAATGAAGCTGCTCGTATTCGGCAGCGTCTCTTCTGATAAGGACTGAAACTATTTTGTACTTTACTGTTACTTCTGCAAGAGGGGTGTCATGAACGAGACTAAAGTTCAAGAGAAGAAATATCACAAAGGAAGGCAGAAAAAGGAAGCAAAAATTTAAAAAGAAACCCAAATGAAGAAGTTGCAAACTGAAAGACGAACAGAAAAACAGCGGGAAAAAAAAGAAACATGTCAAGTTTCAGTTGTTTTTTTTAGGCGTCGTAGCAGATGGAGCTTGTAGTAAGTCTTCTCCTCATAGAAGCTGAAGTGGAGCAATAGAGAGCTCATGAAACATTGAAAATTCAGATATTTACTTGGACCCCCCCCCCAAACAGAGAAGAGAAAAGGCACATCCCAAATCATAAATTATTAAGTCCCCACTTCTCACTGTGTTCCTGACAGACATAACCTTCACTGTTTGATGGGCTCTTACTTTAGTAGGTCAATTAATCAGAATATTCTACGCTTTTCATTGTTGTCGTTTTGAAGGAGTCAGCTTTCTTTACAGTAACTCTAATTAAATTGCAAGTACTCTTAATTAAATGAATTAAAAACTAAGTAACAACAATAAACAAATTAAAAATATTACATTTTATATACACATATTACTACAGTAATCTATTTTTTTTTCTAAATGTATTTGTACATTTTACTTTATTAAGCTTAATATTTTAGATAATGTTGCATTTGCTGATATTTTACTTAACTGGATTCTATAGGCAGGCATACAGTACATACACAAGCAATGCAAACTTTATCTTTTCATACTTAAATCATGACTCATTACTTATTTCTAGCATCATCATCATAAAAGTAAGACAGTTAGACGCTTTAGGGAAGGATTTAGAAGTCGGATTTGAATTGGCCCTTATTTTTAACCAGTCGCTACACCATTTGAACTGAATTGGTGATATTGCGTACAGCAGAGCCGTAATGGAGACATGATCATCGCATAACAATGTGAAGCCATGGGCCCTCAATTGGAAGATCAGAAGCAGCAAGCATTATAATCTCTTCATTAGTGTTAGAGTATTATGGTTATGAGAACAGCTGCAAAAGAGGAAGTGATGTGTGCCCAGCTTATCTGAAAGTATTACATCATTGGGACAAAGAAAAAGAGTGTGAGCGAGACTATCGTGACTGCAGTCAGAGGTCCAGATGGCTGTGAGATTTACTCAGTCTAGCAGATTAACATGGGATGGAATAACTCCCCTGTTTTCCTTCACTTGTGGATTTGCCTGACCACTTCTGTTTCTCTGTGAAACAGTTTTAGCTACAATATTCTATGCAAGTTCTTTTGCCCTGGTTAAGAACAGCAAAACAAAACAAAAAAGTCCACACAGGCCAGACATTATACACTGCATATTATGCCAACCTAGTGAAATACACCTGGTTCATCTCATCAGTTCATTAGTGGAGACTCCTGAAAAGGGTGTGTTGGATAAGGGAGACCTCTAAAACATTGTAATGGGGTAGACTAAACAAGTATTCACCTGTTTTCGGGGACGCTATGTAAAAGAGCAAAGAAGAACGTGGGTATAACTTCCAGTAAGGTAGTGGAGTAAGTAGGACATCAGTGGTATTTTGTGTGCTAATTAGTGAAGAGGGTCAGTGTTTTTGGAATTTTCCACTGTCAGAACATTGTGAGCCAGTGCTTACGACAGTTCAGGCGGGCTAATAGCGTCAGAGCTGTAACACAGAGCCCAAAATCATGCTACAGTACATTTCACACTATCGGGCCAGAAGCTCTGCAGTGTTTTGCTAAAAACCACCTCTTTACGCACCTCTCTGGAACAAGGTCTGATTTAACCTGTTTTACAATAATAAGTGCTGCAATGATGAATTCGTTTGTGTTAGGATTGAGAATTAGTCACACAGAAATAAAGTGGTATTTACCTTTATTTGACAAATCTCAAACTTTCACATAGCCTACCTATTCAGTTGCGTCTGTTACTGATTATTTGTAGTCACACACAGTTTAGTTCTAGAGCATTTCGAGAGGAACGCGATACGTAATAAATCCCGCACAGCTGGCGGCTAATCAGCTGATCATTCCCACTTACCCGCGTCCAATCATTTCATTTCCCGTTTATATATAAACTCCAGCTTTCCACCCCTTCCGCATCTCGCTTAAGCATCCCTCCTCCCCTTCTCCACCTTTATTCCAGTTCACATCTTCGGAGGGAGCAATCTGGGACCAAGCCGATCCTCGAACCCCTGCCCACTCTAGGGTTCATATCACTAGGGTTCGGGGTTAAATATAAACATCAGGTATAAAGAAAGGAGACTTATTGGCAAATATAATATGTAAATAAATAAATACTTTTGTCTGATTTCTTTCAGGAGGTCGTATTTACCTTGCCTTGTACGGTGATCATAATCTACATCAGATCTCAAAAAGTTATTTCAAACACTCTCTACTGTCAAAGTGAGTTTTATTTATTATGTGAAGTCTGTAATGTTTGTTAGCTGACATGATCCGTGGTGCTGACACTTTCCAAATGAGGAGAACCTCTAAACCATCCCGCTTGTTTACTTTGGACACTCAGACTATTTACAGAAGGCATATTGGGGCATAGGACAATTTTGGATAAGCAATAGTTATCGACATGCCTGTCTTGATACTAAGGCACTTGGGCACCTCAGGTATAAAGTGTCCATCAATTGTGTTTTTTTGGAATATTATTTAAAAGAAGTGCTATTGTACTGACTTGACACCAAGAAATGGTGCTTGTCCAGATAGCCATCTCTCTTATACAGTGTGCCATCCTAAATTGTTTTTCACATTATAATATTATAATTTAACAACTAAAAGATTAAAAGATCCAACTTAAAGGTTTTCTACTGATATCACAAGCGCTTTATGATTAAAACTTCTATAGCCCTGGTTTCACAGACAAGGCTTAAGCCTAGTCTTAGACTAAATGTAAATCTGAGCTGTTTCAACTGAATAAATCTCGCACTGACTGATCTTAAAACATGTCTTTGTTTCATCTTAATTAATGCCAGTAATGCTTTTTTTTCTAAGGTTATGTTTATAAAAATTACTTAAATGTCCCAATTGAACTATGGCCTAATCCTGGTTTAGACTAAACCCTGTCTATGAAACCGGGTCACAGTTATTCAACAGCCATGTCAACTGCTGGTGTAAAAATTTACCATATACCATATATTCACATGTTCTTTAGAACTGTCCCACAGGGATGATGCACTTCCCTCACAGAGCTTCATATGGAGGAATAAGGAAGAAACTAATAGCCTACAGCTAATCAGTATCATTATCATATTTTCTAGTAAAAATCAAACTGCAAGAAATATTTAGGCTACACAAGATGCTTAAGATTTCTTAAAACAAGAAAAGAAGACAACAAGGTCTTAAGGTAACACTTTAGAATAGGTAACACTATTAACTATGACTTTTCCCTCAATACATTTTTAATTTGCTGCTTATTAATAGTAAGGTAATTGTTAGGTTTAGGTTTTAGGGTAGGATTAGGGATATAGAATAAGGCATTAATATGTGCATAATAGGCAAGTAATAGGTGTAATTTATGAAACACTCTGTTGAAAAGAAAGTGTTAAAGGGATAATTCGCAACCAAATTATTGCTTAGATCAATATATCGATAAATCTGTCGATCTAAACAACCTAAAATTAACATATGCATATGCATTTTATTTCTTTGCCACTAAGGAAGAGAGAGAGAGAGAGAGAGAGAGAGAGTGTGGGTGGGTACAAAGCTCATTATTCTAGTCACTCATTCTCAGCACCATTCCCCCTTTACACCAAAAGGTGGAGAGAAAGACTACTGACAGAGATTGCCCTACACAATCTCTTCCTCCATCTCTCTTCTGCCAATATTTCACAGCACCAGGTAATGCTCTCCGAGACCATTAGGGGAGTGCTATACAGACACTTCATAGTCTATCCGTTAAAAATACATTTACTCTTGAGCTTCTCTTCTTCTCTGATGCAAAGATTGGTTGCCAAAACATACAGATCTAAAACGACTAGGACGGATTGAAACTTACAAAGGTTTAACTTCTGTTTTTCAAAACAGAAGTTAAACCTTTGTAAGTGTCAATTCATGAAAAATGTAAAATACAAGGTAAGAAGTTTGGGTGGAA
The DNA here is from genome assembly GCA_032357445.1 of Enteromius radiatus. Taxonomy (NCBI): domain Eukaryota; kingdom Metazoa; phylum Chordata; class Actinopteri; order Cypriniformes; family Cyprinidae; genus Enteromius; species Enteromius radiatus. The sequence continues at coordinate 5,512,376 of JAUCMS010000095.1, read as the reverse complement.
TGAGTTAAAATGCAGTAGTTTCTAGCATACCGGAACAGTGTGTCTGGCTATCCACTATACGGCTACGGTTTAAAAAGAATTCAGCTCAGCAAGCAGAGCAAAAAGGGGCAAGCTAGCAGCATCTAGTGAGAGAACCGGACAAAAGCAGACGCCACAAAATGCCTCTCTCATCACGCGCGCACACACTCGCTCCACTTCCCTCTGCTCGCTCTCTCTCCCTCGTTTCTTCACTCGTGTTTTTTTCCTTCTGTCTAATGTGCAGAGCTACAGAGGAGAGTAAAAACTTTTCCATCTTTGCCTTCTTTCTTTTTTCCTCTTCAGAACAGGAAACCAAGCATAAACTGTTTAGTAAGAACCAATCTTCTATATAGAGGCTTTATCAAAATTCAAGCATACTAGGATATAATTTACATATGTTAAACAGTACAATGTGGCACAGTAATCTAATTAATTTGAACGAAATGAACAAAATAATATCAGTCCTGTTCTACTTTTTAAAGAAAAGATAGATAGATAGATAGATAGATAGATAGATAGATAGATAGATTTATATATAGATACAATACTTTTAAATATGTGAAAATCTTCGCGTCAACTCCTGCTACAGATAATGTTGATTTAAGAAAAAGCTACTTATACTTTGTAATGTAAAATACTTAAATGATATATATAAATGAAAAGAGTTTTATATTTCGTCAGCTTAAACTGCAGATACAAACTTTCAAATATCTTCATGCAACAAAAAAAGACTCAGAATAAACCCCCATTTTTTTACCAGTAGAAAAAGGAATTACCTCAAGTAACAGTTGGATGATATTTTGGGCAGGTTTGCATGGCTGAATTACCTTCTAACTAGCAGATGTCGTAATTTACCTTTGTTGATGAACTCACAGATTTCAAATAATCTCACTTAACCTGGACAGGACTTGAAACTGGACAGATATTTTCTCTATTCAACTTGAATGACAGGCTACCTGCTTCAAAGTTTTAAAATCATGATCAAAACCTCTTTATGCACCCCCTAAAAAAATATTTGCCTCAGACTGATATCCTGATACACATATTGATACCATATGTTAAAGAAACTGTTCTCAGCACAGCATTTTGACACTTTACATTACTGCTTACTTTTAAAGGGCTGTCACCTGACATGTCACTGATCTGAGGCTAGACTGAGAGCGATGATGTCACTGGGGAGAAGAATTGTCAGAACAAGAGAGTTCTCATTCTGTGTGTGTGTGTGTGGGGGGGGGGTGAATGGGTTCACCGAAACCTGCATACTCTAAAAGAGCCAGTGAGGTGTGGCCTAAGAAAGTTGTAATGATTATGTACACTCAACCTTCAGTGAATGACCAGTGAATGTCATAATTCAAAGTAAAACTGTTGAATTCTATCATCATTCACAAAAGAATATATAAAATCGTGTTTGTCTGTACAATGAAAGCCAGTAGACTTTTTATAACAACACAAAGAAAAGAAATTCATATGGGTTTGGTGTGACCATGATTTTGAAGCTCAGTAAATCGGATATTACTGTGTTTGTCTGAAAACAATTATAAGTGGCCAACACTGTGATTTGTAAGTTTCTGATTTTCTCACAAACAATAGTTTCAGAAAATGTCATTAGGAGCATTTGAAGTGATTTCTATTCTGCTCTTATGGTGTCCCTGTAGTGCTAAAGATTTCTACAAACACACCTTTGGCTGTAGTTGTTATATGAAACATCTTTTTCTAGAAAAGGTTCAATAGAAAAGGCTAAAACAAAGGTTAAATATGTGAACCCTGGCTCATTTTATTACATTGATATAGGTATGTATTGTTTTTACACAGATTTGAACTATTTTGTCAAACAGTAGTTACACACGATTCAAACCAGAGCTCCTCACTTCTTAAACACATCTCTGTACTCTGTGAGCTACCGAACAAACCTATCGTCTCTGAAAACCCATAGATGCGAAGCTGGATGTGTGTGATGCTAATGTTCAAAAGCATCAGTTTTCAAATATCCCAGCATATTTTAAAGTCATAAGATGATATTATTCAATTGTGCAAAATTTATGTTTTATTAATCGAATAAAATGCATCTGAGTTTTACTGCCTCTAGTGTTCACTTCTTTTGGAAACTGCAGTTTTATGTACTTGTTTGTACGTACTAAAAAGTGCACCAAGGTACGTTTAGCTATGCCATGAGACCAAGTAGTTTTTAGCTGTACACAAAACTTACCCTTTCTGTCACAACTGAAATGGGTTTAAAGGAGTAATTCACCCATATTAAAAGAAAATAAAAAATCTGTTATCATCCTTTATTTACTGTCAAACCTTAACCCTCACGTCTTTCAAAGTCTCTACGAATTTTTTTTTTGGCCTTTTGAAGAATATCTAAACAAAGCTACCACTGACTAGCACTGTATTTGTAAAAAATTAAATATCAAATATCTTCTACAGTATGTTTCACAAAAGACAGAAAGCGATACAGGTTTAATTTAATTTGAGCATGAGAAAAAAATGAAATTATCATTTTACATTTTTAAGCAATGTCTGCTTAATAAGTACACATAGAAGCAGAGCATGTCCATAAAAAAATAAACGGGAACAATTTCATCTCAGCTTTGCTCTTAGATACAGACCAAACTATTAGAGTTTTAAGGTATCTAGACCACCAGTGATGATCCCCAAAATGGCTCTGTTATTACAATGTTCCATTCCACTAAACTGCACAGCGCCGCTATTGGTTTTTCTGCTTTAATGTGTGCAGGTGGTGCTCCATAACCATTTTTATGATGGCAGGGATCTGCAGTCAAGTGGACACAAATCGATGTCTGCCTTTTCTCCTTCCACACTCTGTTATGTACACACACATGCACAGACACACAAACAGAAACTGAGGTGCCTTATAAAGGAAACTGGCCAGACATCACCAAACCGCTACACAACAGATTCCTGACTTCATGCCATATCTGTTCCTTTTTTAATGGCAGCACCAGAGCCTTGCGTCTCCTGAGACAACCAAGCAAGTTGATATATTCTGCAAACCCCTGTTAATTAACAAATACACAAAGGCAGTTGTAAATGTAATAAAAGTATGCTGCTGTTGGATTGGCTAATTCTTCTTTTTGTTTGTCAGTCAAACCCTCCGGTCATGTGACGACAGTTTGCCGATCTGACTTGACATGCAGCATTTTCCAATTAGCGATTCTAGAGAGACAGTGAAATCTTCACAAGGCACTTGGTGGAGCCAGTAGCTTTAGCTTTAGGAGGACAGATGAGCAGAGATCTGTGAGGCTTGTGGGGAGGCTTGCGCTTTCAATGTGTGGAGGAATTCATTTGAATGCAATGAAAGCACTCACGGGTTGGCGGTAAAGTTAATCAGGGAGATGACTTGTGTTGGCAATGTATAGGCTGTGTTAGACTACTACATTTCTAATGCAGTGGTTTACAAAAACATAGGAAATAATTATAGAAAATCTCAATTTTAGATATCAAAATGTAAATATTACAATTTATTTAATAATTATTAATCTGAATATGTAACCCCTGACTGTAGTTACATATTTAAAGATATAAATGTAGGGGAGAGTGGGGGCAGTTTTTACATTTCCTTCAGTTTCTCAGCGACCGTTTGTTTTAGAAAGACTATATATATAT
>JAUCMS010000095.1:5496634-5508631 GCA_032357445.1 Enteromius radiatus | reverse complement strand
TGGTCTCAAATAGTTCATTGACTTAATAACAATATTTAAAAGGCATAACATTCAAGTTTACTGTAGTAACAAGCCTCGGGGGTATCTATCTGTCAGGATGGCCGATTTGTGTTTTTCCTACCGTTTGCTTTTGTTAACTTCCGTGGCTATTGAAATACGTTCCTTATCAAACCACTGAATTACCTTTTATATCTATTTTATCTAATTGTCAATAATGTTGCCATGAGGGATAATGGCAATAATGTTGCCATGCCCCCCCCCCATGCTAGCTTAACACATTAGCTTTAACACATGGTTAAAGACATGCTCTTAACAGACATCACTAGTCTGTTAAGAGCTAAGAAACTGCATATTCAAACTATATAACTATAAAGATCAGTACTTGAACAGATTTGACAGTATGAAAAAAATTCTGGTCATACTTTTTGGCCTAAAATTTCAGTTCTCCCAGAAAGAATGATGGCATGTGACTGTTAACTTCCAGAAAGAAGGAGAGGCCTTCTGAGCATGTGCAGAGGGAGTATCATGGCTCTAGAAATGTTACAGAAATGTTGCAACTGCCACACGTTGCAACTGTCCCCACTCACCCCTATCTCTAAATATGCATTTATTTAACTTTACGTGCAAGCTAATAGACTGAAAGGCACTTTTTAAAATATATTTCATTTAAAATAATGGTATTAAGGAGCTTTAAAATTCATGACTTTTTGACTCGCAGTCAATAGCCAGATTGAAATTTGAGATTTGTTTTACAAAATAATTAATTATATTAGTTAATTATAGCCAATGAGCAAATAAATAAGCATGCCTAATACTTGAATGAAGTATATAAAACATATAGGATTTGGTTTAAAGGTACACTACACTTTTTTTGAAAGCTCATTTTCCAACTCCCTAAGAGTTGAACAGTTAACCCCCGTTTCTGGAGGTAGAACTTTTAGCGAAGTTTAGCATAGATAATTGAATCTGAATAGATTCTTCTGTAGTTACACCGTATACTAAGACTGACGGAAAAAATGAAAAGTTGTGGATTTATAAGAAGATGTGTCTAAAAACTGTACTCTCATTCCGGCGTAATAATCAAGAAACTTTGCTGCCGTATCATGGCTGCAGCAGGCGCAAATGGAGAAATGGTACAGCAGCGAAGTTCCTTGATTATTACGCCGGAGTGAGAGTATAGCTCCTAGACTCCTAGATTTTTGAGCAAGAGATGCTAACCATCTAATCAGATTCAATGAACTATGCTAAGCTATGTTAAAAGTGCTACCACCAGAACCCGAGACTGGCTGAATAGATTAAAAAATGGTAAAACTCAACTGTTTAACTGTTGGGGATTGTCCAATATGTGACTATATGAGTGTTCCTTTAAAGTTAAAACATTCACCTCAATTTATAAAATTGTGAATGCTTTGATTAAAAAGTGTAGCTGTGCTGTTTTTAAAATAAATGCCACTTGGTTTGAACACTTTCTGCAAACAAATAACCTGAAATTATCTTGATTAGTTGTGATTAGTAGGGGTTTGCACACCAGAAAGGAACATAGATCGAGTGGGAAAAGTGGAAAAATAAGAGGGATTCAAAATGTTAGCCAAAAAAAAAAAACAGGAAAATTATTTTAGAGACTACTACAACTAATTACATTTTGATAAAAGATCACTACAAAGCCCACTGAAATACACATGACATATATATGATATTTCTATTACATTATGGTCCTGTCACTACTCCCACCTTCAGGGAAACATCTACTCTTATCACATTAAATAAGTTCAGAGCAACAGTGCATACTGACAACAAACTCCTGAATAAAAGACTTTTCTTATTTAGAAACTCATTTAGTTATTACAGGCGTGGTAAAAATGCACATAGTATATTCTGTATGCTGTTTTTCCATTTCACTAATGCTCAGAGAAATTAAAAGATTAAAATAAATCTATTAAAAAAATAATAATAATACATTTTAAAAAATCACTAAAATTATTAACTATAATTTATTAACTTTTTGTTTTGGGACTAAAGTTGTTTTCTTTCTCCAATTTTGTTAAATTTATCTTTGTGTGCAAAAAAAAAGAACGAAATAAAAAGGAAAAATAAGGGGGAAAAATCAGACGGCAGTGGCATTATGCAGATGATGGGGATCGTGTGACTGGTAACCAAAAAGTTGTAGTTTTTAACCATGTTCTGGAAGATCCATGAACCATCACCATAGTGCCCTTGAGCAAGGAACTGATAGCTGGTTGCTAAATGTGGATCTCACAAACTTACCCAAAAGTCTTCAAAAGATCACAAGATTCATATTTCTTGTTTAGGCTGCGGCAATCATATGAAGTAGTGATTTGATGACCACAGAAAAAAAGACTGATGATTAGCACTGGCTTATCATAGAAAGCTATTTGACTGAAAGTCATAAAAATGTTCAAATGCACTGTTAGCATAAGATTCGAACGAATTCTGCACTCAAGATCTAAACTGACACACTGTGCACTGCTTTTCAAAACTATCGGCAGCTCTTAATGGAGTGAGAAATGGTAACGAAGACTTTGCGATGGCACTGCGTGCTCAACAACATATTTCTTAGAGCACATCAATGTTGTTCATAACCACGCACACACATAGAACCTAGTGCCTCTTCTCCAGCGCAACCAATCAATGAAACGTTGCCTAGGAAACAACCTCTACCCTTGGGAGGCTTTTCATAGATTTCTCTCTTTCTTGATGTTCCCTCTCATTCCCGGAATACAGCAGTTGGGTAGAGCGAAGGCAGAACCGAACGCTGGTTTCTAACATCTGAAGCCCAGTGTTCTTAAATGAGCTTAGTGAATGGACTACATGTTCCAGGTGCCACTTAAAATGGTACAAACATGTGAAATGCATGTAAAGTCGTTGTGTCCCGTGGTGTTGCAACACTCACTGTTGGTTGCATGTGCCAGAAGGAAACCATATTAAGGTGACCCAGAAGCAAATGAAACAATGTGTCCAGCTCCTTAACAGAAGTGTTGCTTGTAGACCAATTATCGAATCGTAATAGAACAATCTAACCATTTTTCCATGATCATATAGTCACTGACCTGACTGAAAGCATTTCAAACGCCCTGTGAAATTAAACAATTTTCAATAGAAGCACACGTAGTTTAAAGGGTCATCAAACACTATAATATGTGTTTGGTACTGAACATGATGAAAGATTATGATAACGTGCATCAATATATGCCTACTGTGGCAAACAGTTTATTTGTGCATTAAATTGCATGCATTAAAAATGTCCAGTGTATGTCTGTGGATTGCATTTTGAGCTTTCAAAACTGCGTATAATGTATTTGTGCATTTTGTTAAGTGCAACTGCACATTTGCGAAAGGTCTTGGTACCATTAAACCAATAAACGTGAAATAAAACTGACTGGACTGCAGATTGTTGTGCTCTGCCCTCATCCTCTTTGCTGCTTTTCACACCTACTTCTGTAGTATTTTTCAAAATTATGGTGAGGGCGAACTCAACCGGAAATTGAGGCTTTCATCACACTTTAAGTTTGATGTGCATTGTTATATACAAAAAGAAGTTAATATGATATTTTGCCGAAAAGAACCGTAATTTTGAGCTTTGTTTTTAGGCACTGGCAAAAAAAAAAAAGAAAAGACTATAGCGGGTATTTTCATAAGAGAGTGCCTCATACGATATTTTCTTCTAAACTAAACAACTAAATTATGTGCAGATCATTTAAAATGACTGATTGATCTGAAAGAGTGAAGGAAGGAGACTTGTTCAATGTAATGCTAGTCTGTTTCTGTTGATGTTCGATGTTGTTACTCTTAACACGACACATATGTGCTTTATAAGTACTAATAAACAACTAATACGCTAGTAATAGGCATGCTAATAAGCAACTAGTTAATAGGGAGAACTGGTCCTTCAGAGTGTTACTCCTATAATCTATTGGATGTTAAGTGATTGTCCTCATAGAAATGAATCAGTGATTATGGCAAAGTACACATTTTTCTTCCTTATGGGTGGGTGTCAACTGTATGTAAATAAATCGCAATTCAGAATGGTGTAACTAATAACTTGTTGTCCAACTACACAATAAAGAAAGCAGCCAACACAAAATACTCTACACAACATCTTTTGCTTATGTACAGATCGAAACTAACAAACTGGCATCATAATCATATAAAAATATAACCTTACAAACAACCTTTTGCGATGTTTATTCAATACTTTACTTATCCACCACAACCTTGTAAAGTCTCTGAATATTTTTTCATTTGACACCAAATATTAACACAGGCAGTGTTAATGTGCTTAACACAATCAATATGATTGACTACAGTTTTTAACCAAATGACACCTACTTAAAATATAGTTTGAACAGAGTCAGTACAATAAGCCGAATTTGCTGAAGCAGTTGCAGAAATCCGTAGAGATTGAAAGAAAATTAAAAAGAAGCAAAAGGATTTTCAATACAGAGCTCTGCTGTAATAACTGTAAAACATACCCATACAAACCACTATCCAAAAACATGAAAACAGATATGAAGACGAACACAGATATATTCATTTACATCCAATTGCCTGATTGACACAAAAACATCCCCACTCACCCCGCCTGTCAAACACCCTCCTTTGTTATCTGTCTCCCATCATTTTAATAAGATTCGGTTGGTTTACTATAGGTTTGTGAAGTAACATTACACAACACTCCAGCACATTAATTGACTGGAGCTCCACTTCTTCTCTTTACCCTACGTTTCCATTCTCTTCCCTATTTCTACATACTATGACACCATATTATTCAACAGCATCTCTACCTTCTGGCAATTATTGAATGTGAGATACTGAATATCGAATTGGCTAGAACAAATAGACTCAGTGAAATGGCAACCATGCCTTAAAAAAAAAAAAAAGAAGTCAAATATTCATTTCTGTAAAAAGTGTGCACAGATGTTTTGAATGAACCTTTGGGGCCCAGTGAAAAAAAAAGCATGCAATACTTTAACAAAGGGAATCTGTGCCGCATCAGCACAAAAATAAAAATAAAAAACTAATTCAATAAGAAAAATATGCCAAAACACCATCATCTTTCAAAAACAACTTGTTATGAAGGGGCGTTCAAAACCACAAACATATTTAATGATAAATGCATTTCACACGGCACACTATTATTTAAAGGATCCTATGTACTTATTGTAGTCCAGCTTAAACAAAAATTAACCAGCTTTCATTTATTTAATTCTAGTGATTATCAAACCAACAACCTACATAAATATACAAATGTCAAAACTCACAATTACTTTTATTATTTTCTTCAATCATTATGAAAAGTAAACACAGTTAGTTTCCTCCCACCACATCCTCCTTCTCTTGGAAAAATGCTTGCTGACAGATAGATTTATTGTAAATCTTGCCGTTGAAACCATCACTGCATTACCAAGCAGGTGGCAAGCGCCTAATATTGTAGAAAAATCACCTTTAATATCCTCTCAAGGTTATGTCTTTGAAGTGCTTGCATGTTGCAGCAGCAGATCATGTGAGAAGAGCAAAGCACATGGTGTCGATACACCTGCAGTTTTCAGGTGGATGGTATAGAAACAGCATCACCACCACAAGTTTATATGGCTTGTCTATAAGGAATTGAAAATAGCTATAGGCTACGGCAGATTAGTGCCAAGATTGTGCCAATTTAGTATGGAATTTGCTGCTGCATATTAGAAGAGAAGAAATGAAAGGGCAATTGTATTGTTTAATAGCACTTTCATGTCTCATTTTATATCATATCCCATCACAGTTACCTAATTGAACCCCAACCGTTCTAGTACTTAACCATGATTTGATCACAAATCTTTCATTTCTGAATTTATTCAAAATAGGGCATTGATATGGGCAGTTCTATATGTTAGCTAAAGGGTAAACGGACTTTCAGTGGCTTTTTTGGTTTTTACTGTGTATGCTTATCAAAGTGACAGAATGGCATAACCCCGCCGTCGCTTCCTGAGCTCAGGTGCAGGTTTGGTGATTCTGCCAGCAGAGGCTAGTGAGGAGAGCTGAGGCACTGTAAAACACAAACACACACACACACACACAGACTGACTGCTGGAAGCCAGACAATTAAGGGGATGGAGGACGGGCACATTTGCATACATATTAAAGTGAGACCGTTATAGAAGAGAAAAGAGGGAGCAGGCGAAAGATTGAGGCGGGGTGGTGGTGGGGGTGGGTGTGGGGGGTGAAGCGATAGAGAGAAGGAGAGAGAGAGAGAGAGAAAGAGAGAGAGGGAGTGACTAGAAGCATATGAGCGAGCCTTTCTCATAGATCTCTTTCATCAAAACACACAGGGCCCCGCCTTTGCTTGCGCATAAATCTGCATCTCTTTAACAGGAGGCTTTCTGGTCCTCTTGGTCTGGGCAGCAGAGTAAAGAAGGAAGGTCTGGCACAATAACTGTAAGAGTAGAGATAAGGGTAGAGATGGCACTGCGGAACTACATTATAGAGCAGCAAAAACATGCTAAAAAATAAACATCATGCTTGACGATACACAATACAACATGGTTTAGCCTTTCTGGACAGAATTCAAATTGCTGCACCATTTCAGTATTTATTCTGCATTAGCACAAATTCTGACACCAGTGACGTAATGCAGAACGTGATCGCTAAGCTTACACACTACATGACTTTCAGGCCGATTATGTATGTAATTTGGCACTGATGATGGATCGTGCCCAGTCTCACCCGGTCTGTTTCAGTTCGGCTCGGTTGCTGTTTGCAGTTGTCAGAAACGTCGTATAGTGAATGGAGTCTAAGCATTTAAGAACCAGTCATTGCCAATAGTTTTCGCTAAGATTTAAAAAAAAAAAAAATCATTACTATTTGCGACTGATGCCAGCTATTGAATGGGGCTGTGCATTCACTGCCAAACATTCAGCATTCATTTTGCAATTTTGTCAAGTATTTTTTTCTTCTTGTGATGTTTTTGTTATTTCATAAGTTAACATTGTGAGCTAAATGTATTTGTTTTTTATAGTCAAAGAAAGTAAAGAAAAAAATTAAGAATGTCATGCTCTAATTTTAAAGACATCAGGAATTGTCTTATTTTTATCTGCAGTCTAATAAAAGTTAAGAAACTAGCCTATAGACCTATAGTCTGCAGGCCAATTCTATTATTTTTTTTTTACTTTTAATGTTTTCTTAAAATTTGTTATAAAGGATGTTCTAAATCACCTTCATAACAAACAGCTTATTCTTCAAAATTAATTTTCTTCATGATGAATATGCAATAATAAATAGAGAATGAAAATATACAAACAAAAATGACAACAGTTAATACAATTATTTTATATAGGGGTTAATTATATATTAATGCGGTCAATCAATAATAAAAAAAATACTAATTACTAATTATAAATAAATTAATTACTTTTTTTCTAAAATTAATCGCAGCTAAGCTTAACATGTTTAAATAGTCTTTTATATTGCAATAATTTCCCATTCAATCATAAAATTTATGTAGAAACAACATAAAGACAGTATATTTTATAAGTATTTGGTTAATGGCATCTTTTTTATGACTGAATGTGAACATTAAAGTATAACTGAGAGTTTTCAAAATTAATATTTGGTAGACTAAAAATAACAACTTATAATTTAAGTGAACTTGAAACAATCTTGACATAAACCCACTATAATAAATGTCATATTTGCTGTGCCCTTCAGCAAGAAGGAAATATACTGAAAAAGGGTATCAAACATTAAATTCTAAATTAAATATAGATGAATCCTTAAAGCTACAAGTTATTGATTTCCTCTTTTTTTCTCATGTTCTTGATTAACAGACATCACAGCAGTTGAGTTAAATTTTTTGACAAGTTGAACTGGGTGTCTTAAATGAGGGAGACCGTGCTGGGCTGTATCCAAGATAGTTTTAAAAACCACTGCATCTCAGAGGCATGTTCTCAAATGTGATTTATATTTAACAAATGCTTACATGCATGCACAGCCTGCAGTTTTGAGCCTTTCTGGTAATTCATGACTTAACTGGCAACATACTTGTGCATGCTCTTTTTTTTTTTGCAACAACTTTAATGAAATCATATACAGCATGCGCTGCTGCATTTGTGCATGCAATTAAAAAGCATATGCTTCAAGTACAATATAGCAGTTGACAGTTGTTTTTTTTTTAATCTGTCCAGTCATGACTCACCAGTCGGTAAGTACAGTCAATGTAAAAAGTCTTTAGGTATGTCAAGTTCAGTCTTGGAATATTTGAGCTAGTCATTCAGTGTGCCCCCACTTCAGTGTTTCACTGGTAGAAATGAGATTATTTAAGTTTAAATTTAGAATACTTTGATAGGAGAGGACAGAAGTGTGATCATGAGGTTGAATTCAGAAAAAAAATCCACTGGGAGCAAATGAAAAAATAAGTTGCTTTTAATTTCATCATTTTCTCTTATAATAATGGTTTTCAGTGGGTGGACGGGTGTTATTAAGTTTTACTGCATGATGGAAGATTTACAATTGTTTTCTGGTGAAAATGAAATCACAGATGAAGCACTCACGAACAAATTATGAGCAAAAGATTGTCAGCTCTAAAACGAAACCAGTCTTCTCCCTGGTAAAGGTCAAATATAGCTGTCCACTCTGGCTGTCAACAAAATGTCCAGATATGTAATGTATATACCTGAAAATATATCCATGTGAAATGCATTATTTTTAAAGAAAAACAAGCTCTCTTAGATATGCCACCAAAGGTTTTTTTTTTTAAGAACAAAGCTGGTTCCCAGTATGTTCATCACAAAACTATCAGAAAAGAAAAAGCTTGTCAATATTGTAGTATCCCCTTCAAAAAGAAAACCTCTATGCCTTATCTTCCCCTAAATGGTGCACATTATTAGTTTAAAGTATTAATATCAACATTTAAAAGGACAGTTGTTCTGTCATCATTCCAAACCCATAAGATTTTAGTTCAACTTCAAAACTAAATGATGTGAGGAAACTCAAATGTTTTCTGCCCATACAATAAAAGTACATGCAACAAATCCGTTAATCTAAATAGATCTTAAGAGGTCATAAAGATGTCATAAAACTGATCCATATGAATTGAGTGATCTAATTCAAGACTTGTGAGGAGCTAGAACACTGTATTAAATATGCTGAACATAGATGCATGCAAAAGCAAACCTCACTGGTTCTCAAGCATTATGCACACATTTGAGATTTTGAGTTTGCTATATTACATTAAATATATTAATTATATATAATATATTTGATATGCCACTCCATGTATTTGTATCAAATATTGTGTATATATGAAATAGAGATGTAGCAGCAAATCTTTTCTGCTATATAGTGCCAAACATCAAAAAGAAAAAAAAAAAAGTGGTGACTTTGTTCTTTGCATTGGCTTTTGATTGGATTGGTTGATTGGACATCAAAAATGGAGGCATATGACCATGTGCTTGCATGACGGTTTAAATGCAATAAATGATTAGAGAATTTCATTACATGAGTCATTTACAATAAGATTTGTAAACCTGAACACTCAGGGGTAGATAAAACACAAAAGTGTCCCTTTGAGCTTTTGTACCCTAAAAGGTGCAATTTTTGCACTATGTTTCCTGAGAGAACAGTTTTGTGAAACTTTTGGCACAATATCTGCAAAGCAAGAGAGAAGGCATAATCACTTTGTAATTGTCTTGAAACGTGTAACAAAGGTGGGTTCTGCGGTATGAAGCGCTGTTGCCGTGTTCTCTCCTCCACAGTAACGGTTGCTGTGGAGGCTGCAGTTGATGGTTATAACAGCAGCTGTCGCTGCAATGCACTCTGCAGCCCGTGAGGAGCAAGAGAGAGATAGAGAGAGGGAGAACGAGTGATATTTAAAGAGAGCTGTGAGAGATATACCAAGGGAGGAAGGATAGATGGGAGAGCGAGAGAGAGAGAGAGAGAGTGAAAGAAGTCTGAAAAAATAGGGTTAGAAATAGCAAGCAAAAGAGAACTGCAGGCAGACTGAGCAGAGAGGGAACGCAAGGGAGAGAGAGCGACAGAAAAATGCAGTGGGAGCTGGTTTAGATTGTAATAAGAGAGGCCCTGCTCCGCTCTGTCAAGCTGAACTTGAACACCACCTCCAACCTCCACAATCACACATCACACACATTCCAGCCTAACCTCAGAGGCCGTGAGCGCGTGCGTCCGTGTGAGCGTTTGAGTTGCTGTACACTTTTTGTATGAATACGTGTGCTCCAGAAAAATCCAGAGCAGATAGAGCAACATCAGGGTGTCTCCCGCTCGATCGCAGAGGGAACAAGAGCAACTGTAGACAAAACAGGATGAGGAAGAAGCTCGGTTTTAACTGTTCAACCTCAGGCTTCAGAGCTTGTGTGTGTGTCGTGCATCTGTAAATGTGCGTGTATTTCCAGCACTAAACTGAGCCGAGCATTGAGGAAGACTGACGCAAACGAGCAGTGACTAACTATGTAAACACTGTAAAAATAGAGTCGCAGCAATAGAACGAGAAGTCTTATAAAAAGAAAATATACAGACGTGACCATATACCCAAAAACACACAGACGCAATTTTACAAAAGCAGATTTGTAAACACGATGTAAAATGAAAACTAAATTGGCAATAGACAGGTGAAACAGGATGCTTTATACTTTTATATACTCAAAAAAAACACACACACACAGGGTGAGGGGAGGGGTGAGGCTCCGGCAGAGTTTCCTGCCACAGGATTTGAAACTAGAGCTCCTTCAGCTGTGGTCTCCTGTTTCCTCTCCCCATTTCCAAACACATTCATACGCTGAGATGTAGTTCCGTAGCTGTATCCGTTAGGATCCACGCTTATTAAAAATGAACTTTCACATGTTTACTAGGATTTTGGAACAACAAGAAATGGTAAAAAACACACACACACACACACACATACACACAGTATTGTATTTTGTAATGTATTCTCCAAATTGTAATGTATTCTTCTTTCTAAATTAGCATGAGGTTTCTTTACTTGGCCTATACTCCCGCTAATCTGACCCAGACAGTGGCCGGGTCCAGAGCACAAGGACAAACATAAGCATCAGGCAGATGGGCTTGTGCGTAGCCCAAGAGCACTGCAGCAGAGGTCAAACGAAGTACAAAACTGAGAATCTGAACGGAAGTTCCTCCATTTGAAAACCTATTAAAAGTGCTTTTTCATGATCAGTAACACTATGGAATTGTATTATTACCATATTAACACACTACTCTTCCAAGGCTTGTTCAAAGTAATATTGATATTTCTAATCGGCACAGATGCATTCTATTGAACAATTGTGATACCATGTACACACAGGAGCACAATACGGCTGTCAGTCCAGTACTTAAGTCCTAAATAAAGTTACGTTCACACACAGTTTGGATATTTAGGGGTGTAACCAAACTCAGATCTGTACATTTTCAGAACTGCATTCTCAAACATAGTCATGTCATGTCAAACACTGCGAGAGAAAGCCGCTCTGCAGCACAAACGTGTGTTATGTGTTTTCATGTGTGTTTTCAGTAACTTAAAGGAGAAATAAGCTGTGTGTCATCTTAAAGTTTTATCCTGTCAATTTTCCACCGAAGCTGCTCCTGTCAGTTTTGTGTTCTGTGCGTGCCGCGTGATTTAAATGCTCTGCTCTCCACCCAAATTTAAAAGCTGTTGTCGGTCAATGAAGGTTTGAAGAAAGATCTTGCTGCTAAATTGGACTCTTGTCATGTCAGAAAGTGATAAGACTTTCAGTTTTATGGATGTCGCCATCTTTGATATTTCTTTTATCACGGTCGCTATGGTTACTTGAATCTCGTTGCATGTTCACACAGTTCATACAGTTTTAAAGACAACTGTAAGCTGCTGTGTGAACGAGAAATGTCAAAATTGGCCATTGTTTATATATATGATACAAAGCAGCTTTTTTAACATTAATAATAATTAGTGCTGGGCAATGATTAATCGCGATTAATCGCATCCAAAATAAAAGTTTTTCTTTACATAATATA
>JAUCMS010000095.1:5484041-5496534 GCA_032357445.1 Enteromius radiatus | reverse complement strand
CAAATATATTATGTAAAGAAAAACTTTTATTTTGGATGCGATTAATCGCGATTAATCATTGCCCAGCACTAATAATGTTTCTCAAGTCATTTCTGAAGAATCAATGTGACACTGAAGACTTGGCTGCTAAATGGTTTGATCACTATATTATAAATATTTTACAATAAAAAGCAATTACTTTAAACTGTGATTTCAAATAATTAATTATTTATGTATTTTTGAGCAAATAAATGCATTTTAGGTCATGGTGAAAATGGTACTTGTTTAGAAGATGCTTCAAATTACACAATGGAATCACAATCATGTCCAAACAAACATGGTATTAAAAAAATAATAACTACATAAAAAAGTTTGTTGAGACAAATTTTAAGTTGGCTTGGGAAAGCCAGAGCTGAAAGTTAAAAAAGTTAAAACAGTTTAAGTTTAAAAAGTTTTAAAAGATTAGGTTTGATGTTTTCATTCTGAAATACTTAGAAATAGTCAGATTATAAAGTCAGATTACAGATAGACAGTAGTAGCATGTTTCTAGCATGATAAGCATGTCACTAGCATGGTGTTAGCGTGATTCTAGCATGATTAGCAAGTTGCCAGCATGATTAACAAGTTGCAGCATGTAGCTAGCATAATTATCAAGTCACTAGCATGTTTCTAGCACTATTAGCATGTTGCTAGCATGTTTCTAGTACGATTAGCATGTTACTAGCATGCTGTTAGCATGATTAGCTAGTTACAAGCACATTGTTAGTATGTTTAGCTAGTTACTAGCACATTGTTAGCATGATAAGATAGTTAATAGCATGTAATTTAACATTATTATGTTTCTAGCATTATTAGCCTGTTGCTAGCAAGATTTAGATATATTAGAAATAGTATTGCATAGAGCGGAAGCTTAAAGGAGTTTAAATTGATTAGAAATAGTATTGTGATAATGTGATTGAGTCTAATTAGCTGCAGTGTGTTTAGATTTGAATTTTGAAAGTCTTGGCTCATCTGAACATTCCGTGAATGGGAGTCTATGGGATTTTTTTTTTTTTTTTAATCTTCATTTTTATGAAAACAGTAACATTGCATGTTTTTGACAAACTTATAATTATCTAATATTTTATTAATCCATAATTTACCTTCAATTGTAACACAAGTTCATCATATTAGAACTCAAGAGTTCATGTACTTTATAGCAGACTCCACTTAGCTGTAGGCTGCATGAGAATTAAGGGGCTAAAATTCCACTAGACTCTGAACACTGCAGGTGCTATTCACTAAACTTTAACATTTCTGTACGCCTTGAAATCCTTGGAATGAGCCTGTTGCCTCCAGCTTGCATATTAGTGTCATGGCACATGATTGCAGCATTGAATGGATTCTAACACCTCATTTCTCTCCACGGGTTTCACCAAACCATCCAATGCTTGAAAATTTTAAACCTTCTCAAGAATAAAATGATGGTTTGAAGCAACAGTAATTTTACCACTGCATCACCCCAAGAAGCAAAAAAGAGTTACAGGACATTTTCAAATAAAACAACTGTGCACTACTCAATCCATTTAAATACAATATCTATTCATTTCAGTAGCCTGACAGATTAACACTTGGCTTGGCCAATGGCACAACTTGGAAACAGGGATAATTGTTTTTCAGACCCAGAGAGGTAGGGGGCAAGTTTAAAAAATCTGTTTGAAAACATTTGATGCCACTAGTCTATAGATGATATACATTATTTTTACATTTCTGTGTAGCTAACAGTTCAATGGCAACATTTAAAGAACGTTGGTTACCAAACCATTTTGGACGTCTAGTCGTCTACTGTTTGAACTAGTTTGTAATAAAAGAAAGTCATGTAGGTTTAGAACAACATGAGGTTTAGTAAATAATGACAACATTTGCATTTTGGGGTGAACTATCTCTTTAAACATCATCTTCCCAACCAAATGTTTCTAAGATTTGTGGGAATAACAAAAGAAATGCATATGTGATATATTTTTAATGCAAGATGTAAGAGCGGGAGAGAGAGAGAGAGAGAGAGAAAATCAGACCTCATCTGCAATCAGTCACTCTCTTTCACTCTAGCCAGATACAGAGGAGCTTTGTGAGACCTGCGTCACTCAAGGAAGCAGACAGAAGGGAACCTTGTTTGTGTCTTATGTGAAAGGTCAAGGGTCACCACAGGCCAAAAGGACAGGGAGCCCTAAAGAGAGAAAAAAAAAAGTACTTTCCAGAATTTTGGTTGTTTTATATATTCTTTATTAAATCTTATGCTGAAAAAACAAAAAACTATTAGCTCAAAGGTTTTGTGCCCTTTAATAGTGCAATCGAATGACTAATGAGTGTTTCTCTACTGTGCTTAATATGCTACCAATTTGTAAAGGCATAGACCAGCCTTATTTCTAAAACAAATCAGTTCCACTAATGCCGGAGCTGAAGCTTATCATGAGTGGGTTATTCATACAATCGTGTCTGAATTCATTTTATACTACAGTGGGTATGGTTAAATGGTGATCATCATCATGGATCTATGCACTCCAGAGTGTTTGTCTGTCCAGGTTCATACCATAACAGGCTCGAAAAAAGCAGGAGGCCCTCAACATCCTTCTTTGTTTTCATCAGGGAGAAAAAAAAACTGAAGGAAATGGAAAAATGGGAATATGGAAATGGAAGCAGCATCTGGAAAAAAGCAACTAATTTTTCTCATGACTACAAAGAGGTATACAGCTTTAAAACTAAGGAAGGATCATTTAGAAATTAAACAGAGTTTAAATTTCATTAAAAATGACCACAACAATACTTATTCGCGCACCACTAACGCAACAACGCATAACTTAATTTTCAGATCTGTCATTTAAACATTTGAATTAATTCATATTAGTATAGGATGATGGTCCAGAAACACTTTCTGTTAAACATTCTTCATCAACTTGAGCTATCGATGTTCTGCTCTTTCTCCCTCCATGTGTGTCAAGTTAAATATATGCATTTAGTGTGTTCCTTGTTACGTACATCTGCTGGGCATATGATCATATCCAGGACCACAACAACCATGGCTCGTTGCCATACAGTCAATCATCAATTCAGATCAAGAACAAGTGTGCCCTTTCCAACATCTCAATGTAATTAATAAAATACAATAAAAAAACAACTACTGATCAGAACACTGTGATGATGCATATGTTAATACCTCTCAGAAATAAACACTGTAACCTAAGCCTTGGTACGAGATAACAGTTTTAGCCTGCCAAATCTTTGTGATATGTCAGAGACATATAGCAGCTTAACTAGTTATCCACAAGAATAATTGTATATTCTGCTTCATATTCTAAATTGTGTCTGTGGGATAATCGGTACTAGTGTGGCTGG
This sequence comes from Enteromius radiatus, assembly GCA_032357445.1. Classification (NCBI taxonomy): domain Eukaryota; kingdom Metazoa; phylum Chordata; class Actinopteri; order Cypriniformes; family Cyprinidae; genus Enteromius; species Enteromius radiatus. The sequence goes on along the minus strand of JAUCMS010000095.1, from coordinate 5,493,183 downwards.
TTAATTTACATGTTGGTCAGACAGTCTCTTCCTGTTTAAGTGGGCGGTTCTTGACCTGAATAAGCTGCAACGAGGACCAGACTTTATAGTCTAAGGTCTGGTTATGCAAAAGTATTGTTATGAAAATTATTTTTGTTAGACATGCATTAGGAAAGAATAGGTAACCACAATTTTAGTTTTTTTGTTTATCTAAAAGCAATTGTCCATTTACATTTTGTTTAATTTATGCATCTGTTAATCATAAATAAAGACACAATACATCTTAACGGACATATTAAGGGGGTTTAAATTGCAATCCAATAATCTAGCGTGCTTTCATAAGCTTCTTCACACAAAAAGTTCCACATGAAAAAATGAACTAGAAATGGAAATGTTTCTATCAAATAGAAATAAAAACTACACAATTACAATAAATAACACAAAATATTTCACAGCCAGCCTCTATTATAATCTGTTTAAAAAAAAAAAGTGAATGTATAAACGGTTCACCAAATTCTTTTGTTTGTTTTTTTCACATCCAAGTTTCTTTTTTCCCAATATTTAAAAAATGGCAGGGATAGCTTTTAATGTAATTAAAATGTAATTATTTTTATATTATTAAATGGAATTAATTTCAAGAGCAGCTTAAATATTGTTCTAGATGACTCACAGGTTTGACATAAGGATGTTATATATTTATTTTTATATTTATTTATTTTTTGGGAGAGAGTGAAACATTCCATTTACACCTATAAACTTGAAATCAAACATTGCCTTAACAATTCACAGTTTTTATCCCTTCGTTTCGAGTGATTTTTTTTATTCTGTCCTCCTGCTGTCGGCAATAAATCTGCATGTTGAGTGTTTAAAGATTAATGTTTCTCTCTCTCTCTGCATCTCTCCCTCTCCCTCCCGCCCTCTCTCTCTCTCTGTCCCCGCATTCTTTCTTCGTTTCAACACCCCAGCAGTACCCTCACGTATGCATATGTAAATGGCTCTGCCTCTGAGCCGGTGGAAGTAATTGTATGCATTTTTAACTGGCCAATCGACTGACAGATAGGCATAGATTGTCTCGTCTACCTCTCTTCCACTCTCTCTTTCTATCTCATTCTCCCTCACACAAACACACACACACACACACACACTCCGTGATTTTTTTTATTTTTAGCTCTGTGCCTCCCCCTCCAGATGCACAGGAATCATTATGTGGTGGTGGTCTGCTATAGGGCGATTAGAAACTAGAAATCTCTTGCTCTTTCCCCACAGTGCAATATTCTTAATGCATCTATTTGTGCTCTTTTATGACTTATGAGTTGGTCTACGTTTGTTTTGGTGAACATCATTTTTTTAAGGACATCATAAAGTGCTCAAAAATATGAGGTTTAAGTACTAAAACTTTCATTGTTGCAAACCTGTATGACTTTATTTTTTCTTCAGAACACAAGGAGAGAATTTCTGAAAACTGCGGGGTCACTCTTTTCCTCACAATTACAATGAATGGAGAGTGGGATAAAACATTAAAAAGTATCATGAAGGTCTGTTCAACTCAGGCACATAATTTTAGAGAAATAAACCAGATTTAGCATTTTTATTAACCAAATATCTTCAACCAATTATTGAACAAATCATTAATTCTAGATGTGTTTCCACAATTGGCCAGTGAAAAAAAACAACAACTTGATTTAGGTAAACTGGCAAGGAAATAATTTTTCTTGACTTATGAGACACATGTATTTATTAATAATAAAACTATTCTCTATTTACTATTTAAATAGTTTCATATTTTAAGTCAATAAAGGGGTAGAGCCTCTGGAACTTAATTTCCTTTAATTTATGAATTTATGAATTGATAAATCTTGCACCATTAGGATTCTACATTAGTGTGCAGCATTGCCTTAAGAGGTTAACCTACAATTATAAAATACTATGCATGTTAATACAATATGTATGCATTCACATATGACTTTTATGGGGTTATTAAGCAGATCAACCTGCTTGCAGTCGTCTTTTGGAATAATTCAATAATTCAATACATTCACACGGTGTGGTTAAGAAGGTTGTTTAAATGTCATTACTTTTGAGAGTAATGTGGTCCCTTGATGGAAATTAATAGCATAACAATGAGCTAACTTTGCTTATGGCGCAACAAATCAGGATGCAAATCCTTGGTGCTTCTCACAAGCTTTTTCTAAATTTTACGCCATTTCTCTTTATTGCCATAGATTCAGTCCGTACATGAATGCATCTAGCATTTGCTGAATTTGATTCAGTGGATAATGACTGTAACAGATCAACAATGCTGCAATTTTCTGTTCCATCAATGCTGTTTGTGACAGTTTTAGCTGTGGCACAAACAATGTCAACTTCCATGACAACAGAAGACATGCTGTAATGTTCCTTTATGTAATTATTGTTTTCCGATTTCTTTGTCAAATGAACAGACTATTGTGGAATACGACTGAATTCAGATTAATTATTCTGATTATAGGGATGGATATGATATGAAAGACACATTCAAACATTTTAGTAACTTACTAAACTCTGTAAAACTCACTTAACTAAAAGGTATTGCAGTAGTTTGTGCTTCCTTATAATCGCGGTAGTAATAATAGCGTGTTTGGCGTGCTGACTCCGAGCCCTGTAAGTATGAACCCTAGCGAGGGTAGAGCTCAGCGTCCGGCTTGGACCCTATAGGATAGTGTGAACGAGGCGGAGGAGGGATGCTTGTAACGAGATACGGAAGAGAGGGAAACTGGCTTATTTATATTGGATAGGTTGGAATCGGATTGGCTGACGAGATGATAGGTAATGATTGGTAATGTGGCACCGGCTGTGTCTGATTAATCATTCACGCTCCTCCCGAAATTAGTTTGGCAACATCACTAAATATATAATTAAATAAGTTTAACATGCATTTTTATATTATATCTATGTTATAATGCTACCCTGGACATGTCAAGCTTGACTGTGACAAAGATATATATGTAAATATATCAGTTACTCAAGAGAGCACTTTTCTGTTCCTTTTTCTATAATCTTCCCTGGAAAAAAGCGGCAAGACCACTTTCTGTTTAGGGGGATATGTCAAAGAAAGTCAAAGATGATAACTACTATCAGAATCACTTGTTGTCCAAGTACACTGACATGGCTGAAGATGCTTTAGGACATTTTCTGATCATCACTCCTGTTCCGCCCTTTTTCACTTTATAACTCTTTTTTTATATCTTCTGAACATGAACCAACTTGAAGAAATTTATCAGCAGACTATCACATACTGTAGTGATACTGGCTCCATTTATTATTTTCTGCAAGGCTTAAAGACTAGCGTGTGTCTCTGAAACAGCCACGTTCACATTTGGAACACTGCACATAGAGCTTATAGTAAATAGCAAAAGAACTGTCCACAGAAATTAGCATTGAGGCTAAAAACTAAGTTTTGAGGTGATTAAAAAGAAGAGGACTTCACATGGAACAATTATTAGAACAATTTGTTGTTGCACTTCGACTAATGGCTTGCTAGTTGCAGCAATTCGAGACTATTTATCAGGGTAATTTTGCAGAGGATAGCTCACTATTCTAACTTGCACAAAATTATTTATATGCAGCATATATAGAATCACTCTCTGTACAAGTAATGCCATCTGTTTGACATTGCTTCACATAGACTGATAGAAACATTTAGGAATAAAATCGAATATGGTGTTGGCTGTGGTCCAAATGTGATTATAATGTAATCTGTAGACATCCCAGAGGAAGTGCACATTGTAAGTCTAATTTGCAGAAAATGATTTGGACAAGTTACACATGTTGTGCGGGCAACTGTGGTGCTCAGTGACTGAAGTTCATCAACTTAACTAGCTAGTAGGGTTATCAGGGTATCAGACATTCTTAATAAAATACTGCTTAGTACTTGATATATGACTGCTAAACTACTCAGATGCCTTAAACAGCTGTGCCCAGATGGGTGTAAAATCAATCGCAATCCATTTTACGTGGAAATGCAATAACGCAAAACTCCTGTTATTAAAGAAAAAAGTTAAAAGAATTGGCTCTCTGTTTGAGATGGAATTGAAATTGAAATGACAGAAAGTGTAATTTGCTCATTCTAATGATATTCTTGCAAATTAAGTTTGCCACATTGATCCATAAAATGAAAATAAATGTATGAAATATAAATCAAGTACAAATTTCTTAGCGACTTTTTAAACAAATCTGTCTGTCTATAAGGCATTTAAATACCACCCTTTAAAAATGTCTTAAATACAATGCCGCAGTCTGTTTACGACAGCAATTCAATTTAATTAATTAAAATGTACAAGCTGAAATTTAAAAAGCATTACCAATTCATCTTTGAACGGCCCACAACCATAGACTACTAATAGCAATTTATTACAGAAACATTTATATCACAACCTTATTCCAAAATAAGGTTCAAATATCACCAGGGTATTGTGGGCATTGAAAGCATGTATGACCCTAATTTGTCCACATAGAAGGAAAAAAAAACTATACTGAAAATCAGCTGGCTTGAACATGTCTGCCCCCCTCAAAGGATATAAGTAGGACTGCATCAATTTATAGACAATCTAGATACAGCTTTCATGAAACTCTATTTTGTATAATTTCATCTCATTCGATCTTAATCTGAGGTATCCGGTTCTTTCTTTCTTTTATTAAAGTGCATTGTACTTCTGAAACCCATTTTTAGTTGTCAAATAAGTTTGCATCTTTAATTTTTTTATGATTAATGTGCATTTAAACAGCAAGTCAAAACCTAAACATCTTTCCAGATCTTTAAAATTTTAAGCCCACTCTAAGGAAATTTTGCTGCATTGTGACACCATTTTAACATAACATCAGCCTCTTTATTGTAACAATGGTAGAAAAATTAACTTAATTCTGCATGTTTCCAAATATACAGACAAACGTATGTTCAGAAAGGATTCATTTCTAGTGTACACTCAAACACACACAGCCACAATGCATTTAAAAACATCAAATATTCTTCTTTCTCCTCATCTCAACATGACCACGCAGCACTGCTCTGGAGCATTTTTTAGTGCCGCAGCAATGTACAGGCACCAGCGACACACAAGGTGTCATCACGACCACAAATCACTTCCTAGTGAGTGTCTCCCCCCCACCCAAACTCTCTTTCTCTTCCTCTCTCTTTCTTTTTCCCCTCTCCAGCGCGCCATATAGGACGGAGTTAGTATATATCTCAATTAGAGAGCAGGGGTTGGAGTTGGTGAGGGGGAGGGCTTGTGTCCAGGCTGACTCCTCCCCCCCAGTGCCCCACACCAGCCCACTTAAAGTGGAAGCAGCAGTGCCGTCTGGAGCCCTGTCAGTCAAAAGCCCTGCGGCCCTTTATGCAAATCAGTCTGTCTGTGGTGGACTGGGAGGGGAGGGGGAAACATGTCTAGATTTGTTTGTTATCCGTTATGCCCTCCCCTTCAATTCTTCCACTTCATCTTCTCTCTCTCTCATACACACACACACACACAAGCAAAGACTCTGCTATATTCAGTCTTTCTCTTCACCTTCCCTCATGGTATGCCTTGACACTTTTATTCCTCCTTTTTCTCTCTCAGGTCCCATAACCTGTCCACTTCTACAGCCTTGAGATGAGAAATTGTGACATAGCTGTGAAACTGGGAACCAGTGAGGTGAAGCATGCAATGCTACTGGGCTCTGGAAACTGGGTCGCATAAAAAAAGGAGGCTAGACGTGTGTGTGTGCGTGTGAATGTCTGTGCACATGTATATAGATTGTAACACAGATTTTGTTTTCAAAAAAGGTGCAGGCTGAACTTGATTTTATCAAATATTTATATATACTTCAATTAAAGGGGTTGAAATTAATTTTTCAAAACTGGAACATAAATAAAATGTCTTTAATCAAACCCACTCTTATTTAGGTCAATTTTATAATTGTTAATGCACCTTGTTTTGGAATTCTTTGAAAAAGCAGACAGACTATTTAAAAATTCCTTGAGGAGAATCACAATTCCTCATCCCCTTCCACCAGAAAAATCCTCACTTTTAAAATTTGCAGAAAAGCGTCAGATTGGAGAAAACAAGATGTCTCAGTGCATCCCTTTGGAATACCCCCTGTTGTGAAATTCCTTGAGATATCAAACTAAGACAGACAAGCGAGACAAGAGCTGCAGTGATCTTTAAAATCTGGTGACCAAACATCACCCATCACCAAAAAAGCAGCATCTTCATCTGTACAAATAAAAACAGCAGGTAAGTTTTAAACTAAATAAACATACAAATAGTTCTGGCAAATCTTCTGCTCGTCTCATCCAAAACTTCAAAAGTAGTAATGATAAGACAGCACTGTCTGTCAAACGATGGCTAGATTTTCGGATGTTGCCAAAGTAAAGTACAGCAAAAAAAAATAAACTGAATTTTAAAACAAAGCACTCAGAAAAGGAGCTTAACATGCTGGATGTCTTTCACTGATGTCTTCTTATATATTTTACTAAAAGATGTATAACAGTAAATCATTTACTCAATACGGTCAGTTTACTCAAGTTTACTACAACATGCAACAAAAAAAAACATTTAATGTATTTAGCTTGAGGTGTACAAAATTGCATATTTTGTTGAGAGCTATTTTTACAGTGTATGATTTCATCCTTTCTTTTGTTTTGTTTACATATTGTAAAGCCAATACACAAGGGTTAATATGTTTGAGGAAGTTATAGTGAAATAAACTGGCTGCATTGACATGCCAAAACTAGATCTGAAAAAGGGTGTGTGTGGTAGTAACAGCACTCACCTGTGGAGACCTGTTATCTTTCTGTTTCACATCTGAAGACTTGTGTGAGAGCAGCACCACACTTCTGAAAGACCACATACTCATAACTGTTAATCATAACTTAAAACTGACAAACTTTTGTAGAGTAACAAAATATGAATAAGTACTAAAAATGCTGTCATCATTGCCTTGGCTTACACAGCAGAATAATATAGCCGGAATCTTTTAGAAGCACAGAACGTGTATTTGCGTATTAAAATCAGGATGAAAAAGATCTAATAAGGAGATGCTGGAACAGCTAGTTAAGCCTGGCTCACACTACAGGATTTTTAGCCCGGTTTAGACTCGATTTTCCTCTCCCGAGAATCGGGGCAAAAATCTTGTCATGTAACGTTAACGTTCCCTCGATCGGTCCCGATGTTCGGCGCGGTTTATCAGGTACACCGATGGTACTTTACGCCTCCCAATCTGTTTTCGCACAAATCGGGGCCGCCCCGATCATATTAAACATGTTTGATATTTAGCATTTAAAATCGGGGTGACGACGGCTATATGATTACGTCAGTACTTTTAACAATAACCAATTCGCGACCGCAATACAGGTGCTGTTAATGGCCCGGATATGGAGATGGAGTTTTGTAGTAACAGCACAGTCTGAATAATGTGTGGAAAAAGTATCACAACTGTAAGAAGCGCTGCAGTGAAATCACCTCAGTTTTGAACTTACCAGGCGAGTACAACTGCTAGCTGGCTAACAGTTAGCTAATGTAAACATCACCGAAATGTCATGAGGATTTGCTGCGTGATATCACGTGAGGCACTCCCTCTGGCACGATAATCTTGATAATATCTTGTGTCCGATGCGCCACAATGTTCAAATCCTGTAGTGCGTGCACGTTTAAGATTTGAGGGAAGATAATTCATAATTCATTCAACCAGATTTCATAATAGCTTAGGATTTTAAAGCCCGGCTTTAGTTGCGGAAAGCGCTTGCTATATAAGGGGCCTAATTGGACAAAAGAAACGAACGCAGAGAGTGAACGGCGCTAGAGAGACCGAAAATGCGCGCGAAGGAGAGCGAACAGGCGCGAGAGCGAGACCGAAATGCGCGCGAAAGAGAGAGACTGCGCGAGAGAGGCCGAGTGTATCTGAGAGATCGACAATGCGCGAAAGAAAATGTAATAAAACAATATTTGAAACGTAAAAAAAATTAAAACGTAAAACCGACTAATTTAAACTGTTGATTCGTTCAGAAAATAAGGTTTTCCGGAAAAGGCAGAAAACATAGTAGTGCAGCACCGGACTTTGAACTTGCAGCACTAATGAAATCATAACCTTTTGATGTTGGATAGATGAGGTCTCCACGCCAGATAATATTTAGGATCCAGCCCTGGGCGCCAGATCCCGTCAGAAAACATCAGTACAGTAAAAGAGCATCTAGTCAGCAGAGCTGTTAATAACCAAAATGAGTCTTATGTCAATCAAGACGTTGACCGAGCCAAAGATGAGCAGAAGCAGGAAACGAAGTGATGATGGTAAAAAGCAACTTTTATTGAACAATCTTTGCGTATGTCTCAATATTCAAACTCAGTCTGACCAGCACAAATTCAACATGTACCGTTATACCAAAACTGCTTCACAGCAACATCCCATCCAGAAACATTTCCCCTTATCTCTCTGTGTTCATCATACAGACTAAACAGATCATGAAACCCAACAAGCATGAGACTGAACAAAAAAAAATGTAAATACAGCACAGGAAAATTAATAAAATATAGAAACATAAATGAATGGATAAATTAGTAAACAAAAATACTTAAAATAAAAACATAAATGAAAAAAAATCAAAATGATAAATGGTCAAATAATAAAAATATCAAATAATAAATTATAAAGTGATTAACTAATGATTATAAAAAAATGTAAATAAATAAATTAAATGCAAAAAAAAAAAAAACATAACACAATTTGTATTTGAGGATAAGGATCCTTTAAGTTGAATCATCACATTTAGCCAGTTCTGTTCTTTCCATCTCCATATTTAAATCATAAGTAAGACTTTCTTGTGCAATTTATGACTTTTTAAGGCCTTAGATTTGATACTCAATTTACAATTTAAAACCTTGCGGACACCCCTGCCAAATTTCATGTTATATGTTTACAGTTAACTTGCCAATTTTTAATATAGCTTCATTACTTTTGTGGTGTGGTGAACAGGTAAGCAGAAGGTTGCTGGCTTGATCTCTGCACCCATCACCAGCCTCTGTGGTCCCTGTAATAAAAACACTGTAAGTCACTTTGGATAAATGTAACATGGGTGTTCAGGAATGACACGATGAGTCACGTAGTTGACTTCAAACAAAAACATCTTTACTTCTTGGAGGTAATATACAAACAC
>JAUCMS010000095.1:5438701-5483941 GCA_032357445.1 Enteromius radiatus | reverse complement strand
GATTTCTATAAGAAGTAGGAAATGATGGTGTTTGAGACTCACAGTATGTTATGTCCATGTACTGAACTGTTATTATTAAACCATGCCAAGGTCAATTCTGTTTTCCATTCTATGGCACCTTTAATGATTTTTAACAAATTGATTTGATTTTTAAAGCGCATTTTGGAACATTATTTAAATATTATTTATAAGAGTATGGAAATTGAGACAACCAAAGCAGTCACACTGCTGCTTCACAAAAGGCACATCCTTACCTCCACTAACCTTAGCCATGGAAATGCCACCCAATCCAGAGCCTAGGAAATGCAGGGAGGGCGGGAATAGCTCAGAGCCCTCCTTCCAACTTTCTCTCAAATGCACAACCACGCACAAATACACACAGCATGATTCAAATGAGCGAGGTAGATATTTACAAGCATACATATCAACATTGTCACTGTTCTCACTCGTTCCGTCTCATTCACTGTCACATTCATAAAAACACTGTGATGCTAACAGGCTTGTCACACTTCTCTCATTCTCTTTCTTTTAAATACATGGCTCTCAAGGATTTCAGAAAGACTTATTAAGATTTTGTCTGTCATTTAATGTTCATTAAACACTCCTCTTAAAATATTCAAGTATTTTCAAACAATGACAAGAATTCAAGTGAATTACAGTTCTTGGCAGATGCACTATATGTGTTACAGTACATCTGTATTGCATATATTTGAAAGACTTGGATCATTTCCATCTAGGATCTAGGGCACTTCTTGCAGCCTCTGTAATGTCTAGTACTACTATATTTTCTTTTTTCACCAGACTACAATCTACAGTAACCATAGCTTTACCAACTATCCAGGCTACTACATAAACAGATGGTAATGGTTGAAATGTGTAATATTTTTAAATAAGTTAAAATAATATTTTATATGCCAATTTAATATGCAAATACAACTATAAGTTGGCTTTTTGTTGCATGATTCTTCTAAAAAGTTTAAACAGAAAAGCAGTGTTTTTTGAGATATGAAGATATGAACCATGAGATATGAACCATTTCAACTGTCAGTTTGGAGCAAGGCTATCTGTTTCTCCAACCAATGGCAAAAGAGGGCATGCTCAGGAAACTCTGGAAGTGAACAGACATTTAATCAAATTTTTTTCTTTTTTTTTTGCTTTTCTGTAACTTTGACTTGCTTTAAAACACCTCATTAGCGTCTGCATGATAAATTCAGTTTAGATGGTTTGCCTAGATTGTTCTGTGTTTGAGCTGTGAAAATGATGGAGAGCACTTGTGAACAGGGCCTAGGAGAGAGAGTGAAGACCATATTGCTAAATCCACTTATTATAAGCATCTTTGGACTTGTTCTTTCCATATAATGTGACAATATAATAAGTTAATAAAGTAATGAATTGTGGTTTAGGGTTAACAATATCTTTATTTTAATTCCAAAACAAAAGCCTTGATATTATTTCAGTTAATTTTTAGTTTAACATTTTTTACTATTGTTTGTTACACTTAATCTGACAGTAATTAAAAAAGGGCATGATATAACATGATCCTTTTTTTTTATTAATACTCAATATGAATCTTATTAATAGTTTTTGTAAACAACATTATACTTTTTTCAGGATTAAATGAAATTAGATCAATTTAAATAAAGGATCTAAAACAAAATGAACACACAGAAAGGATATATTATCTTTTACTCGTATTTACATAGATTTGAAAACTATTTGAAGTAGTTTTTAATCTACAGAGAACATAACCATTCAAAGTTGCTTAAAGGAATATTTCACCCAAAAATGAAGATTCTGTCATCATTTACTCACCCTCGAGTTCCAAACCTGTATGAATTTCTTTGTTCTGCCAAACTGAAAAAAGTTACTAGCCATGGGTTTTGGGTCACCATTGACTTCCATAGTATTTTTTTCCTACTATAGAAGTCAATGGTGCCCAAAACAACCTGGTTACCAACTTTTAGATATTCATACAGGTTTACAAGTAACTGATGACAGAATTTTCATTTCTGGATGAACTATTCCTTTAAAGAGGCACAAAGATATCTCCATAAACAGTCCATTCTGTTTTAAAATAATAGTATTATTTTGTGCAGGTGTCCACATAGGCTACTGTAACGAGAAGGAGTCGAGGAGGCGTGCGAATCCAAATGCAACATCTTTAATGGAGAATAGAAGAGTGAACAGGCAGAGTAAATCACCAGAGAACAGAGACAACGTAGGCAAATCCAGTAGAATGGTCAGGGAGGCAAAGGGTCGGCAACAGGTATCCAAATACAATGACATAGACGAAAAACAAGGAAACTCAGGAACACGGAGAATCACGTTACACGTAAACAACAGCCTGTTAATACACAAAGACTACACGTCAGAGTGGGTGGAGACAACAATAAAACACCATGACAACAAATGAGTAGGCGGAGACATGAGTTCATAGAATGAATCCAGGCATGAAAACAGAGACAAACACACATAAATACCCTGATGCTGGAGTGGCAGCCAGAGAGCTGGGCTGACACATCCAGCTGAACATAACAGCTACATCACATTATTAATGTGACACAGCACTTGCCTTATGAAGTATGTGGGGAATTATCTTTATCCGTGAAAACATTCGATTGTGTAAGCAATCAGTAATATGATTCTCTAATCTCAAAAGCACCATCTTCATCACAGATTGACATTAAAATGCTAATTAGGATTTTCAAGATTCTCATGATTTTTCTAGTTATATTGGCAGGCTAAGCATCTGAGTTACTGTCACAAAGGTTGTGCGTTAACTCCGAACGCTGAACCGCATTACTATGGCCACAATTACCATTGACCCTCAAGTAAGTGACTCCACTTTATTTCCTTCAGATAAACATGATCTTCAGCTGAAGTATGATACTTGTCAATTCCACACACTTCTTGCAGGTTGTCCAGCGCTCTCTGCTTCTGTCTCCACTGTTGAAGCAAGCAACCACAGGCCTACCGCAGCCAGAAAGAGATACTGCCAGAGAGGCCTCCAGACCCAAAGCTCCTTAGACCCCACATTGGTACCCAGCCTCCATGCCTTGTAAACAGAATTGCAATTTCTTTCCATCTCCTGCCTAACACATTCTGCAACACCAAATATAGCCACCTATTTCCAGCTCCCCAGCTCTAACGCGTATCCTCCCCCTCAGCTGTCTTGCAAAGGGGGCATCTAATCTGCTTTCTTCTTCACCACTCGCTTGCATTGTAAACCGATCCAAGAAAATATGAAGGGAGAGGGTGGAAGGTGCAAGGATGAGAGAAATAAGAGTGATAGATGGTATAAAAAAAGAGAGTGAAAAGATAGAGAGTGAGGCCGAAAGAGAACGGGGGAGAGGAGAAGATGACCTAATTACAATTGCCCACAGTGTGAACCATCTCTCTTTGAAGAATATGAAAATTGCAAAGAGACAAGGAAAGCCAGACCAGCCATGATGTGCGAAACACACAGCAGAAGAGGAGCGCAGATTGAGCGTGCCTTGTTTTTGAAATCCTTATCACACATTTATATCTACGGTGCATTCAAGTGCACCAGAGGAAAGATCGTTGGCTGTTCTGATGATGTTTCATTCAAAGGATCTAGCTGTCTCCTAAAAGCTTGAAAACTCTGATGTAAATGTTATATATTGTTTAGTGCTCTTCTTTTGAAGAAATTGCTACCTTGTTGCATAGACGGATCAAACGTACCCTTGTCAAGATTCATGTTTTGTTTGGATAAGAGGTTTGAAAATGAACAGTGATTCATGTGATTGTCATACTACACAACTCCCCTCAGGTCACCAGGCAGTTGTTGTTGTTATTTAGAGAACTGAGGTTCACAATTTTAGAATCGGTACTGTTTATATTTATAATACACAAAGAGGAAACCGCTAACAAATCATGTAACGATTTCACGATTCAACACAGTTACACAGCTTGCAGCGAAACATAACCTGCTCAGCTACTATGGGTTCAACTTACTTGCAGGAAATATTATACTATGTTGCTGAAAGGGTTTCAGATTGAATCTGAGAGTTCAGATTAATAGTATAGATCATAAAATCATGTCAAAATCATCCTTGGTGGCCTGATGGGCGTCTCCATAATGAGCAAATGCTACGATATTGTCTCCACAAAACCAAATAAGGATCGCTACAGAAATGCTTTTTAAGATACAAGCCCATAAAGTACATGCATGTTTTGATATATTATTTAGACTGATTTTTAAAGCAGTCGAGAATGGAGAATTTGAAGTGACGGAATATACGAACTATTATCTATGAGAAATTCATCTGTTTTTCTACATCTTTGACCTAATTAGCAGCAAATTCCCTACAACACGTTAACGTTAATTATCACTTTCCGATGATTCATAAAACTAATTAGCAACACCTTTGAGTAAGGGAAGTGAATTCAGTCCAAGCCATCACATCCTCTCAGAATAAGAATGAGTCATTTGAAACTGTCTTTTGCTGTTGGTGAATCAGGATAACCTGAATGCGACGACAACAAAGCTTACCCAGAAAGGAAAAGTGAAGTAGATTTAAAGGGTCCACAACAATAAGCACATATGAAACATAAGAACATTAAGCATATTTATTTTATTAGTTATTTTTAGCTTTTCGTATACATCACGGTCTTTCCTCACAACCATAACCTTGTTTTAATTAGTTATGAGCAGTATTTGGAAGGCAAATGCTCCAAAATTTTCAACGGAAGATCTGAGCGTGGATGAATGATTTGTACGCCTCACTGCACAGTGCTATCTATTAGGTTAAACAATGCATTTGGATGTTTTTTGTTCCAAGAAATTATTCAAAAACAACCACTGTTGTCTAAAACAACAATTATAACTTTAACCTGGCACATTATCCTTAGCACTCCACACATAAAACACAATGACGGTGACCCTCAAAATCATGTTCTTCAGAGAAAACATTATAACGCATAATGGAAACGCAAAAACAAACATGACAACCTCACTGCAAATGCAGGAAACAGTAAAAAAGCATGTTACGGTAAAGGCTGGAAAATTCCAGCGATGTGGTTTACATGAATGAGAGGATTGAGAAAACTTCAGCATATTGTCACCATCCTCACTTCTGGAAAATGGCCTCTTCTTGTATTGCATAACTCTATGTGCCATCTGTGACTTTCAGTACTATACACACAGCAAGCTATATTCAACACACCCCTATTGGATTCCCAATGGAAGCCGTTTAGCAAGGTTGCAATAATGTATATATGTTCCTCTTGACCTGACCAGTGTTCAGTCATCATATACAGAGATCACCTTGCTAATAGTGAGTCTCTTTGAGATCCTTGAGAGTTAAAGCAACACAATATTTCATTTTTATTTTAGGTCCGTTTACTAAATAGATGGTATAGAGGAAATCTCTATGGGTGTTTCCCACCTACTTCTGCCCATCCGCTGTTCATTTTCTTTCCTTCCCTACATAAACTAACCCACATTTGAATGCAAAAAGCATCAGATTGATTGGCATTCTGAAACAAACACAGAGGCGCAGATAAAAACAGCGTAGTATTATAATGTTGATTCACCCCAACTAGACAGGTCTGGGAGGAGGCAAAATGAAATATTTAATGCGTTCTCTTCAACTTGACTGCATCTGTGCTGAGAGGCTGAAAATATCCAACTGGCTTATGTAAGAGCCTGTAGCAACTGTAAGGAGGGAGAAGAATGGAGAGATAGAGGGTGACAGAGAGCGAAAGAGGGAGGGAGGAAGAGAGCGAGAGAGACAGAGTGTCCCAGCTCTGCAACAGCAGTCTTATCGGGTTAACGCCTCCCGTTCTATTTCCTGCTCCCTCGCTATATCGCTGGAGATTCACGGGTGATTCGTGCCCAGCTGGACGAGCTATCCCTTCAGCCAAAGAGAGAGGAAAAAGAGCAAATAATAAAAAAAGAAGAAGAATTTATTATATGCCAGAACTGATAAACAGGACACATATAGTGTTAATTTTGTAAACAAAATTACTGATGAAACTAACAAAGCGTTTTTGTTTTTTTTTTCATCAGTGATAACAGAAACAATATGCAAAATTTGCATCATGATAATAAGGATGAGAAAACATAGCATTGTATGATATTAATAATGCAATGTTTCTGAAGAAGAAAAACAGACACAAATATGACTGCTGGATGACGAAAAATAAGGAATTAAGCAATTAACACTCAATGTTATTTCAGCTTTTTAAAGGACAGTTCATACATGTTTAAAAGTTTTGAGCACAGTGACAGTGAAGACTTTTATTACAAACAATTCCTATTTTCTATCTCTAAAAACAGTATCATTGTTTTTACAACAATATAAAGCAATACTGAACTTATTTAGACATTGTTAAATAATGAAAAATGTCTCTTGAGCAGCAAAACGAGAAAAAGGTCTTCCAGGATAAAAGTTTCTTAGTGGAAATTATACTTCCGATTGGTGTTGTCCACCAATTGGTGATTAGGCCTGAGATTAAAAGCAGAGAACAAGAGTGGACCGAATGAATTAAATGGAAATTAGACTACAAGGCTATATGTACAATACGGTTTAGGGTCCAATGCATTTGTGTTAAAGGGATAGTTTGCCCAAAAATGGAAATTATGCTGTCTTTTACTCACATTTGAAGCATCCTACTGTAGGTGCACGCAACTTTCTTCTTTCATACAAATCCAATCGAAGTTATAATAAAAATTGACTCCTCCAAGCCTTTGAATGGGTTTAAATGGGTGAAAGCAGTTGCACTTCAAAAGACGTGAAATAATGTGCATGTATTTGCAATAAAACGTCCCTCACACAGCTCCGGGGCAGAATAAAGTCCTCCTGTAGCGAATCCTATTAAATAATAAATATTTAATAAATAAATAATCATATTTCAAACTTAATAAGCACTTTTCTCTCACGTCTGCTGTCTATTGAAACCGGAAGCAGTCATTTTTGGGTGAACTGTCCCTTTAATTCAAATTTTGGACAGTTGTATCTAACTATTTGATATTGAGTTATGCCAGCATTTGTCCGTGTAACTGGTGTTTTGTCTGGGCACAGTTGGAGGGGTGGGGTGCTGAGGTTTACATGTAGGAGGATAGTAAACATATTTTATCACTCACAGAAGCTCACAGGCTATAAATCAGGATCTGTGCTGTATCGCTCCTCATCTCTAGCTTGTAAAATGGATTAATGAGACCTGCCCCTTCTTAGAACACACACACACACACACATGTACCTTGTGTGAAACAGACAAGCCATTTCCTCTGTAAATTGTTCCTCTCAGTAAATCATCATTTTATAATTGCTTCTGGCTTTTGTCAATTGTTGTTAGCAGGTAAACGTTAAGATGCAAATGTGTGTAATTACGCTTTGCTAAAGCATTGCTAAAGGTAACAAATGCTAAAATAGCATTTCTCCATCCATCCAAGTAACCACAACAGACAGCTGTGCAATACGAATACCCCCTAAACTAAAACGCCATTTAACTAAATTGCGTTTTTTAAAATTGCGCACAGACTGCAGCACCGCACAGGAAGTACACGGAAGACGGAGACAGCTACCACATCTATTCCTCTCACAAATCAACCGTTTCGCCTCAGAAGACTTGGAATATTAGTATTTTTTTAGATTTAATCACACCCCTACATATATGCAATAATGCCATTGTTTTTACCTAATATATTTTTGAATAAAGAAAAATATTGTGTCGGCATATTGACACTAAGGGTTTCCTAAGGGACTAAAAAGGGGTACCTTGAGCTTCAAAACGTGAAGGGCCTTGACCAAGCGTCAAAATGTGACGAGATGCAGTGAGACTGTGTCGAAGCACAATGTTTAACCACAATTTATTTCAGCATGTTTCATAATAAAACAAAAAAAAAGCTCATTCTTGAAATTACTGTTTTATTTTCCTGAATACGGCTTGCTGTTTTTTAATCTTTTCCCCCACATTACTAGCTTAAATATGATTTGTTATTTCTTCTACTAATCACTTATTGTAACCATAAACACATTTTTTATGTAGTTATTAAATATAAAATATAAATCCGAAATCTAAACTGTTTATATTTATAATTATTGCATCGAGTACATTTGTACACATAATTAGGAGTTTTAATTTCACTTTCTCTTTTTTCAACTTTTTGTATAATTCAAAAATACAAATAAAGAAGAAAAAAAGAGGGAAAAAAATAAAGAATTGAACAAATATGTTACAGCATTCAACATACTTGAGACTGAAACACTACAACTCTACAAAAGTGCAGATTATATAGAAAAGTGATAAAAAGATGATGTTTGATTGCTATTTGCTTGCTATAGAACACAATTTGGAGATGTCATTTTTACAGCGGGGGGCAAAACTAATTTAACCTCCTACAAAGCAGTATGTCAGTGTGCTTATGTGTCAGCAATCACTGTCTAAAAGACACCGTCATAAATCTGCCACTGGAGGCACCAAAGTCACTGCATCTAAAGTGTGTGTAAACACCTGACACGTCCCTGAACACACACACACACACACACACACACAGAGAAACGTGTACATACAGACAACTGTCATGGGAAAACACAGCAAACTTATTTGCACATCAACACAGACAAATTTACTCACAAAAAAGTAGTAGACATGCCAGCTGCTTAAATCATTTATTTACTTAATTTACTAAGACTCTTATCTCTGATAAAGAGATAAGTAATGGTTGCAAATTATATGTTTTGCTGTTTTGGTTTCAGACAGTCATGAATTTCAGATGGTAAATGCTCAGTGAGCTGCTATTTAAAGGCATCTTTCAAAAAACTAACTCAGACATTCATGACAATGGCTGTTAGCTATTGTTTTTAGATGTGCCGATGATGCCTGTTGGTAAAAAAATCCTAAGGCCACACCCCCTGAATCTAACATGAAAACTGAGACCTATACCATGTGTCATACAATGAGGGATTCGGAGGAAGTCTTTGTCTTCGATGAGGATAGTGGGATAGGGTGACCCATAGAGCCCTGGGCTATTCCAGGGTGTGGCAGAGCCTCAGAAACAATGCTGGTAGTTGTTGGTCAGGTACTGCAACCCAAAACAATGTAAATGCTTTTATCCAAAGCAACTGACACTCTGTATTTGAGGCATACATTTTATCAGTTCACGTGGTGGGAATCTAAGGTCTACAAGCTACTAGATGTGAAGTTATTTTATATTGTTTATTCAGTTAAAATGTATTTAAATGATCAAAAGTGACAGTAAAAACATGTATAATGTTACAAAAGTAAAGTATTTCAAATTAATGTTTTTCTTTTGAACTTTCCACTCTGCCTCCACAAAAATAATAAGCAGCACAACTGTCTTCAACACTGATATTAGCTTTAAATCAGCATATTAGAGTGATTTCTGAATATTCAGCCTTGCTTTTATATGAATAAATTACAAATTCTTCAAAAAATAACAAAACATTTCATAAGATTTTTAAAATTTGTTATATCATACCTTTATGTTTTTATTTCATAAAAGTTTTACTGTATTTTTGATAAACTAAATGCAGCCTTCCTGAAAGAGACTTCTTCTTTCTTTACTATTTGAAACGGATTTTGTTAGTATAAATATAGAAGATTATTTTGGTAGTTTAAAAAATAAATGGTTTATGTAAAAAAAAAAACTTCCATTATATCTATAGAGCTGTGGCTTAGTGGTACATGATTACACACATTGATCTGTGGTGATCACATGGACAACAAAAGTTTGAGTCTTGAAACATTTCCTCTCCTTTCTTCACTGACTACTTAATTAAAAAAAAAAGAAATTAGGAATTATATATATATATATATATATATATATATATATAGAAGAAGGAGAAACAGATGAGGGTTAACAAGCCAGAGCAGAGTCCTCCAGTCTGTTGCTGGATCCGTCCAGGGCTTGCTCATACCTGTATCATCCTCAGTCTCTGCTGCACACCTGGCCAGGCCTCCCTTTTAGCTGTCTCACAGACACGACACAGCATGTTATGTGTGTGTGTGAGACAGAGAGACAGCAAGAGTGGGAGGTCTTCAACTAATGTGCTAATTTCATTAAAAGGGACTTTCCCGCTATATTACTCCAGTGGCTTATTTGACAGACAATGACTTTGAACACTTACAAATGTTTGTGATACAAATGATTTTTTTTAACATCTGTCTTTCAAAAGTTTTCCGATACTAGGATTCTAGGAGAAAAAGCATAACATAGTAGCGTAGCTATTCTCTGAGAAAGTAATTAAAACGAGAAAAAGCCTTCTGACAATTTGAGAGTCAAGCTGGACCTCTAGTGTTTCTCACAAAAAACAAGAGTAAAGTTTTTCTCTCTGTTTCTCTCTCTCTCTCCCCGGTCTCTCATTCTCCGCCGAAGCCCCTCCTGGTGGGAGGGGTAACCCCCCGTGTCAAACTTCAAAGAGGAGACTGAGCTCCTCTTGCATTCATCTCAGTCTACCAGCTTAACCACCGAGTTCAAACAGCTCACCCACACCCTGTGAGCTGAGGACTGGAGGAGCTGCACACAGCACACAGACAGAAACTAGCGCGAACACAAGCACATACATGTACACAAAAGGCGCAAATACACAAACTTGCATGCGTACACTTGCATAGAGCTTCGTCTTAATGTTTGGAGACATTTCTGAGTGCTGTCTTTCAGAACGTTCTCCTGAAATGGCTCTGGAAACACCTCATGGAAGTAATTTTCATTCTTCGCCATATCCAAGATGGACAGACTCTGCTGACCTAATTTTCGAAAACGCTATTGGTATCATGCTATTAGAAAAGGTGGAACGTGTACAGAACAATTATATAAAACAATTAGTCAAGGTCATTACTTCTGATTGACCAAGAAAACTTTTCATCGGCTATCAAGCTAAAATCCACAATATCATTACATATCATTGTGCCGGAGTCATTGTATTTGTTGCATAGCAACATTATGCCAAGAACTATATCTTTCAGTGAAGAACGGCACTTAAAGGGATATTTCATTCGGAAATTAAAACAGTCACCCTTTACTCAGCCTAAAGACTATCTTTATTTAGCAGAAGATGTTTTTAAAATTGTTTTAGCTACACAATTTTGTCTACACAATGAAAGTTGTACAAATATATATCTTCTTTTGTGTTCTACGATAGAATGCAAGAATGTGTAAATGATGATAGATCATTTGTGTGTTAATTATGCCTTTAAAATAGTAACAAATACATATGCTTTGTGGCAATACATTTCATACAAATAACATACTGACTTTATTATTTGTGGTGAAAAATTTAATGCTTCAAATATTCAAACTGGCTTTACAGGCATTTATTTAAAAAAAGAGATAGACAGCAGCTCTAATATAGCACAATTTTGATTGTCGGCCCTCATACGAGAATAAGAGCGCTTACTAGTGCTACATTAAGTGCTGACTTCAGTGGAGTACTTACTCTCTGCCCTAGATTCAGGCAACCCACACTAGAGCTCTATATACAGTCAGAAGCTCTCAGCAAATTGCTTCGGATACTGACACTGAAGAAAAAGGTGAATGACATTTAATTTCAGCAGTCATTTAGGATAAAAACAGTGCTTCACCTGAATGAGCATTAGTGACTTTCTACCGAGGCAACAACGTACACGCAACTCCATGTCTATTTCCGATGAGGTCTGGGCTTCAGTTTGCAGTTTGTCAAATTTGTTTACAACAGCAATTTTTCTCTCTCAAATGAAGCTTTATTTAGATATGGATCAGTCAGAAGGCCTAAAGGGGTGGTTGATAAAAAGAGCAAAGCATAAATGAAATGCGTTTCAAGTATGGCAGAGTTTTGCACTCGTCGCAGAACAGAACGAGGCGCACGTTATTAACAAGAACTTTGCAAACTCAGGGAGATTTTCTCTAGGAGACTTGGAAAGTACCCGCTCCCTCCCTTTTCTCCCCCTCTTCTTCGTGAGAGAGAGCATGTGTGTTCGATTAACATTTGCTGGAGTATTTGTTTATGGAGTGCTCTCTCTCTCGCTATGGCCCCACCCACTGGAATTCCGGGTGTTCCATATTTCCCGAACATGGTTCAGGAATTCTTTGACCTAACTCTAAGACCACGTCTCACTTTTTTATCCAAAACTGCAAATGCATAGCTTCATAATTTCAGTGCCAAATATATGACATCTCGCATTTATTTCTGCTAGCAAAGGAAAAAACTAAATTTTCAAACTTTTTGCAGAGAAAAAAAAAAGTCTGAAACAACTATGTGTCTGCTTTTGACCCCCTCCCCTCTCTTTCTTTCCGTCTTCCTCTCTCTGCTTTTCTCAGCAGACAAACATGTCTTGTTAATCCTCCTGCCTTAGAAACTATGAACAGGAAATGCTTCTTTTGCATTGGACAAATGTAACATTTCAGTCTTGATTAGGAACAAAAGCGTTATTTTTTTAAATTAATCACATAAAAAATATTATTTCAAATAAGCTGTCAGAGTTTAATTTAGATATATACATTTCTATTCAAGGAAGGTCAAAAAAAACAGGTCAAGGTGTCTAAAATTAGATTTGTCTTTGTCACATTCAACCGATTGTTGGCTATACAAACACTCTCTCAATTCCCCCTCCCTTATGTTCTGTAGGGTAAAAACCATTTCATTCTGCCTGGGAGAGTGACAGAGTGGACACCAGTAGAGGGAGCGTATGAAGAGTGGACTGCACATGTAACCAACCTATAACGCCACTTCCTGAGAAGAATTTCCTCAGTACAGAGACACTCCCTACAGCGGCACACTAAGCATCCAGCAGCAACCCACACGCTTCTGAAGGAGAGCAGGCCATGTTTGTTTAGCGTTCCAAACATAGTCCTCTACGTCCGAGCTTGTGTGCATAGCCTACATGTATGAGAAGAAACAAGAGCATATGAGAAACAAAGAGTAATGCTGCATGTTTAATAATTTATGGCATGTACAAACTAAAACATTCCCATGTAAGATGCATATTGTTCATAACAGCATTTATCACCATAAACTTGTATAATACAAATGCAAATATTTCTAAAATGTTAACTTGAAATTAAAGATTTTTTTGAGATGGGATTTCTAACATAATAATTTTGTCATGAATTCAACAACTGTTTGTTTATATGTGACCCTGGACCACATAAACGTAAGTAGCACGGGTATATTTGTTTAAATAGCCAACAATATATTGTATGCGTCAAAATGACTTTTTTTAATGCCAAAAAACATATTCCATTAACCTATTTTTTTAATTTTCTACAGTAAATAATATTGAAACTTAATTTTTGATAAGTAATATGCACTGCTAAGGACTTAATTTGGACTACTTTAAAGGTCATTTTCTTTTTTTTTCACTCAGATTCCAGATTTTCAAATAGTTGTATCAGCCAAATATTGTCCTATCCTAACAAAGCATACATCAATGGAAAGCTTATTTATTTAGCTTTCTGATACAATTTCAATCTGATTTTCAAAAACCTGACCCTTATGACCGGTTTTGTGGTCGAGGGTCACATATGTAATCAAGTTTAAACTACTTTTTGTGTTTAATTAATCATCTGCTGCTAGAAAACAACCCTATGAGAACCAGAAAAAATGAAAATGCTGTTAGTATCTTTTAGATGTCCTTTTTGCCTGTGTGAGCTTGTCATTACTGGCAGAGCTGATTTGATGTTCGTATTTTCAGAGGAAATTGTAACTTCTAATATTTCACTCGCACATACACACAGCGGTCTAAGCACTTCAAGGAGAAATGGGCCCTCTGCAGGAGAGCATTAGTAGGCGAACCTCGAAATCAACGCAAAGTGTCACCACAGCCATCGGATTCGTGACGCACACAAGCTGAAGGATAAAAATAGGGCACCGGCTAGACTCTTGAGAATGGCCATATAGCTGACACTTCCACAGGCGCTCAAATATCGATGCAAAATGTATGTTATGAATTAGTTTGGAGAGAAAAAAACGTATCCTGCTAATTCGCTTCTAAAGTGGTGCGTGCTGCACGCGCAACCTCTGCCTTCCGCTGTCACTATGCAGCGCGCGCACGTGGGCGAGCCCGCGCACGCTCTGTTGAGCTGGAGGGAGGAGTAGGCACGCAAGTAAAACATGCATCCTGACATGACGACTGAGGAGCATTTCACTTGTGTCGCTACAGTATTATAAAACACATTTTATTAAGGACAGTCTATATTTCAGGAGCCCGTTTCACGCTGTTTGCTCGTTTTCAAAGAAACGTTGACATTCTTCACCTAAAATGGCACAAGATAACTGTAATGTTCTTAAACATTTGACGTTAATATGAAAATGTTAAATGCATACATTTTTGCTTTGTTGCTTGCTTCCTTTATAATGTTATTTTAATTGTATTTCACGCGTGGTAAGGTTTACCTACGGCGGCGTGCATGCGTCCGTGCGCGCGCACCTCAATGTCCATATCCACCTAGAAGCCATCAAAAATGCACCCCCCTTCGACTGAAGAGGGTAGTGAGGAGAATAATTTCTGGGACTGTGAACTATAGCCGCGGTTAAGATAATCTCATTTTAATTTTAACCAGATGATGTTTTAACTAGAGTAAACTACTACAAAGTCTTAGTGCATTTTTAAAATCCTTAGGGTCATTATTTGTACTTTGGTCTGAACCAAGGCTGCCATTCATGTTGAAATCAATGAAATTGATTACCAGATCAAGGACAGAGCTAAAGAAACCCCTTTTTCTAGCTGTTAAAAACAGAAAGGTTGTCTTTCTAAACTCTGAAATAAAGGATAGCTACAGATTTTATGAGATGTACACACATAAACGTGTAGAGAAAATGTACATTTAGTAGATATTCTCACTTCATGGAATGCATTAACAACTCTGAAAATGTAATTTTTTCTTGAATTCTGAATAATTTGTATTTGACACGTGTGATGCATGTAATCTGATACACGATCACAATTGCATAGCAACATAATATAAAAGTGTAACTTTATAGATGGGACTGAAGATGGAAAAAGTAAACACTTTATGTTAGAAGAAACCACTACAACACTCCATAGCTAAGGTTAGTAGTGAAATAGCCTACTACTTAACTTTGAGTTTAGTTGGAATAAAAACTAAATCTATGAAAATAATATTTTCAGTCTGTGCTCTTTATCGAGAATATAAGCAAATACCTAAACACTGTGTATGTGTGTGTTTGTGCTTGTGTTGAAGATAAAAAGAGCTATAAAAAGAGATTGTGTGTGTGTGTGTGTGTGTGTGTGTGTGTGTGTGTGCGAGTGCGTACCTGTGTGAAGGAGAGATACAGCTCCCTCTTTCTTTCATTCTCTGTATCTCTCCAGTTCCCCTCCCCACCACCCCCATCCCTTTGGTGAACACACCCTCAGTCCATGGCATGCAGATGAGTCTCAACAGGTTACAGGAAGCTGAAATTCCAGAAGAGCTAGAAAAGCTCAGACAGGAGAGGCTCATTTGTCACATATGACATCAGCTCTCAAACATTTCTTAAGAAAGACGTTGATTCTTCTAAAAAAACTAGGCTGCATCTTAAACAGGGCTCTTCATTTTTAATTAATTAGATCATTAAAGGTGTTCTGCTTAGGCTGTTTGTTGCCATATGAAAACAGGAGTAGCCAACCCAAATAGGACAACTTCACACCATGCATTTAACAGTTATTTAATGGTTGCAGCTCTGTATTTATTAATATACTATAAATAAAAATAAGCTACTTTATCTGTGTTAGTAAAAAATAAGCACTAAGGGTTTTACCCAATAGAGGCTATAGCATCATATCATCGCATTTCTTGCAGAACTAATGCAGAGAGAAATTGTCCAACAGACTTTGGAGGAAAGCAGGCGACTTTCCGACCGTTCGCTCAGCTTGCTTTACGGGAATAGAAACATGCGGGGAGATACAATCATTACCATGGAAACCAATCTTGCCTGAGGAGGATGGGGATGGGGAGGTCAGGACAAGTGGTTGCCTTGGAAACCGCACACATCGCTCACGCTCAGAGCCCTCCCTAAGCGGGCTGACGTATTGCAAAGGGGGTCGACGACTTTAATTGGCCGAAATTCAGCCTCTGGGCTTGACACCTCCCTCCCAACACAGTTCGTGCTCTTAAAGGGGAAATAAAATACAATTTGTGAGCCGGGGCGAAAAATACTTCAGCAAAGGATAAGTCAAAATGGTGCACGAATATAGGCTATACAGGCTTATTTGGTCAAATGTCGCTGACTGGTGATCCTGCTCTAGACTATACACACACACACACAAAATGAACTAACTAACTTATTAATACGAGATACACATATTTGCGCTTTATTTAGGCTACTTGTCAAGAACGTCATATTTTTTTAAAAGCACCTTTGAAAAGGCACCAAATGTAATAAAGCACCAACACACTTCAATCAATTTCATATGATAAAACAAAATGTTTAAAAAGTATCCACAGACAGAAACATCTTACCGTGCAAAGCATCATCCCCTCATACCGGTAAATTTAATCTACCAGACTTCGATTAAGAGAAATATGTTACAGATCAATGCACTTCCCTCGTGGGTTATTCATTTACGCCTTTTGAGATGTGTCACGATATATTTTTACCTCAGCAGCATTGTCAGTCACGCTATAGTAGGCTACTGTCGTCAACAAATGTCTACTACAGGGTAGAACGTATGGTGGCGTCCGACCCTGTGAAATTGCATCTTGCGATTTATGTTAAGTTGATTACTTTGCCTTTAAGTTCACAAGGCATCCATCTGCCAAGCGGGGAAAGCTCCGCCCTGATATTTCACCCACTGGTCCTCCTGCCACCGGAATGCCCGCGAGTGTCCTGAGCAACGCAAATCACACTTCAAATCCCACAATGCTCCTCCTTTGATAAAAGTGCTTCAGTGACGCCTCAAGACCGGGGGATGTAGTTCTTCCTCGCGTTAATTTAGAATTACGCTCATTAAAAATAAAAATTATATTTTTGAATTCTGATTACCTGTGTTTTTCTCATTTGATGACGCTGCAAAGAACTGAAAACTGGCTTAGGTGAGACTGTACAATGATTATGAAGTTACTGAATACTGAGTATGTTGTGTCAATATTAAAGTGCGTTTCTGCAATCCATGTGTGACATCGTTTTTTAAAATCAGCTATAAGCAGTTTAAACGTTGTTTTAAACTAAATTAGTCAAGCCTTCCTGGTAAAGGACATGGTAAAAATACTACCCTTCCATGACATTCATAGTAGCCTTAGTTATTCTAAATCATTAGCAAAATATTACTCTCGGATACTTGCATCTTTGCTGCGTGTTTTTGTATTCTTTGTTCTGACCCAACAGAAGGATATCATTGAGGTATGGAGCAATCATATCTCTCGTGGAAGACAACAAGAAAGAGGTGATCACCTCAGCTAACAAGAAAACAGTAAATCCTATATTCTCTCTGAAGTGTTTAGAAGAGGATTAATTTTCTTTCTGATGATGGAAGTTTATAGCCACTGACCTGAGAGATAGCTATCACTGAATGATGATTCACTGTTGCTGAAGTGTTTATGCTTTTTCTGTTTAACTATAGGCTATAGCTTATATGACACAATGGAACATGACAGAACGTGTTGTAAATAAATGTTTTTATGTGACAAAAAAAAAAAGTTCTGCTCAAGCTCACCTAGCATTTCTGGTGTTCTAGAGGCAGATGCAAGCCCATCTTGATCTGAAGTCTTTCAAGAAAATGTTAATGTGCAACCAAGATAAAATGTTATTTCAGATTCAGGTGAGAAATTAGAAAGTGTTTTCCAATGTATTTTTAAGCCATAATTAAAAATTTAAAGATTGTTCCCGCAGCCTTTATAAATGTTATTATTTGTAGATAGTTGCTTCATTTTATATTATTTTTATATTATTCATCTATTTATAAATTATCTAAACGAAACTTGGAGAGTAGCCATAGGAAGGTTTTACTTGCTGTTAAATTATTAATAGGCTAATATTCTTGCCCCCTTAACATAATTATAAGTTATTCCAGCCAAGTAGAAATGGAGCAAAACTTTGTATTTAATAATAATAATAGTGGTAATAAAAAGAATTACTACATGTACAGCGTTTCTGATCTCTTATTCAACATGATCTGTTTCTACAATTCTTTTATATGTAGTCTATATGACTTAAAAAAGTAAAGTAAGTTGTAACGAAACCTAAACAGACAGATCTTGAAAATCTCCATTCATTATCCAACAAGTGTTTTATAGGGCTATTTACACCACCTTTAATCACTGAATGTGGCACTCTTACCACACCCTCTTAAAAACTGATGTGCTTTGAAAAAATGTGAAAATGTCTAGCAACTTGATGTTGAAAATATGTGAAAGTTAAAAGCAAACTATTAGTACCCTAAGTGACTGTTTAAATTGGAGTTTGCAGATACTGAAACCGACGCCAAAATGTGAGTAATATCAGCATCTAATTCTTAACAGACAGATAGATAGTTAGAGAATAGGGAATATAGAATGGTATGACCTTAAACGAGAGGTGAAGCATCTTAATTCAGTTCTATGTTTAGAGCCCATTAGACAAAATTAGCCTGCATTAGGACTAATAGTCTGCAGTCACTAAATATCTGTGTAGAATTCTGATGTGTCTCAAACTTCTTTTGGCATAGCTGGAAAATTCTAGGATATAACGCGGCTGCTCTTTCAAAGGTAGAAAGCCTGCTCATTTGAAAATCTTTAAAATCACATATGGTTAATGTGATGAACTGTACACCTGTGGTTACTCTGCTCTGACACCTGTATGAAATTGAGGAGAACTGACTTCATCCACCAAAAATAACTGAAATGAGATGATTAAACGTACTTGCAAAAAAGTAAAGTTAGACTGGAAAAGCAGTCTTGCATCATTTTGCAGATGCCACTTGGTTTGATATTTTGTTTTCTAATGCAATGACATTCATACACTTTAGATGTGTCTTAAGTGTCCAAATATTAATATGGAATGGATGAATGCACTGCTGCACAGATGTGTTGCATGAAAGGACAAAACTGATGCAGCACTGGGAGATTTATTAGCTAGTCAGTATAAAGTTTTCACTACTCAAAATCTAAATTTCTGCATTCTGAACCAAAGCAACTATATGTATGCATTTATTTGGTTAAACCAGGTGCTGTTTATCATTTCCCTCTTCAAAAGACTTTTACATGTTGTTACCGAGATTAACGTTACAATGCTGCATTACATATCTCACTGCCAAACAATATCACTTCTTACCATTGCAATCAATTTTAAAAATATAGAATTGTTTACTTTTCTTATGAGGTTTACTTTTCTTAAAGCTTCACTTTGAATAGTAAAAACAGCTTTATTGTTAGGGTCTTTACATATTTTTCACATTCCATTATTTTTTTAATGCATGACTACTCTTTTCATCATTAATGTTTGGTAATATGTGTTGGTTGCCTGTTACTTGTTTATTGATTATTTCTACGTTCTATACATTTTGGGTGTTCCTGATTTTGAGCATTATAAAAATGCAAAGATGTAAGTACTTTTTGGAGATCTGGGGTTATGTGTGTGTGTGTGTGTGAGAGAGAGAGAGAGAGAGAGACCATCAGAAATATCAAAATGATTCTATTAACTTATTGCCTAAATAGCAATTAGACAATGCAGCAAATATTTATGAAATATCTATAAAGGTGAAGAAACTACACAACAGTCATTTGTGGAGGTTTATAGAATCGTTTCTGTCCTGAAACTTAGATGTCATGACTCTGAGCTTAGATGATCTGAACAAAGTTACAGTCCAAAGGATATCAGTGGGAAAATCTAAATTTATCATCTTTAGCTTATTTGACTCCACCTCAGACATCCAAGTTAAATCAGTGTTGTCCACAATGTCTTTAATCGGAATGAAAATGTTCAACTCTCTGTATAAACCACACTATAAAGAAACCATATTAGAGAAACATAATACAATAATTTTAAGACTAATTAATATGTAATGCATATTTAATAAAGTTTATATTACCTAGTATGTCAATTAGCCTACATTTGCTGTCTTCTGTCAGAATCATCCATTACATTCATGTTTTTTTTACATTTATTTCTAGTCTAAAATAAAACAGTATTAAATATATAGATGTATTTACATATTTATGTTCAATAGTGTAACGTTTCATATGCTGGTACTGTTTGTATGTAAGTTGCAAATGTGTACGTCCTTAAAACATGGATTACCCAAAACAGAAAATTTAGTTTTAATAATCTTTTAAATGGCCAAGTTGTAACAACTCATGTATAGTGATTTTCAGTTGCGTCAAAGTTACAGCGCTTAGTACTTTTAAACTTGTGAATGAAGAGATTTTAGTGAATTTGTGTCAGATCCTTGAAGCAGTCTCTCCAGCACACATGACAAGAGCACGCACTCCGATGTACAATGCGCCTCATGAGAACATTCCAGTTTGGTAAAGTCAGTTTGGAATTTGAATAGCACAGAAGAACCGCCTATTTGTGATTGGACGAGATCAAAACCTCTGGGTGGAATTTGCTTGTCACTCAACGGTATTGTTGGCTTTTGATTGGCCGGCGGCGAAGTGGGCGGAAAGTTCTTCGCCATATATATACTATGGCAGCGAGCGCAGGCTAATGATTGCCTACGCTCACACGCTGAGGCAGAAACGACCACGTTCAATGTTTCTCCACAGAGCTGACTTAAGCCATCGTCCCCGCACGAAATACCGTGATTCTGACTAAAAGAAAGTTTGTTTCCTTCGTCGGAGAGGTGGGAGAACATCACGACCCCCGACAATGATCAACACCATGGAGTGTGCAGTGGATGCACAAAGTCTCATTTCGATATCTTTACGGAAAATCCACAACTCCCGTACGCAGAGAGGTGGAATCAAGCTGCACAAAAACCTGCTGGTCTCCTATGTACTGAGGAACGCCAGGCAAGTCTACATGAACGAGAAGTACGCCGAAATCTACAGAATGCAGCAGTACGAGGAGGTGATGACCGTCTGCAACGAGATCCAGGAGCTGAACCCTCTCGATCTGGTGGAAGACTGCGAGGAGCAGACGGGGGACTGCTGCGGCAGCGCGAGCGAGTCGGCGAGCCTCTGCGGTGCGCTCCTGCCCGTCAGTCACCAGGCTCCTTCGGCGCAGCACATCCAGCCCAGCAGCGCCTGCTCGGTGCCCCTGGCTCTCCAAAGCGAGGAGGTATGCAAAGCGCCGGACCCCTCATTCTACCGCAGCTGCTGCGCGGAAGCCTACCCCGTGTCCAACTGTGACTTTTCGCCGGTAAGCAGCATGCACTGCAACAAAACTACAGTGCTCGATTTGGACACGCATGTCGTTACCACGGTAGAGAACGGGTATTTGCATCAGGACTGCTGCGCTTCGCTCCAACAGTGCTGCCAGGGCGCGCAGAGCCCGGCCAAGAAACGCAAGCTTGACTTTGGGTACTACGTGTCCGAGATCGAGGAGGTACCGGATTTTACGCCGTGCAAAAGAGCGAAATTTGAGGACTCGTCATACGCGAGCACGGAGCCCTTGGACACGTCGAACATTTCCAACCTCATCTCGATCTTCGGCTCGGGGTTTACGGGACTGGTGAGCAGACAAGCGGACTTGGAGCAAGCCTTAAACGGACAGTTCTGTAGCAAACAAGCCCTGGCGAGTTTAGGCGCTTGGACGAGAGCTATTGTAGCCTTTTGACTCTGTGGTTAATGCGAATACAGATACTTTATGGGGAAAAAATTGTACAAAGTCTAAGACAAATTGACTTTTATTTTTGCAGCAAAGTTATTTAAGCCTTTTTATTTGGGTTTGTTTTTAGTTTCGTTTCAGTGGGGGAGGCGGACAGTGGTTGTAGCCTACCACTTGTGATGATGTATCCTTTAAAACAGACAAAACAAGCGTTTTAAAACCAAGTTGAATTTCGTTGCCTTAAACCCAACGCAGACTGCTAGCTATGGCCACAAACATGGAAAGTCTCTGAATGTTTCGCTCGTGGATTGTTTCTTTTCTCTCTCCCTTCCCAGGAACTTTCACAAAGATGAATTGTAAAATAACATTACAGCTCATGTAATGTTGGGAATAGCAGGCTGCAAACGGATAAGCCTATATACCCACTGCACGCTTATTTCTCTCACACAGAACATAACACTTTAAGCAGCCGTGTCACATTTTCTAACGTTTTAACGACTACCAGTTTACCAGTAGAACAGGCTACAACAACAAGACTATCTGAGCTCGTGCTACAGGAAGAGGACTGGCTTACACAGACTACATTCTGTAATATCACACAAGGCAATCAAGTAGGCTAATGAAGGTGCAATATTTGAACCCCCTCCCTGTCGCAGTTTGTTGTTTTCTGTATTCTGAAATGTGCTGTTGAACGTGGCGAGGACTGGAGCGTTTTGTTGACTGCACTGACCTACAGTTCCAGTTCCTCTGAGTGTGTTTGTAGTTCGCCTATGCCAGTCACCTCATCAACACTGAACGTTGGGGCCATTAATTAACACTACAACTCCCATAATGCACGCCGTGATTTAATCTGCCAGGTATTTTTGTTGACTATCCAGTCTCCAGCGTTAACCATTTCCCGCCCCCTTACTCTCAGAAAAAGTTTAAGCCTTCACAGTAATTCATGATGCCAGCATTTGCTTGGTTTTGTGGGTTTGATTTTATTTTCTACAAACTTAGTCCTTTTGTTCTAAAAAGGCAATCTCATAAATTAGCCATACGTCCTCACATTATATAAGCACTATGTGTACTGAATTAAAGACGTTTTCAGACGTATTCTCCATATTTTGTTGGTATTCTTGTATTTTTGTGCATATTAAATTGTATATCACCGGGTAAAACTGTTTTAGAAAGTATTTGTTTAAAATTTATAACCTTAATAAAAA
This sequence comes from Enteromius radiatus, assembly GCA_032357445.1. NCBI lineage: Eukaryota > Metazoa > Chordata > Actinopteri > Cypriniformes > Cyprinidae > Enteromius > Enteromius radiatus. Next base: position 5,461,089 of record JAUCMS010000095.1, on the reverse strand, counting down.
ATGAAACTTACTTTGCATTGCCTCTTTTTTGATAAACCAAGACTGTTCATTATAGCTGCCTTTTAGGCCTCATGATATTGAGCTTGGCTCAAATAAGCAACACAACGATATGCAAAATCCAACATCCTCAGCACATCTCATCTGCCATATCCACAACTGCTGAGGTCATATTCATTATATATTTGCCACATATTCCATACTGGTGAGTTAACAGAGAAATCTAACAGAGAGTGTTATATTTCTAATCAAGTATTAGTCTACAGAACTAAAGGACAAACATTTCTAAAACTCAATGGTTCAAAAACGCCCAATACTATGCATTTAAGTTCCTAAATGAATATTCTCACTAATGCGTTGGATCACCTGAAATTTAATTCTAGATATATGCCATTACCTGTGGGATATTAAACTGTCACTGCAGGCCAAGAATAGAACACCTAACGAAAGGGAGAGTATAGGTATACACACAAAAACAGAGTATATAATTCAGTAAAACCTACATTCAAAACTAGCGTTTTGCAGCAGGGACCAGACTCCTAAAAGCAAACTTTTCCCTTACACAAGCGTCACGTCCTATTGGCGGGCACTGTGTTGACTTTTTTTTTTAGCCAGAAACTCTCGCTAAACTTGCAGACTGTGTTATCTCTGCTGTATGCCACATGGTGGTGTTCTTCAAAATCAATGAATGAAGGTATTAGAGCGCCTATGTAGCGGCACCTCGGGCTGACCTCGAATCCGCTGCTCCCTGCAACCCCCTCCACCCTCCCCTCCCTGTCCTCTCTCTGGTCTCTCTCTCTCATCTCTAGCCGAAACCTCTCGACTTCTCTCAATCTGAGATACCGCAGTACACCCGACACATCAACGTCCAACATGCATAGGCTGTTATCAAGTCGTTGTCATGGCTATTTTCGACGAGCTGCTTCGCGCGCGTTTAAATCTCGCTTAAAACGCAGGTAATTCGGTTGCGCGGTATATTGCGTTTCGAGGCGTTTAAAACAGTGCAAAAAACGGTTGCATTGAGCTTAGTTTGCATTGCGACGACACGTCCGTGAAATTGCTGAATGATTCAACAAGGTTAAATTAATGTCGGCTATATAATGAGCGTAAAACGTTGTTTGAGACTTTTTGTGCGTTTTTTCCCCGAATAGGCTACATTTTGGGGGATTGGTGTCTATGCCAGCGTTACCAAATCTATTTTATAAAAAGTCCTTTGTATATTCGTTTTATTTTTGACAGGGCGACGCACAACCGGGTCTGTGTGGTGTGTGGCGAGCTCCTCCGCGCGGCCAACGCGGGTAACGCTACCGTGGAGAGAGCGAATGCAGATATTCTCATTTTACATGATGGAAAGATCCGTGCGCCTTCAATTATACACGCACACAGAACATTCAACATAGATAGCGCGCGTTTCATTAGTCGGTGGACGTGATATATGTACTAAATACATTTCTGTTTACACCTTTCGAAATGAGCAGTCTTGTGAAACGGGCTCAGTGGTAACATCAAATGTTAATGAAGACAAAAGGCACGACTTTAATCTTATCTTATCTCAACTGCGCCTGTTGAACTCAGCGGTGGAGCCTGTGTCTGAATACAGCTGAATAGAAACGGGGGAGGCGGATGGGTGTTGGGGGTAAATTCGACATGCGTTCATGTCAATTACTCAGCAAGCTGTGCGGAGTTTCACAGTGGGGCGGCTGGACTACAGTGACTGGGCAGATGCTGAATTTGGCAACCACCGAAAATGACTCGACTGAAACTACAGAATGTGAATTGGCCTGCATGTGGTTCTGTTAAGACCAAAATAAATAATTAAATAAATAAAAAAGTTACCAGGAAAAAAAAAAAACACTATACAAACAAACTTGCTTCGGGGATATCGTTTCTTTATATAACAAAACTCAAAATCACCTTATGGAAAGCTTTTTTTTTTTTAGCATAATGCTTTCAGGTTTACATGTACACAAATAGATATATAATGACCGTTTTACCTGAAATCATACATTTAAAAAATATTTTGCCTACATATCTTTCTCTTTAGGAGTTAATGAAACCTTTTATTTTAATTATATACAGCTTAAGATGATTTATAGCATGTCACATAACAGCACACTGTTGAAATATTTGACATTTCTGTGAACTGTGTATTGGATGAGGAAAAGAAACCACAAATTGTTAAACCTGGTAGGCAGGCCTCTGTACAATTGTAAGAGTCACAGTGTTAGTGATCGATTAACTTAAAACTTAACTGTGTTGGTTGGGAAGTAAACACACAGCATACGTTATGTTCCATTATGAACTCATTTGTTACATTTAATAAAAAAAGAAATATCACTTTTATTAAATACTCTCAAAGGACACTCAGAAAGTCAACTGTAAAACATGATTTTGACTATGGTTAGTCTTTTGAAACCGAGACTACACTTATATGGAAAAATACGGAGCTGTTGCAACAAATGGTTTAAGCAAATCCTTAGCCGTAATAATGAATATTTAAACTTACATATCTTAAAGCAAATGTTTGCAGCTGACATCTAGCTATAGGAATGATCATCTTGTAACATTTAACACCCAAAAGCACTGTAATACTAAGTAGATCATAGAGATCATTGGTGCCAATGGTTTCAACAATCTACTTAGGCCTACAATGCATTTAGGGAAGGCTGCCCAGGTCTGTTAGTTCCATATTAACCCATGTGAAATAAAAAAAGGTTGGATTCTTGAAGATACAGTTCATCAATCTAATGGGCTCGCTAATTGTGCAGATCTATGAAAACTTACTCTGTGAAAGATAAATATTTCTGCTAAAATTATATAAAAATTGCTGATAAAGCTTTGCAGTAACTTTAACATGCATACAGTACCAGTGTTTTTATATAGAATGAAGTTTAGAAATTAAATATACTTTACTGATGTTGCATCATTCTAAACGGCTGGATCCGAATCCATTTCTTTAAATTAGCAAACGGAAGACTACTTTGTATAGCTACATGTGGCTGTTTAGAAACTATAAGGGTCTTTTTTAGCATTTTACCCATTCTATTTTCAGTTAAGTGAATATGAAAGAAACAAGCACAGCCAAAAATGTAAAACTAAAGTGGTTGACAACTTATTAACGTCTTACATAGGTAAAAATCAAAACCATTCACAACACCACATGCCTCAGCAATCTTTGATAAAGGAACAGCAAGATGTTCACTACAAGTGCCTTTTGAGACACTGACGCTCCATGAACTCACGCACACACACACATTATTGTTCATTGGCTTCAGATCTTTGCACACAGGAAATGGAATCCATTAAACCAAAACCAAGCCTTCAACCGTTCATCGTGACAAGCTCTTTATATACACATAAATAAATATAAATGCCAATCCAGATGAAAATGTATGTGCATAACTGCGTTGAGAGTGCTCATTGCAGGTGTCTAAGTAGCAGTTCAACTTCCTGCTTGCAGGGAATAGATGAATAAAACCATACAGACAAATTGCGTCACTTAAAGGATTTCATATGCAGAACTAGTAGATTGTGAAAAGCAGGGCTGTTTAGATCTACCATTCTGCAGAGTTTAGTTCAACTCTACTCAAATACTCCCGAACCTGCTATTTTAGGTCTTCAGGTTCACTGAAATCTTTCAGGGTTGAATGTATTAGAGCAGGTTTGGGACTGAACTCTCCAGGAAAGCAGATCTTCAGGAGAAAGACCAAGCACCTCTGGTGATGAGAATGCATATTCAGGTTTGTTAACTGGAACTGAACTGAAGTTGAAGTTTGGTTGCGCTCTCTGATGAGGTGCAAATACTTTTTCTTGTCTCTTGTCATGGCTTGACTGGCTGGATGGAGAGCAGGCTGCCAAACTTGAAATGCTGGATGACGGGGAATTTTTCTAGACACTGTGAGAGGATGACAAAAAAAAAAGACTTTACTAGTATCGGTCAACTTCAAAGCAAGAAAATGTCTAATGCTATTGTCTCCAAATAAAATAAGACCACACAGAGATATTATATACCCATATATACTACTGTTTGGTTTCAGAATGATTCTTTTAAATGTTTCTGAAAGAAGCCTCTTATACTCTATATAGCAATTATTTGGTCTAAAACAGTATTATAGTGATTTTTTTTATTTTAAATATGCTAAACTATTTTTTTTTGTTTAGCAGCCATTACACGAGTCTTCTGTCACATGCTCCTTCAGAAATTATTCTGTGTCCTAAATACACTCGACGTCACAAGATTCCAGCGACAAACAATTTGTCACAGCCAATCAAAAGCGTGTATGGGCAGGCTCTCTTTGTAAGCACACTGCACTCACAACTAAATGGAAAAGTTTATAATCTAATTCATGAATATTTCAACCTTTTTAACATTATAACAGTACATAATGAGTGACTGGTACCATGGAATATATTATGCTTGTATTTCACATTGAGTTCATAGCTCATGTAACAGCTTACATCTTGCTTTCAGTATGGCTATATACATCACACAGACTGATATTCAAACAATATTCACATTAGACACTTTAAATACTGAATAAAGCACACAATGAGTACCTGAAATGATCAATGTCATAGTTTATATATTATTGCTTCAGCTGTGACATAGCAGAAATTCGTTTCTAAAATAGACATGTTAAGTATCTCCACTGCGGCTGATTAGGACAAAAACCGGTTTACTTTGAAAAGATAAGTTTTATTGAATGTCGCTGTGTGTGTGTAGTTAGGACACAATGTAATACGCCTATCTGGTGTTTTAAGAAATATTTCATATTATTATAAATGGTAAAAAAAAACCAAATTGCTCTGCTTAAAATTTCACAGAAACCTTTTTTTTCTCACACAACATTCAAAAGAATGGCATTTATTTGAAACAAAAATCTCGACTGTCACTTCTAAACTATTTAATTAATCCATGCTGAATAACTACACATGAGGCCAGTGAAGATGAGAAGCAAGGGCCTCTCAGTATGTATTTCAGTAAAATCGGGACAAAAGCACACTGAAATGTTGCTCAGATACAGAATTAAAACCTTTCATATATATAACGTCCATATGAATAGCTTTCATACTCATTAAAACATCTCTTTAACTTGTATTTAACTTGAAAGGCATCAGTAACAGTCATGAGTCCCTGGCTGATGGAGTCAAAGAGAGAACGAGAGTGTGATATATACGGGGGTGGGGAAAGACAGACAGGGTGAGAGAGAGAGAGGGAAGGAGGAGGGGAATTTGCAGACAGACTGGCCCCTCAGCGCAGAGCGGAGAGAAGGGGGAGGGAGCACAGCCGTCTTCTCAACAACACAGGATGTGGGCTTTGGAGGAGGGGGTGGGGCACTTGGTTCTTCCCCTCGAACACACATGCTTGCTCAATTAACTCTTTCAGCTCTGGGCTTCAAACTTCACAAACTGTGAATCCACCACTTGGCATTTGTAATGACAAATTCCTGAATAGAATGTTTATTCGAATAATTATTTTTAGTTGTGATAAAACAGGGTTTAGTGTACTAACTACTAATGTGCCATTTACACACTCTATATAAGCAGTCCCTGTCCCACCAAGTTTACTCCTGACATTTAAAAGTGTTTACAATACCATGATACTTACTTCCGCTTTATACATTCGTATGAGGCCTTGATTGACTTTGGACCAAGAAGGAACTGCGCTGATGTTCCAAAGCTGGTTCGAGTGTTCAGCAAAAGGGCCTGTTTTCATCTAAAAGAGAACAAATACGTTGTGATTAAGATGATGATAGTAAACGTAAGATATGCAGTGCAATTAGGAGTCAAGCTGGATTTAACAGATCTATTTGAAACCTAACAATTCTACTTTGAATAGGATATTTTACTTTTAACTGTGGTGGAAAGTTGCTAAGATAAACATTTATTTTATTTGGAGAAGAAAAAGTATACATTCTAATGTTTGTGCTGACCACAGACAAGAAAAAAGACAAATAAGCTGCAAAACAATAAATAAATACCAATTTAACAATTTAAAGTGGTTCTTCAAATTAATTGTAGAATAAAGGTTATTAGAACCACAAACAGAAATTTAAATTAAACAAACAAACAGAAGAGTAAAGCAAAATAGTACAAACACTACAAAAAATAAAAAATTATTGCCAAGCTACTGAAAATAAAAGTTAAAAGAGTTTATACACGTTTGGTGGATACGATTTTTTTTATATTTTGAAAATAAATCTCTTTATCTCTTTTTTGTTCATCAAAGCTGTTTTTAATTTGTTTTTTTGTGAAATATTGATAAAATGCGAAATAGGCATTTTCCACTTTAATATATTTTAAAATAAAATTTAGTCCTGTGATTGCAAAGCTGCATTTTCAGTAGTATTTAGTATTTAATGTCACATGACCCTTCAGAAATCATTTAAGCACGCTGAACCCATGATACATGTTCCTCCCCCTCTCAGGATTCTTTGATAAATAGTCATTTAAAAAGAACAGAATTTATTTAAAATAACATTAATATTATAAATGTCTTTATATAAATGTCTTGCATCTATTGCATAATATCTGAATAAAGGTATTCAACTCTTTTAAACCACTTCTGATAGTTAGGTAGTATATGTGTGTGTGTGTGAAGTAAATAAAAAGTAATACAATTATATGAACATTATCAGAAGATTATTAACTCTTCTGTAGTAGTAGTACAGTCATTATCAATTCACTGTACTATGAAGTCTATTCATGAGAGTTTATGAGAGAGAGAGGGGCTCGTGGGCTGCCCTTGGGAAAGAGCACTTTATGAATGGCAGTGCTGTGTGGCTTAACTCCACACACACACACACACACACAGTTCTCATCGAGCCAGACTTTCCAGAGACCTACTAGCCCCACAAAAAGGAATGGAGAGAAGGAAAGGGAGGAGAGAGAGAGAGAGAGAGAGACACAGAGGAAAGAGAAAGAGAAAGGAGGGGGTGGGCCCTAGGGGCCTTAGGAGTGATTCACAACAACGTGCAGGGAAGGAAGGAAATGACTCATGTGAGTGGAGTCCAAATACAACCTCCCTGAGAGAGAGAGAGCTTTAAACTATATATTGTAAGTATTTACATGAATGGAACCTCTGAGTTTTTGTTTGTGTGTGATTTAAATTTCATCATCCAAACAAAATGAAAATGCAAGGAAAAAAGGTCTTTCCACGAGCAGATGCCATGAGATGACACACCTCATTGATGAATTTAATGCACTCCAGAAACACGTAGTCTTGGTGGTACTCGTTTACAACCTTCTCCTCCACAAAGTGTCTGGGCTCCAGGGTTGGGTGGTCTGCACACAACACACAAACAACACACTTCAGTTACACAGTGTGACCACTAGGTGTCTCCATGCAAGTCCACAACAGACTGCCAACAACAATGGACCTGAATTTAGCTAGTTTTAGGTACAGTGTTTTTAAATCGTATACTAAAACTATTAAAAACTGTAATAAAGCTGAAATTAAATGTAAATATTAGACTGAAAATTAAATGGTAATTTAAATTAACTGATGTTTAAGTATTAAAATTACTCAAATTGAAACATATTACAGCTAAATAGAAATACACAAAAAAAATCATAAAACGACAAAATCAAATAAATAACTAGAAAGTAAACTAAATATAATAGCATATAAATAATACAAAAATAAAACTCTGTCTAGATTGACCTAAAAGTTAGAACTTGCTGTTGTTAAAGATTAAAAACAGAGACATCTCCAGGCCAGGACACATTATTAATAAAATGTGCAACAAAGAAGGAGTCATTACCTATAAGCTGTGAGCTCCCCCATATGAAGGGAAGAAACTGAAAGTCATCAAGACCCCACACTCCCTGACTTCCTGCTGGCTCCATTCTATACGTCTTCTGCAGTTTGCGCATCACTCGCAAATACCTACACCAATAAGATCATAATGTTTAATGCAAATGAGTTCTTCACAGTTTTACACCATCAACGACCATGCATTAGTGCTAGGAGTTACAGATTTAAAGTATTCAATGTAAGAGTTCAAGCAATAAGATGCACTAACTTATCAAAAACTTTAAATATGATGGCCAGCTGATCCTCCATGCGCAGAGCTCCCACCTTACAAAGACAGCAGAGGAACGCAGCAAATGCCGCCTCATGGCCTGCACACAGAAACATGTTATTACTTATGCTAAATAATTCAACCAGTGGCTCCTACATGGCTGAAGCGGTTCTACAGCACCACAGCATTTTACCTTATTGGTGAGTCTGATTTGGATGTGACGAGATGGCACTGTACCACAAAATAATGGCAAGGCATTTCTATTTCTATTTGCATTGTAATTGATAGCTACACTCAAAAACAAAATTTACAGCATGAGCAGTGTAACTGAATTAACAAATAATAGACACTCATGAACGTTTTCAGTGTGAAACATGTCATGCTCTATACGAAACTAGAACATTTTAGCATACCTTAAGGTTTGTAATCCTTAATACATGTATCTGAATCATGTTAAGCTCCCAAAGCATCCAAATGTTTTGTGTTTCAACAGCACCCTCTAGTGATTCTCCAGAAGAACAACATTAAATACATACTTGGATTTTTGTATTTAATGGACCCTTTCTATTAACATTATAGTTTATTAAACTTCTACAGTGGTAAACTGAAACAGTTAATATAAGTTTTTCTATTTGCTCTAATAGCAAAAGAAAAAAAACATTAAAGTGCCTCAATGACTTTAACAAAATAGGGGAAAAAATATTAAGAGATTTATTACATTGGTCAGAAATATGTAAAATTTGCCATCACTCATTCAGCTGCTGTATTAGAAACACTCATGCAGCTGTGTTAAGTAGTATATTTGAATTTATAGTGTTATAAATGCACACAATTTTTTTAAATGTGAAAAAAAAGAAAGTAAAGATAATCAGTCTATACAAAGAGTAAATTAAAAATCTAAATGACTAGTTCATGTTTTGTCTTTATTATTATCTTTGATGTGACATTTTAATTCATTAATGAGTGACTGACAAAAGTGTGAAAAATGTATCTAACAAAAAACACATACAGAAACATAAGAAATACAATAAACACTTAGATTTATGTATCCCCAAACAGACCTGTGCCATAGTCAATCCTGGTGGAGTTGCCCACAGACTCTGTCAGGTAGACCGCAATCTCTGGAGCAGCATCATGACGCTCTGGTGGCAGAATGGCTGTGACCAAAGCCTCTGCTTCCTGCACATACACAACACTGTTAAAGCATCACATCTCATATGAACCGCACAGAAATGACATATTGCCAGTAAAAAATATTAACCCTAGCCAATTCTCATTCAATAAATGCACTAAAAAAAATTTTAATCTGAAGAAAAACTACAGGAGAAGAAAAAAAATCAAATGGATGCTGAGTATCTTCTGAAGGCCATGTATGTTTAAACTTACTAGCAATGCTTGATCAAGAATTGATACCAAAGCAAATTAAAACATAAATTGAAAACAATGGTCATATACATGTACTGACCTGGTCTAGTTTAGCATACCATGAACGGTAAGCTTTATTGCCGAAGCGAGAAGGCTGGTCGACTGGTGGTGTCTCATCGATCCAGCGATCTAATGTTGCTAACATGGCAAGCAACTTCTCCACTGTCTAATAGCAAAGAAAAGCATGCAAACACTTTTCTATGAGCTGATCCATGAACATGCATTTTGTACACAAAACTGCACAGATCACTTCATCTGTTTAATACAGTCTAGCAGCAGTATAGAGAAAAGCAGGACAGTGACCCACCTCAGACACCTGGTATTCACAGGTCAGTTTCTTTCCCTTCACACCCTCATTCAGGGTCAGAATGAATCCAATGTAGTCTGCATATGCCTACTTACGCAAAACAGAAACATGCTCAAATGGACGGTTTAAAAACTTTTAAGGGAGACGTTAGCACGTAATATATATACCAATAAATGTATGTATTTATGTAATTTATAAAATTTATTTTTGACTGAAATTGTAAGTCATTTGGTTTTGTGATTTTAACAAGTCTGCCCTCAATCTAGAATAAAACAGTTCTTTACAGGCCATTTACACATGTTCATTTCTGCTTTACACATTTCTAATGAAGGAAACCACAGAGTGCCCCTTTAACAGGAGTAATATATGCAGAGGTTCTCATTAATTGTTAGAACTGTCTGTTTAATATGTAATGGTGCTAAAAAAAAAAGCGTCAAACAATAGATATTCCTATTTTTATCTTTAAATTCCAAAGATACTGAGAAAACAGACTGATAATGAGCTATTTTTCTATCTCTAAAAAGTAACAGATAAATTGCTCTTAAGTGGATTTAACAACATACCTGTGATCTTTTCCATTTGCCCATATCAGGCACCATGCTGATCTCCTTCTTAGGCACCATAAAGTTGAAACAGACCGGATTTGTAGGCTTGTCATCCTCATGACAGGAGCCTATGCAAAAGACAAAAAATATGATGGATACAGGTCAAATTAAAATGATATTAATACTAATAATAAAACTAATAAGAACTGCTAACAACTTGTTAACAGTGTTTCTTTTCATGTAACTTAATAAACTGGTTATAATTTATTAGTAAAAACTTTCTAAGGACATGTCATTGCTAAAAAGCAATGTTTTATTCATTCAGCATTATGGAGGGGGGGGGGGGCAGTCGTGGCCTAATGGATAGGGAGTTGGACTTATAACCCAAAGGTTGCAGGTTCGAGTCCCAGGTGGAAATTGTAGGTGGTGGGAGTGTATATCCAGCGCTCTCTCCACATTCAATACCACAACTGAGGTAAGACCATTGAACAAGGCACCGAACCCCCAGGTGCCACAGCATTGGCTGTCACGGTCACCATACCTGGCCACAAGTCACTTCACTTCACTTAAATGGTAATCTGACAGAAAAGACTAAAAGTACTCTCACACAATTAGGGGCCAGTTGTAACAAATCACCCTTATAATAATTCCTTTACACAAAGGATAATATAAATGGTAGTCTAAGGGTTTACCCAAAACAGGAAAAAATGAAATATGAACCTATAACACTTTCCTAAAGAGACAATTTTCCTACTTCTCTTAACAAAAATAACACGTCCCATTTATATGCAAAGTTAGTTTCCAGAATATACTATGAATGGTAAATTATCTGAATATTGTTCTTTCTTCTTTAATATAATAATAATAAACGTTCTAACATCCCATTATACATAACCATATCAGAAAATATCACTATGCTACACTAGAACTGACAACTTCATATGCTAAAAAGTAGGTTTACCCAACGAAGTTAAAAACTATATAATTTATACAGAATTGTAAGTACATATTGCAAATAGCTAATAATACTGGGTCATGTTTTCGCAGAAAAGTCGTAATAAGCTATATATATATGCGCCACGGCACAGAGCTGTCAGACTCATCGATTCATTACGTGAGGAGCGGAGAGCTCACAATTAAGCGTTTTTTCTGCACATATGTACATCCCTTCCACTTCTTCAAGTGTTGAACAACAGCATATATATTCTGCACATATCACTGGTATCCTCGCTTCTGAATTATCCGTGTATAAATGAAGGTTTGGTTGATGTGAGTTACCTGACGGCTGCTCAGTCTCCGCCATGTTTACTGTGTGAACATGAAAACACGACCCTTCAACTCTCACCCGCAGTTTCGCGTATATATATTTTAAACTTGATCAGCGAATCTAACTGCTGTGATAAAATGTTACTGCACTGATTTGTAACATGCTTAATATGTAAACGTAGTGTTTTATTGCAAGATTTCAATTAATTATTATTAGTTGATTTCTTCTTTAGGAATTTTTATTTGTGATGTATTGTTATTAAATAATTATATTGTGTTTCGCTGTCGTAAGGATTTATATAAAAGTAAAAGTAGTGGAAACTTAGTAGGTATTGGGATATTCCGTTCTAAAGACGTTGTTTCCATCAATAAATTTGATTTTTATTTATTTATTTATTTTTACACACCGAAAAGAGACACGTGTCATTAAAGATAGGAAAAGAGATAACGTTTTTAAAGCTTTGTTGTTCCTAGGCAACTTGATCAATGAAAGGCATTGCTCAAAATGTTTTAGACGTTCAGGTGTGTTTGATTAGGGTTGAAGCAAAACTCTGCAGGGCTGCGGCTCTCCAGGACCGGAGCTCGCCACCAGTGCTTGGCAGGATGAATTACTTAAATGAGAATATGACGGCATGACGCAATAAGGGCTGGGCTTGTTGTGTTTTTGCGTCTCGAGCGCCGTCTCGCGCTGAAGCAGAGCAATGCAGCAGTGATGGCGCTCGTGTTGTATCTACTGCTCTTTCACAGTGGACCCTGACCGTGCTGATCCTGGCTGTCCCTCCTCTCAGGCCTTGATTTGGGGGCGTTTTAGTGAACTTCAGTTATGTTGGGCATTCTTGCCAGGACGATGGTGAGTAACTAATACGTATGGCCGGGTTTTTAAACATGGTCTAATTTGTTATTCGACATAAACAAGTTGTTAGTAGCTGCCTGACATTCATGTTGTTTATAGTTTAGATAGCGGTAGTGATAGGAAGTGCCGATACAGTTCATGGCAATGATAGAAACAGTGTTTACTGACAGTTGCTTAAATACTTAAGGCAAGTACCACACACATCGTGTCAATCTTTTTTTAAGGCGCAAGAATCTTATTAACGTTACATGTTGCATTACTGTCAGTCATGTGCTTACTCATGTGTTTAATATATGAGTTTTACAGATAACGTTTCCTGTCATGTGTAAATGTTGGACTATATTAGCTTTTTAATGTGTTTTAATTATTAGAATTAATTTAACTATTGGACACTAATATAGTAATACGCCAAAGTACCATATTTCTATTTGTAAGTAGAAAATTATATGATTCAGTAAGCGATTAAACTATTAACATGCCAGTCCCTGGGAATTAAAGTGTTCTATATTATGTATGTGTCTTTATTATGTATGATTTAATGCAGCTGCTTCTATATCTTGGATATTTTTAGGTCAAGGCTGGCATGGTGAAACCCTCCAGCCTGGTAAAGCCAGTGTCAGTGACACGGGTCGCTGGTCGTTACTTGGCCCACCAGGAAGGTCTGCCTAAGCTTCCAGTACCACTGTTGCAACAAACATGCGAACGCTATCTGGCTGCCCTGACTCCCATCGTGGACCCGGAGGAGCTGAATCACACCCGGCAACTGCTGGAGGAGTTTCAGAAGTCAGGCGGTGTAGGAGAGAGACTACAGAAGGGCCTGGAGCAGCGAGCCAAGAGGATGGAGAACTGGGTAAAAACTTGTTAGGTGATGCTTGGTCTCTCTTTTAAAGGGCTTCTTCTTATGTCTCATTGACTCTGTCATTTCCACTGCTAGCTCTCTGACTGGTGGTTACAAACAGCCTACCTAGACTACCGGATGCCTGTTGTTGTCCATTCAAGTCCTGGGGTCGTCCTTCCCCGTATGGAGTTCAATGACCGTCAAGGACAAATGAGGTCAGATTAGCGCTGATTAATACAGGAATAGTCCATGAATTTTTACATGGGTCATTTAGTTGGATGGTTCTTTAGAACTAAAAGTGTTCTATGTGCCTACAAAGTTTTTAATAGAAACTGTCATACAAAGATTAAAAAACATTTTAATTTAGAGATTTAGGTGTAAATATATTATATTAATATAATATGTTATATTTTGCATGCTATGCTAAAAATAATGTTAGATTATTTATATATATATATAAAACAAAAACAAAAAAATACACACACACACACACGCATAGGTAGTTATGAAATTGATCGCATGTACTTTTTGTCTTTTATGTATTTATGTATGTATTTAAAAATGTATATGTATTTTTTACATGAATATATTTATAAATATTCATGACCCTGAAGTAATGCATGTTATTTTTGTAATTCATTTTGAAAAGGTTATTTAAAAATCTAAAATGTTTATATTTTAACATGTCAATATATTTCATATGCATATATCATAAACTCATATTTCACTACAGAAGATAGAAATAACCAACTTTTTGTTGTTTCTTTTTGTTGATGAAAACACTAGTGGCCTAAGACTGTTAAATAGTACTGTATAACAAAAATAGTTTTTAGATACGTTTCATAAATTATGAATTTACTTTATTATTCTTAATGTTTTTGGTTTGTTTGTTCGTTTACAAGAGGGATTAAAATACTGATTACTTTTTGTATGTTCATTTTTTATTTAATATTTGTTCTTCCTGTGAATCAAAACCATGACCTTGGTTTTGTTAGTGCCGGTTACAGGAACTTTAACACATTGTAAATATTATTCAACGGTCATTCACATGAATTAAATCCACACGCAGTGACCCAGAGTGGCATTACTTCAGGGTGAGGCAGTTGTTTTCAGTTACCACTATGGTGACCTTTATACAGACTAACCCTCTCTTGCAAAGTTGAGCTTCGCAATTCAGATAGTACAAACTGTTGCTCTCAGAAAAGTGCTGGTCTGAAGCCAGTCTCACCACATTAACTATAGTGACAGCTTTCACATATTACTGCTAAAACAAGTCACAGATCAGCAGTAAGGTGTCTTCTGTTCTGTCAATATCATAAGTCATAAATCATACAACACAGCAGACTCTGCTGTATTAATAATAGAATTATTCATTTGTGCTATGTTGATGTTAAACATGTTCAAAATAAGTATTTTTTCCACACAGATATGCAGCTAAATTAATCGCTGGAGTTTTAGATTTCAAGAGCATGATTGACAAGTGAGTGACACATTGCATATTTGATTCTCATTCAAGTCCTCTTTTTAGATAACCAGGATATTACTAATGGTGTATAAAGTTCAAAATGTCCAGTCATATCTGTCTTTCCTTTTTGATTAGTGAAACATTGCCAGTGGAGTATCTGGGTGGAAAGCCAATCTGTATGAACCAGTATTATCAGGTGCTCTCATCTTGCCGGATCCCTGGAACAAAGAGGGACAGTGTGGTCAACTACGCCTTGGACAAGAGACCCCCCACACACATCACTGTAGTGCACAACTTTCAGGTCAGCCCATGTTCCAAAATATAGCAGTCCCTGTTCCAAATGTAGCCAACGGTAGGTAAATTGGGGACAATGTACAAAAAAAGAAATCTATTAAATATGTTTTTTATTAAATAGACGTTTAATGTAATAAATCACTGGTCTCAAACTCAATTCCTAGAGGGCCACAGCTCTGCTCAGCTTAGCTCCAACCCTAATTAAACACACCTGGATCCAGCTATTTTAAAGGCATATTTAGACAGTTTTTAGAGCTAAACTGTGCAGAGCTGTGGCCCTCCAGAAATTGAGTTTGAGAACATTTGAGTGCATTAAATACATTTTCTTGCATCCAGTGCTGAGATCTGTTAATGCCATGTTACTACCATACAACTAACTGTTTTTTTTCTCATTATGCAGTTCTTTGTGCTGGATCTATATAACAGTGACGGCACGCCACTGACTGTAGACCAGATCTACATCCAGCTGGAGAAGATCTGGAACTCCTCTTTACAGACCAACAAAGAGCCTATAGGCATTCTCACCTCCCACCACCGCAACAGCTGGGGCAAAGCTTACAACAACCTTATTAAGGGTGGGCACTGCCAAAACATAGCTAGACATACAGTGTCTTCAATGCTAGGAATTAAATAATACACACCAGAGTTCAAAGGTTTTGGATTACAGAACTAAACTATACTATTTGGGATCTTTTTTTTTTTTTTAAAGAAATTAATACACACAGGCTTTCAGTTCATTAAAAGTAAATAAATGTAAGGTTAAACTTTAAATGATTCTTAATTTATTTTGTGCCACTTTCAGATAAAACAAACAAAGAGTCTGTGAGAGCCATTCAGAAGAGCATCTTTACAGTCTGTCTGGATGCTCCCATGCCACGCGCGTCTGATGACATGTATCGCACCCGTGCTGGAGTTCAGATGCTGCATGGAGGGGGAAGCAGGTGGAACAGCGGAAATCGCTGGTTTGACAAAACATTGCAGGTTAGAGATCCATGAGTGGATGTATGTGAACTCTCACTGACAAATGAAACCTAATTCACTGATGTTGATTATAATGATGCAGTCATTATGATTAATATGGTTTCTAGTTTATTATTGGAGAGGACGGGACATGTGGGCTGATCTATGAACACGCCCCTGCTGAGGGCCCTCCCATCGTGTCACTCATCGACCATGTGGTGGAATACATGTAAGATTAACAGTGATTAAAAGCTGTTTTCCCATGGCTAGATTGTAAGTACAGCTGACGCAGTTCATATTTACCATGTATTTGTACAGAAAGTCGTCAGAGATGGTCCGTACCCCAATGGTCCCGCTGCGTATGCCACAGAAGCTTCGATTCAACATCACGCCAGAGATCAAAAAGGACATTGAGGAGGCCAAACAAAACATGAACATGTAAGAATTTCACTCTTTCTGTTAACTACATTTAAATTGATCGTGTTATTGGACACACAATGTTGAAAGTTTGAAAGTTTCTCTTCTCCTTTTCTGCAGAATGGTACATGACTTGGACATGAAGGTCAATGTTTTTTCCCATTTTGGCAAAGATTTCCCAAAGTCACAGAAGATGAGCCCCGATGCCTTTATTCAGGTTGCTCTCCAGTTGGCGTACTACAGGTAAACGTCACCAGCACTGCTTTTAATGGTGTTTGCTGTATTTATTTCTTAACTCTTACATGCTTCTGTTGTTGATGATCAGATAAGCTTATTCAGGTGATTCACAGACTCATTGTTTCAGGACTTACAAGCGCTGTTGTCCTACCTATGAGAGCGCCTCCCTCCGCATGTTCAGACTGGGCCGAACTGACACTATACGCTCAACGACCATTGACTCTGCTAAATTTGTCAAGGCCATGGATGACCCAGCCATACATGTATGGTCACCACTAGACATTTTGGTTGTAACCATATTCACATTATACTACAGTTCCAAAGTTTATGGGTCAGTAAGGTATTTTTTTGGAGAGAAATGTATATTTTTATTTAGAAATAATGCATTGAATTGATCAAAAGTGCTATGTAAATGCTTTTCTTTTCTACAAAGATATTAAACAGCAAACCTGTTTTCAGCACTGATAGCAATAATAAGAAATGTACCGAATCAGCATATTAAAATGATTTCTGAATGATCATGTGACACTAAAGACTGGTGTAATAGCATCTGACAATTAAGCTTTTGCCATTACAGGAGTAAATAAAAAATAAATTATACATAAAAATAGAAATGCAAATGCAGTCTATGTGAGCATAAAAGACTTCAAAACCAGTACAAATCTTACCAACCCCAAACCTTTGAACAGTAGTTTACATCATGACTGTAAATAAACTGCTTTATAAACATTTTGCTAGATTTATATAAACATATAGCTTGTCTTTTTGATTATCAATATCAGTATTCATTTTCCAACTGCATTTGATCCAGCATGAAAGTAAAAGTAACAATCTCAATCTGATTGACAGAACACTGAGAAAGTGGCTCTGCTAGACAAAGCAATTAAAGCACACAGAGCTTACACAGACATGGTGAGTAAATGCATGCTGGTGAGGTTCAGCTGATCGAAAGAAAGTATGTGTATCAGTCATTATTGGACTGCACTAAATATATCTCTCATTCTCCATCCTGTAGGCCATCCGAGGTCAAGCTATCGACAGACATTTGCTCGGATTGAAATTGCAGGCTATAGAGGACCTGGCTGCCCTGCCAGAGATATTCATGGATACATCATATGCTGTGGCACTGCACTTCAATCTCTCTACTAGCCAGGTACTGTCAAACAGGTGCCAGGTGCATGTTAATACACTCTTATTTGCAGAAAAAAACCCATGTGCTGTGCCAATAACTCTACACGTTGTTTGTGATGATCAGCTGCCAACAACGACTCTTCAATCTGCTAAAATCATATTACTGTAAGCCTAAAATCATCAGATCATGTAAAATTCATGATCTTAATTCATGAATTTTGTTTTTTTATTTTTTCTGTTCTCCTAGGTGCCAGCAAAAACTGACTGTGTGATGTGCTTCGGCCCGGTGGTACCAGACGGTTATGGTGTGTGCTACAATCCAATGGATACCCACATTAACTTTGCAGTCTCTGCTTTCAACAGCTGCCAGGACACTAACGCAGCACGTCTGGCCCAAGCACTAGAGGACGCGCTGTTAGACATGAAGACCCTGCTGGAGCAGACACCCAAAGCCAAGCTTTAAAGATGATTGTTTCAATTAGACTTGATCTTTGAACAGTTCAGTCAATACATTTGAGTTTACAAGAGCATTCAAAGGACAGAAATTTGAAGAAAAAGGTCATGTGATTCTTTATTGTATATTAGTTATTAAATGTAATTAAATAGAGATTTTTTTTTTAAAATTGCCATAATGTAAATATTGGCATTTGCAAAGCATTAGTTCTTTGTACATTGTTTTACATTTGCACATTAACACAATTTTAATAAATATCAAGTCTTTAATAACATTTTAAATTTTGCTTAAATTTGGTGATTATTCATCAAAATTTGTTCTTGTGCATGGCTGTCTTCTTTGGGTCTATGTAATGTTGCATATATAATTATTTAAAATATCACCGCAATGGTTTCTACTTATGGACACACTTATGGAAGAAACAGACCTGCTTAACTATTGACTCTGTGCCTTGTAATAAATATAAGAAATGAGTAATAACAATTACTATATATGTTCTGGTTCGTTGAAGGTGAATTTGATTGAAAATTGCATATCGTTGAGTGCATCATGGATCAGATAAACAATAGTTTTACTTTTGTTTATAATTGTTGTACAAATACGACTTTTCCGTAACAATCTTTCAAAGCTGCAGTTCAGTCTCTGATCCCCTATCTGTCACACTCGTCACATGCTCGTGTGTTTGTGTTACGGTTATCAGCCGCTGTGTCCTCGTGCTTACCTGTGTTCATCATCTCGTACAGAATATTTGTGCACAGAAGCCAGCGCGGTTGACTCAAAAATTATAGTATGGAAAAAGTTAAACACATTATTCCTGATTATAACGATGGAGACTTTCTGTGTCCTAAAAGTGGGTAAGTGTTGTGAAAGAATATATCATGTTGTCGCATTCATAATCTTTGAATGAACAAATGTTAAATAATTTAAAATAAATTATTTTATAGATTTTTTTTATTTT
This sequence comes from Enteromius radiatus, assembly GCA_032357445.1. Classification (NCBI taxonomy): domain Eukaryota; kingdom Metazoa; phylum Chordata; class Actinopteri; order Cypriniformes; family Cyprinidae; genus Enteromius; species Enteromius radiatus. The sequence continues at coordinate 5,441,918 of JAUCMS010000095.1, read as the reverse complement.
TTATTACTATACTCTCGAATTGAGTCTGTTTATTGTATTATAGTCTGACTAGGTCTCATTGAGTTCAACCAGTGATTTTATACAAGCTTTAGTGAATGTAAAAATTGTGTTTTGTTTTGTAACGTTAGTTTTTTTTATTGTCACCAAATTGTAATATAGCTAACACTATATCATTAGTTGAAGAAAGAAGGTTAGGATGTCTTTAAATATAGCATTTTTCTCAATTTTCTTAGACTAGGCCTTCTCCATGCCCTGCACAGAAATTCTGTTAATGTCCGTCTCGTTTTAAAACGTTATACGCTTATACTCTAATTTATGTACATTGTTCTGATTTAATTTAACACACATATAGAGCAAAAAAGAACATGTTTTTTCCCTTATTTTATTTTCCGCTTGTTGAAACCACGATGATGAGGTGAAGCTCCTCCTTCAATAATTTAATTCACATGTTAGTGATTACAGTGCGTTTCATTTGGCAGCTTCAAATCTCTACCCACTGTAGCTGATCCCATCTTCAGTAACAAGACAGGAAGAAAAAGGAGGAAGATTTTATAACGGCTATATAGTTTTTTGAGGCTTTTTAGCCTGTTCTTCTGTGACAGAAAGCTGGCGGCCATGTCAGCTGTATTTGACACTGACTATCTGTGGAGAGAGGTGCAAGGGTCAGTGCAAACAGGTCAAATGTGTCTTCTTTCATGTGGATTTAATCATAGATGCTAGACAAGATGCCTTATTGTTTTGAAATTGTCTGGTGATTAGAAAAAAAAAATGCTGCTCTGGTGATTCTTGTGTGTATGCTATCAACATACTAACTAATTGTCAGTTTTAAAGTATATAATGTTTTTAAATATTAGCATGTACTATTGAACTTGTCACTTGCAATTTTGCTGACAGTGTATGTTCAAAAGGCTTCTTCTGGCTATCCTAGCTTCTGTGTAATTTACACATAACATTATTTTGCTGTCTTGCAAAGTCTACATAGATGCTTTTCAATTCACAGCTTGTTTTCATGCACTTGAAACATTCACTGGGATTTAAAATCGCAACAGATTACATCAATATGGATGGCTGTTTAAAATATGTAAAGACATTAAATGGGTAATTGTGTCACAAATTCACAGTGTGAGATTTTTCCAAATTTAAAGTGATTTAAATTTAGTGCTAAAAAGATGTAAAGGTATAATGTGTGTGTGTGTGTGTGTGTGTTTGCATTCCTATAGGGCAAAGTTGGCCTCTCTCTTTGGTCTGGACCGAGCAGAGAGTCAGGGAAACGAGTCCTTCCAATTCACCGCCCCTAAACAGCCAAAAAAGTCCTGTGCCATATTAGGTAGGTGGTACAGCAAATAGTCGCATAGCCTTTTTTGGCAAAGCTTCATGTTCTGATCTTATTTTGAATCTTAATGCGTGCACATAATTGCTCATGGTTTAATCAGTGTTTTTCTAAAGGCCCGCCTCCTCAGAAGTCCATCCCTCCTCCATGTGCTCCAGCTGTGCTGTTTGCTACAGCTGTTCATGCATTCAGCTTGTTAGTATAAATATGGCAATTAAAGGATGTTTATGAGATTCTGAATTAGTATTAGTTCACACGTTTCTTAAATGAGCTTTGATTTTCCACCAGTGTGAATGGACAATATGTAAAGCAAGGCAAGATAGGAGCTGCTGTTTTAGGAAACCATGTCACCAAAGAGGTAAGAGAAGCTAATTAGCAGAACCTAATCTCTAGTATATATAAAATATATATCTATTTCCACTTACAGTACAAGATTCTGTTGTACGACAGTAAACAAAAGCAGATCAGTGCGGCTCAAATTCATCGTGGATTTGTTCTTACAGTGAGTGTTCTATTCTATTCTATTCTATTGTGTTTTGTCGTGTTAGATGGTGCTCTCATCAGCTCTTTATACTTGTCCACAGGTCCAACCCTGTAACTACGTCACTTACTATGATGACCAGCAGCAAAACTGGTCTTTAATGTTTGACTCTGCAAAGTCCAGGCCTGAGTTCTGTAAGGAGGTAATACTTAAACTGAATTGTTTGTTTAATTAAAATTGATGGATTGTGGTTTTGGAATAAATCTCAAAGTGTGCTAAAATGACCTCTGAGCGTGTTTCTCTCAGGTGTGCGTGGCCAGGTGGAACAGTGAGGCTTCATCAGACTCTCTGGTCACTCAGGACCTGGTGCAAGGAGAAGGTCAAGCTGTTGATGTCGGGGACACAGTGGAGGTGGCCTACTCTGGATGGCTTTTACAGAACCATTCTCTAGGACAGGTGATTATTCTCAATTATGTTGTTGTTGTCAAAATTGTTATCTACAAAGAACAATTTTTAATGAATTATGGTATAATGATTTAATTGCATTGAATCTCTCTCTGTCAAAAAAAGAGAAATAACAAATGTTAAAAGGTTTATTTTAAAGGAATAGTTCACCCAAAAATGAAACTTGTGTCTTCATTTACTCATCCTCAAGTAGTTCCAAACCTGTACGAGTTTCTTTGTTCTGCCGAACACAAAGAATATCTTGAAAAAAGGTTTGTAAACAGGCTGTTATGGTCACCTTTGACTTCCATAGTAGGAAAAATAAAAATACTATGGGAGTCAGTGGTGACCCAAAACAGCCTGGTTACAAACCTTTTTCAAAACATCTTCCAGAAAGAGATGGAAATTCATACAGATTTGGAACTACTTGAGGGTGAGCAAATGATGACTGAAGTTTCATCATTTTCAAGTTTTTTTTTTTTTTGGGTGAACTTTTCTTTTAATTGGAGAAAAGTATGTACTTTTTCTTTAACTTAAACTTTTTAAATAGTAGTCAAGCACATGGAGCCCACAGCAGCTCACTGTGCACATTCTTGTTGATTAGTCACGGCTCAATATAAGTCATGCACTCATTGAACGAATCAGTTGACTGGCAATTTAAATGAGTCTGTCTGGCATGATTGCTCTGCAGCTGGAGAGTTTCAGTGTTTCTGTCTGTTTTTGTCAGGTATTTGATTCCAATTTGGGCAAAGAAAAGCTGCAACGAGTGAAGCTTAGATCAGGCAAAGCTCAAAGGGTGAGCAGCTCTTGAACACACCCATGCTTTAAAATGATAATTAAATAAATGTATAACAGAAAAATATTGGTTCTGCCAGCTGTTGTTCAATTCAATTCAATTCAATTCAAATTTATTTGTATAGCGCTTTTCATGATACAATCATTGCAAAGCAGCTTTACACCAA
>JAUCMS010000095.1:5415520-5432111 GCA_032357445.1 Enteromius radiatus | reverse complement strand
AAATGTTTTCAGCTTTTATGGCCAGGCTTTTTCAAGCCAACTTAAAGTTTGTTCTCAAACTTTACTCATCTAGTTTTTTTTACTGTTCATCAGCTAATACCAACAATATGTTTTTGTCATTATAGCTGTGGTGTGATGCCCCAATTCTGACTAAAACTTTAGCATTACAGTTACTGCCCTTGGTGTGAAACCCCGAGTGGCGATACATTTGCTTTTACTGTACTATGCTTTACTGTAGAGAACATGCAGATATTTAAAATGAAGTTGGGGGTGGGGTGAGTGGAAATCAAATACAGAAGAGGCACAAGTGCATAGAGTGGTTACATCAAGGACGATACAATAGCTCAACAGTCATATTATTATTATCTATTCCTATTAGGTTTGAGTTAAATGAACCATTATCAAATACTTTCTTGCTTTTAATTTGTTTAAATGTTACTAGCAATAATAAAACTTTATGCATTTAGACAAATGTATAAGGTCTGTGACTCTTTGACTGGCTAGTTGTAGTGGGAGTGGGAAAAAAAAATCCAGTAACTCCTAAAGTGCTTGAAGGTTCATAGACTATGATTCCATGCAGCAAATGGGGGGGGGAGGAGCAACAATGACACATGAGGCATGATCCTGACCATGTAAGGACGCTCGCCCGCTTCAGCCGTGGTAAATACGGACCCGCTGAGATAAAGAGCCACGGCACAGAGGGCAGGACTGCAGGGCATCACTGCAGGTCTGGCAACAGCATACATGTCCACACGGCAGGAAGATCACCTGTGACTGTGACACAGAGCAGAACAGAGAAGCAAATTACAGTCTCTTTCTTTCAGAGCTGCTGAAAAGCAAATCTTTTGCGTTGCTACAAAGAATTCTATTTCAAACAAACCTTGTTCTTTTGAAAATTAAAACTGAGAATTTAATTATTAGCCTTACCTCATGTTCCATGCACACCACACACTCAGAACTGCTCCATCTATCAGAACCTGGAGCAGTGGGGGTGAGGGGGGTGCTGGGGGTCAGCGGAGGAGTGAGCTGCTGCTGAAGTGGGGCGCTTGGGGTGGATGGACCAGCTTCCAACATCTCTTTTGCTGTTTTAGGGAATGCTGGAGGGGCAAACATTTTATGAAACCCTCAATCGCAACTTAAAAACAAAGCATCACTGCAGAATCCATAAAAGACACTTCATTAAAAATAGCATCTCTCAAGAGAAAAATGTATGTTCTTACGGTCAGACAGAGTGCGCTCTCTAGCCCAGTGGAGAAGAGCTTTCTGCACTCCAACCTCATTGATCCCCAACTGCAGTAAAGCAGAAGATATTTAAATGCACGTAAACCTCTGATGATAAATTCATAGATGCGCACACTATTTAAAGCACAGAAGGAAATGTGGCGGACCTTTCTAAGGTCTTTAATGGTCATGTGTCGCAAGGCCTCAGCAGTGATTCGGTGATGAGCTATGATTGGCAGGTAGTGTTGAGCAGAGAGTTTACACAGCAGACTCCCCAGATCCGCTTCTACAGCTGCCTCCTGAGGAGAAAGGAGAGGGGAGCGTGATTTTGTGATGTAAACACAGGGTCTATGAGCCTATAGGAGAGCTGCTCTGACCTGCATCCGCAGAGACAGAGGTTTGGCATCCAGGAGCCTTTGATACTGGATCATCCAGTAGTTCTGCTGATTGGATTCACTTTTCTTCTCCATCTCCATCTGAAAAAACAAACAAACTCAGTGCCATGCTTACGAATTACAAGCAACATACATATGCATCAGTTACTTTTAACTTTACACAAATTCAACACTATGTATCTATGTAAACCCATTGACTACTACCATGAAAAATTTGCTATTTGAGAAAAGCAAACAACATTTATTACACAGTTGTTGTCCGATTTCATTGGTGATTTCAAAAATCATAAGCTTAGTAAACAGTTTTGGAGAATTTAATGTTTCCCCATTCAAAGAGATAGAAGATGCACTTGGTTGCCCAAGAGGCCTTTCAAAGATGGCTGCCAAGTGACATGACTGGTCTTAAAGAGACTCTGGTATGACCTAAATGTGACTTCAGCAAAAGGGACTGAAGCATGGGAAATGTTTCAGTTAACTGGTCCAATTTTAAATGTCTCTTTAGAGAAATCAGGAACGTTGGTCCATAATCACTTACCAAAACTATCCTGAGCTCCTCCTCCCTTTGGTCTTTCTGTTTAAGTAACTGCTGCAGCAGATCAGTCAGAGCAGTCCTCTGGTCAGCTAACACCTCCTACCACGAAAATACACACAGTAAATACACACTCACACACACCAAAAATACACAAAGGAATGATATGCCCAGAATGCTATGATAACTCATAGAGGTGTGAGCATGATATTTAAACAGGAATGGGATGGAATGGTCAAGAAATCTGAGTGTAAAAGGGAAATTTAAAAACAAGGAAGAAAAGTGATGTGTGACGCCAGAGACATTATTACTCCTCTCTATACTACACAGCATGATGAAGCACTGACAAGAAACCACCACATCATCTACTGCTGCTACGTACCTGCAGGTTCTCAGTGTCCAAATTCCTCCTCTTAACTTCCAGCTTTGTCAACTGCATTAACTCTGCCTCTATGAGTTTAATCTATGGATACAAGCATATAGTGGGGGTGTGAATGGCCCCATGGAGACATGATAAAACAGCCACCTCTTGGGTTCTGCATCGAATGAGAAGTGGAGATGTGAGAAGCATGAGCTGACTGAAACCAAAAAAAGCTTTTAATGACTAGAATGACTACACAAGACCATCCAAAACATTACTTACGTTAACATTATATAAGCTAACCACAAAATACCCACCAAGTATTTTTTGTTAATGATTATACTACCATTCAAAAGTTTGAGATCAGTCATTTTTTCTAGGAAATTAATCAACATATTTAGCATGGCCATATAAAATGCATCAATCCACAGGTTATTACACATATCTATTTTAAATAAATGTTTCTTAACACAAATCTCAGGCTTGAGAATAAGAAATGAATGAAATTAAACTGTTTCAGTGTATTTTTAATCAAATAAATGTAGCCGTGGTAAGCATAAGAGAGTTCTTTCAAAAAAGATCAACCCCAAACATCCGAATGGTGCTGTATGTTAATAAGTGACAATGCTGATTAAATTAAAACTCCTTCAATTAACATGTAGTATAATCTTATTGGCTCTTCTATCCTAATAAAACTTTAATCAGCATACCTGATTACGGATATAAGCATGCACACTGTCCTTCTGGAGTTGGAGGGCTTCAAAGGCGGCCTTCTGCATTTCCTCCTGCAGAAAAAAAGCCAATTAGGGTTAATCATTCTAGACCTATCAGAAAACCTGTAATATCTACAGTAAGGTATTTTGCCTGTGGAATGAATAGATGGATGGAGAGCAAACTAGTTTTTAAGAACAGTTTTCAATTTGTGTACATTTTAGGTTAGTGATTTAAACAGTTACCTCTTGAAGGATCTGACTAATGCCTTTGCTTTTGTCTAGCTGCTGCAGGGACAACACTTGGTCAAACTTCCTATCCATATAGTCCAAACTAAATGAAGGGAGGAAAAAGAAAAACTAAGCAACAAGAAAAAAATAGGACAGTTTCCTTAATAGTTTATGCTTGTATGGCTTTTTGGGGGGAAAATTTCAAAATCAAAGAATATCAATTTGAAATCCAAACAAGTGATGTAAGAGTAATAGGGTAAAAGATTGCTAGGCAGTGTTCAAAACCATATGCATTGGTGGGAACTGAAGCACCTCCTGCAGGTCTCGGACACCAGAATCTGTGTCTTGGCTTCCCTGGCCTCCTGAAGTAACCTTAATGAGTAGCTCTCTGACAGCATCCTCTGCATGGCACCTGCAAACATGTAGCCTTTTCAGAACTACTGCAAACAGTTAACTTTGTTTTTTCACTGATAAGTCTAATTCAAACTATGTCTTCCAAAGCTCCAACATGTCTGGAGCAGCTTGTTTCATCAAGAGCTTCTAATGACTTTCTTAATACATCTAAAAATCAAATATCTGAAACAATAAGGCAGTTTTAATGATAACTGTAATTTCTAAAACTCACTTGCCACTTCCTTCTTCCTGAGAGAGTTGGCTTCATCCTGTGTGATGGCAGTAAGGTGTTCCATTCGTATACTAAAAACACAACAAATACATAATTAAATCTCTTTTCAAATAAAAAAAGTCCCAGATTTTTCCATTTCCCAATGTGTGTGACTAACATTGTTATGTTACAAACAACAGATTCTGATACACACTGTAGTGTTTGTAAAACCACAACTTAAAGTAGCACTCCTGACATCTCCAAAAATACCTGAATGTAACAGTAAATGTTAAACTTCAATCTGTTTGCTGTAGAAGCACCACAACAGTGGCACTGTCCAAACAGCTCAGTGCTTGCACTAAATCTGGACTGAGCTTCTCTTAAGTGGCGCCATCAGAAAGAAAGAAATTCACTTAGCAAGAACCGCATTGATGGCAGGAGCCCATATTCCATTAGAGAGTTTAACCCACGCATAATTTCCACTCACCGGTCTTCCTCCAGAGCTTGCAGAAACTCAGCGCTCTTTGCCTGGCTATAATCAAATAAGCACAAATGCACAATAAATCACCACCCTTCAATTACAGAATACTAAAGGATTTAGCATGACTAAAGTGATAATGATAGCTAAAAAAAATATTTTAAAAGATAGATATTTTAAAAATTGTTAACACGGTACCCTCACCGTTTGTTATCAAGTAGGAGGTCAGAGATCCGACTCATGATATTGTTCTCTGCCAGACGTACTTTATCCAGCATTTTCTGCCTCTCTGTTTCCTGGGCCTTCTGCTGCTGAGACACACCTAACTCCAACCGTTCCTGCTCCTGAGAGACAGAATAGCACAGAGACATGTCTCTCTGACAAGGTCATGGTAAATGAAACATGGTAAATGTTTTTATAGCTAAGTGTAGTGACTGTACAACCTGTTGCATTGCTTCATTTTGTTCAGAATTAACAAAATTAAATTAAAATTAAAGAAATGTATAATGTAATAAAAGTTGTCTACTATAAATACATGCAATACTTTAGACATTGCATTAAAATAGAAAAGAGTTCTTAAATTTAAGCTGCAGTACATTTTTTTGTTCTTTTTGTGCTACACCTATAACAGGGTCTCTCAAATCTTACCCTGGAGGTCCAATGCACTGCAGAGTTTAGCTCCAAACCCTAATCAAACACACCTGAGATCAGTGTCGTAAGGATCATTAGAAAATCACAGCTAGGTGAGTTTTATCAAGGTTGGAGCTAAACTCTGCCATGCACTGGACCTCCAGGGTAAGATCTGAGAAACCCTGACCTATAATAAGTGTTTATATTTGGACTATTTAGACTGGTTTGGGTAGGTAACACTGCAGAGTAGCTCAGTACCTGTGTGATTTATCACAAGCATAAAAAGAAAGAAGTAGTTCCAACTATAATGTTCTTCAGCAAGATGCACACAGTTCTGTTTATTATCTATTAGAGTGCCAAATGTTACACACTGCAGCTTTAAATAATGCATCATATGTTTGTAAACCCCATTCAACACTACAATAAAAATTGCTACCAGTTTGACAGACAGCAGGACATCCTCTTTGCGGGAGTTGTTGAGAAGGAGTTGAGTGTGTTCTCTCTGTTTCTCTTCAAGATCTTTCTCAAAGATCAACTTCACCTGCTGTTTCTGCTCCTAGTCGAGAAACAGAAAGAACGAGATGTAAATAGTACTTCACTGGACGATCCAGCATTAACAAAAAGAAACCAAATCAAACATACCTTTCTTTTCTCATAGTCCATGAATTTGCTCTGCAATGTCAGGTAGAACATGTTACATTAACAGATCAAATGGCATACTATATTTTTAGGCACTGTTTGAAATGGCTGGTAAATAATGATGACTGACCTGCCAGGCCATCTCTTCACCATCAACGCAATCCACCTCCTCCTTGCCTCCATCATGCTCCAGCACAGGCAGCAGATACTGGGATGGAGGGCAATACTCCAGACCCATCTCTAAATCCAATTAAACAACCCAGCAGAACAGAATGACCTTCACGTGGGGTTGCACTTTTATATTTAAACAGATCCTGTGCATAATGTGTATTGTGCACATCATGTACATATCAGCATATATCAGAAAGTAATAAAATCATACTGTGCACCTGAACAGAGGTAGCGCTGCACTTCCTCCGTGCCACCCAAGCACACTGACGGAGGTGGATATCTCATAACCTGTGCATCCAGGATCAAGCTCTGACATGCCACATATACACATAAAGACATGAAGACGTCTTTGCAGAGATCACATTATAATTTGAGCTTGTAAAAACATTCGCCAACATCTTAAATATAGGCTTTTGATTTAATATACTCACTTCCAAAGTTCGAACATTGGCCAGTTCTTTAGGTAATTCTCTAATGCTGTTCTCGCTTATGTCTAGTGTACGTAGGCTACTCATGCGTCCCACAGACACAGGAATGACAGCAAGGCTGTTCCCTGTATCCATCAAAATATTTGTTCATTTAAAAGGCTTTCATTTGATGTTAAAATAATAATAAAACTCTTACAGAAGATTTGAATTACTATAAAAGTAAAACTACTAAATATACTGCACAGTGCTTCAAAATAAATAATAACGAATACCTTTTTGTGCCAAAATTATTTTTAAAAAGCACAAAACACACCTTTCACGTTAAGTGTCTGTAGATTGCGTAGATCCCCTATAGAGTCCGGCAGCTGTTTAATGTGGTTCTTCTCTACATTCAGCACCTTCGAGAAGAAATCAAGGTTGTATATAAGCAACAAATATGAAGGATACTAATTATTAAATATAAATAAAATTCAAATAAATAATGCTTAGATAAATAAAAATAGAAATATAAGCCTACTGTTTTTTACTACAGGTCTTTGATGCATTCCCGCTTAATAAAAATACTAATTTAAAATATAAAAAAGAAATTTGATAACCCCAAACTTTTCACACACTAGCCTACCTAATGCTACACAGTGATATATACAATAATGCCAACAGCTCTTTTACGAATCAGCAACATCAGTATTCTGTTTTCAAATGCTACACAATAAACAAAAAATCACAATAAATATACCTGCAAGGACAACAACTGCCCAATGTCACCAGGAAGTGATGTGAGCTTATTTCCATGCAGGTCCAACACCTTAAAAATTGACACACAGAGATGTTGTCAGTGGACAGGTGGGTAACATGGTTATTTGCTTGGCACTGCTGTCACCAATCAATTTCTCTCACCTTTAAAGTTGCTAAGGCACTAATGCAGCAACCTTTAGGAACAAGTGACCTCAGGTCATTTCCATGAAGAATTAACACCTGCAATTAAAGTGGAAAGTTGTGAAAGATCTGATTCCCGCCAAAGGTTCAGTGAACAACACTGCAGTAAATAAGACTCACTTTCTTCTGGAGGACTTTACATATGGAGAAGGCACTGGAGGGAACCTGCAGACAAGCATTTTGTAAGAACTGTTGTGATATGGATAGAATTTCAGATATGATTCATCCTCTGTCTTAGATATTAGGAAATTTCACCAGTGTGTAAAGAATGATATTAGGGCTTTGTGTAATTTACCTCTGTAAGATCACAGGCAGAAATGTCCAGAATATCATCAGCACCTGCTTCTTTGGCCTGCACAAAACAGACGAGTGTTAAGATTTGAATCAGTGCACTGCGACAGTAGGATGTTGCCCCCAATAAATAAATAAATAAAACTCACCAAGCATAGCTGGTATTCCAGGCGTTTTATGGATTCCTCACTTGGTTTCTTCTTTTTGAAGAACAGAAACATCCTGAGGCAAATGAGATTTTGTTTGCCTAGTCAAAACCCTACAACATCCACAAAAGCCACTGGATGTTAGTGTGACACTTGACTGACTGTGGTGTTGACATTTCCAAAGAAACAGAAACAAAACACAGTTGTAACAGTGTAAAAGTAGAACAGTGTAAACAAAATCAAATAACTTACGACAAGAAACACGCAAATATGACACAAATTATGATCAATCGATACTCATAGGACTACACAAATATGACATTTTTGACTAGACTTTGATGGTTACTGAAACCTAGTCTTGAAACCAAATAGCGTGAGATATTAATAAATGTATATACCGTACGCGCAAAAAAAAACGAATATACGCGATTAACTGCTAAATTAAATAAATAATTTCATCAAAACACTGGCTTCTTCAAATGTTTCATTATTAATTTATTGTCCGTGTTACCTAGTATACTCCCTCTCTGCCAGTACACACACACACACACACACACACACACCAGGAACTACTTCTCTGACGTTGTGAATGACGTAATCCTCTGGCTGCTAGCGGAAACACGTGACCTCCACAGTAAGCGGACTTACGTCACCGCCACACTAGGCGGAAACACGTGACCTCCACAGTTAGTGGACTTACGTCACCGCCACACTAGGCGGTTGTTCGGTTCTCGCGATACTTCGTGGCCTTTATATTGGTGGCGCCACACTTCGTCGCTCTTTTCCATTTTCGCTTTTGTGGTGAAGGTGCAACACTTTTCGGTCGTCCCGAATCCGGGTTCATCCGACACCCTCACCAATTCAAGTCGAACTCAGCTCAACATCATCTGATACACCATGCCTCCTAAATTCGACCCCACCGAGATTAAAGTTGGTATGTCTGGAATACGGTAACCGTTTGATGATGTCTGATTAGGTCTGAGCGGCCATGCCTGCGCCTTGGCCTCTCGCGTGCTGGGACTAATAAATGAGTAGAAAGGTAAAACTACAAAAAAGTACCTAAAGGTGTAGCTTCGTTGAGCCAAACTGAGTGTGAACTTGCATACAGAATATAAAGTATTTAGTTTATCCTACAGGCGTATATTTTTAAATGCTATCTAACGTTAGAAGTATCTTTACTAGCTGTAACGTTAGCTTCTCCGTGCATGTTGCATTGTTTTCGATTCGATTTGACGTTGTGACTATATAAAAACTAACTTCACACTTCTGTGGTCTTTCATGCAAAATACCTGTTTCTTGCTGTAGTGTTACAGCACTCAAGGTAACGTTAGGAAGATGACGTGTTTTCAAGTGCTGCTGTAAGGGCGTCTAGCACATTGACAAAACCGTACCGAAGCTATAATGGTTAGTAGTCTTGTGAGGTTAATTCACTCAAATGTAAATTTGTCATCGATTACTCCTCATATCGTTCCAGATCCGTAAGACCTTAATTCATTTTCGGAACTTTATGTAATACCAGAGCTCAGAGGCATACACAGCAATGCAGCTACCACGTCCAAGCCCCAGAAAGAAGCTCACTAGTCATTTAATAATTTTATAAAGCTATAAGATTACACACACAAAATGACCAGCATGTTAATGTCGTCATAGTGAGGCATTTGCAATGTAACTTGTTTTTACTCCGAGCTTGCAAATATATGAACCAGTTATCCTTTAGAAGGATAACTGTAAGAGCCAATTGTGTTTTCTAGAATGCATGATGTAGTAATTAATATAATTTACAAAACTTTATTTGGTAAATTTGAGCTTCCAGCAGTAGTAGTAGCTGCAAAAGTGGTATAAGAACCTGCACCAAGATATGCCACATTTTTGTAAGCTTATGTCTATGAAAAAAATGTTTTTAGTAACACTGCATACCTTAGGGTTAGGCTGATGTCTGTTAGTGTAGTGGTGCCTTGGCATGCCAACCTCAACACCTTGTCATAGGGTTTTAATATTGACCTTGAATAGAAGGTCAATTTAAAAAAAAAAAGATGACTCTAACACCATCTAGAAGTTATTTTATTAGTGTAGTTTTTGTAATAAAGCACATTAACGCTGCTTTTTTTTCTCCCCTTCTAGTGTACATGAGATGCACAGGTGGAGAGGTTGGTGCCACTTCCTCGCTGGCCCCCAAAATTGGACCTTTGGGTCTTGTAAGTATAGTTATCTTGCTTCCATTCTATGTTAGCCCCCCGCCACCGTCCTAGTCTTTAAAAGTGACTTTGAACAATCCAGTGGAGGCTTAAAGTAATCCAGCTTATGGAAGCGGAGTGGCCCCAACCTAATGGCTATCTCTGCGCTGAAAGGCTTTGAACAAACCATTTGTGTCATAAATAGCTGTATACTCATCTTTTGTTCTCTATTTTCCTCAGTCCCCTAAAAAGGTGGGTGATGACATCGCAAAGGCCACCAGTGACTGGAAGGGCCTGCGAATCACTGTGAAACTGACCATTCAGAACAGGCAAGCAGCGGTAAGTGCCTGAAGTATTTCAGCTTTTACATTGGCTTTTGTGGACATCTAGCCTTTAGATGCTTACAGGTCATGTTATTTCTCTAGATTGAGGTGGTGCCATCCGCTTCAGCCCTCATCATCAAGGCACTGAAGGAACCGCCCCGTGATAGGAAGAAGGTCAAGAACAGTAAGTAACATTTTACCCCACCTCAATAATATACTATGTTAGTGGAATAGTTGTTGACTGTAAGCCTCCTGCCACTGTGCTTGTCTGTAAGAGTGACTTTTGTACTGCCAAAGGAAGGCTAATAGCGACCCAGCCCTAGGAAACAGGGCTGCCCACCTTAATGGATAACTCTGTGCCGAAAGGTCTGGTACAAGTTCAATTGGAGATGGCCAAATTGTTGTGACGCGCACTTCCTTTTAGAAGTTTGTGGTCTGTAAGAATTGAATTCTTTAATTCAGGATACTTTAAATTATAAAAGCCACTTATTGTATGGCTGTTTGGGGGGGGCGGGGTTATGCATTCAAGCTCTTCAAAATTTGTTACACAAGAAAACATTAAAATAGTCTCTGAGCTAATAAACTAATACAATGTGCATTAGCATTCTATATGTGCCTGATATTTGTATCATGTTTGCATTGTCTCTTGTAGTTAAGCACTCCGGAAGTGTTACCTTCGATGAGATCGTCGGCATCGCTCGGGTCATGAGGCCACGATCCATTGCCAGGGAACTTAGTGGTATGTAGTTTAAGAATTTATGTATTTAATAGCAATATTTATTGATCAGCCTCCCGCCACTGTGCCTGTCTGTAAAAGAGACTGAGTACTGTCCAGAGGAGGCTAATAATAACCCAGCTTTAGGAAGCAGGACTATCCATCTCCGTGAATAACCCTGTGCCAAAAAGACTGGAACATGCATTTTAATTTATTTTTTTTTTCTCTTTAAAGAACAACTGTACAAACTAATCTTGTTCTTGGTTTCTCAGGTACCATTAAAGAGATTCTTGGTACAGCTCAGTCTGTGGGCTGCACCATTGATGGTCGTCTTCCCCATGATGTCATTGACGACATCAACAGTGGCGCAGTTGAATGCCCAGCTGTAAGTATTAAATGGTTTTTGAAAAAGGAAAAAAAAATGTTTGGTGCCTTTTTATCCTTTTTAACTGTTTTGTTTTCTTGCAGGAGTAAAAAACAAAACAAAGGATTGAAGAAAAAATAAAAGCCATTTAAAATAAGTCAAAGTGTTTTGATTTATTTCAGTTGTTGTAAAATGGGACTTAATTAAAACGCTGTAAAACATGAACCTAGGTCCTTTTTATATATATATTTTTTTTTTTCATCAGTTTTGTTAACTTTGACACTACTGATTTAAGCTTATTTAAGATGACATGGGGAACCTTTGAGTTTAAAAAGGAGAAAAATACTTCATTGTGTGACACAGTACCATCTTTTGAACACTCAAAGGACTGAAGATGGCTGGCTTTTTTGCAGTAAGATGCACTCGACAATGAAAGAACCATTTTGCAATTACATTTATTTGAAAGAAAATGTAATTCCCAAGGTGTATAAAGATTCTGTACAAAAGTATGCAAGCCTGACTTTAAAACCTGGCTTAGTATAAATGTTTCACAACAACCAAAACCTTGTTTACAAAATTGGAGCAGCTTGATGTTGTTCTAAATTAACAAGCATTTTTCTCCATTTCTTGACTCCAGTAACATTAAGTTTGCTAAACTCTGTGGGGAATTGCTGTTATGTATTGCTGATTAAAGTGAACTTGAGAAGACTGCCATTTCAGTTGAAATATACCTCACTGTATTCAAAGGAGCACTCTGCAGGAAAGTTGCCTTTTTTTTTTAAACAGTTGCTCAATTTTCATAGTGAAACATTTGTATTCAGCACCATAGGCTTGTTCTTGTCCCACCATTAATGTGGAAACTATTATTTGCCATGGTTGACAGAAACCAGGACAGACTGAACAAATATAAGTCCTGCTTGCTCTCAGTTCTCTACATCCTCTTCCTCCCCCTCATTCTCTCCCTCCTGCTCATCATCCATGTGCTCGTCTTCCTCTTCATCTCTACTTTTGTCGTTCTCGTCTGTGCTGTTTTTCTTCTCTTTGTCCTTGCGTTTTTGCTCAGATGCCTCCTTCTTGCCTTTCTGGCCTTTCTTGTAGGCTGAAAAAAACAGCACATAAACAAGTTACACACAGGTCAGACGATTTCAAACATTTCTGGACCTGGTCTTAACATGGCATTTACCTTCAAGTGCTTCCCGCAAGGGTTGCAAGAAACGCTCAAACTCCATCTCCTCCATAGCTGACATCACATCTCCAGCGTTCAGTGTCTTCCTTTTTGCTTTCATAGCAAAATTGTTTGCACTAGTGTCAACAAAACAGTGAAGTTTTGGGTGGGTTTCCAGAATATAGCTTCTCATAACAAAACGTATGATAACAATAACGTATGACTTACCAAGATGTTGCATAGAGAACGAAAACACTGGCTGCTTGAGATATCGCTCTTCTTGCCTCCTTGGAGACGTTAACTCCGTCTGGCAACTAAACACGAAGAAGACAGGTTGACTGCATACTATTAAACACATTATAACTGGCTGTAGTGCCTTAAAAAGACAATTAACATGACACGTATCTATTGTTTTGTCTTAAGCTATTTTTCGGCTAATTAACGCGTGCTATGTAAATAACTAGCTGTGTGCTGACACTTACCGCTTCCTTTATGATCCGTGTGATAACGGCATTGGGAAGATTGAGGTCCTCTGGTCTCTCGGCCATTACACTGAATACACACTTAAAAGAGATGCAACACGATGATTTAATGCGTTTTGTTTTATTAACCGATTTGTGTTGATTAACATACGTGTTCAGATGTCAAACTGAACAACCGCGAAAACTGTGTTAGCTTAGCCGTCCAACTTATCTGAGGGTGAACTGACGCCAACTAACTTAACAATATAAAATGATTGAACTACGTTAAATAACAAATTTCGTTACCTTAAATACGCGTTAGATTAAATATCTGCAAATCAGTTTCCCTACAAAACACGCGAATATGGACAAAAGCTACTGTGTTTCAGTGTTTGCAGCCCGCTTGATCATCCAAACCCATGCGTTAACCTTTCACCCCTCACTGCTCTACCCGCCAACCAATAGCCGTTCAGTTATGACGTCAATTTGTAGGCTAACTGGTAGGAATTGTGTGCGTGGTTGCGTATTACGTGAGACTTTTACGTTTTCTCGTGAATATAATTGACACTGAAGTCGCTTTGTTTTTTTTAAGCTACAATACGATGATTCCTGGTGGCAGTTGTAGTCCTGTGTCAGAAAAAAATCACAAGGTCTATACTTATATTTTAATCATAAAAAAAATCTACTTATTATGCTATATATTTGGGATTTCTCTCTTTTTTTGGTGAATTAGGAAGAATTGCGCGTTGGTGTTTCGATATGAAAAAAATGCATACAGTTTATATAAAACGGTAAAAAAAAAAAATCAGTTTCAGTGTTTGTTGGTTTCAATTGGCTGGTGAGCTGTTGTTTTTGGACCACTTAGCACCATTTAGATGGCAGTTCTAGCTATTTATCTGCATCTCAGATCGTGTGAAGTAGCTATAAACTCAGAATGTCAGAATGGACCTCTGTACAAACTGAACGTTTTGTTTTTTCTTTACAATTCTCCTTCTTGCTCATTTTATCGTAAAACAAGTCCACATGAATAATGTGTTTATTTTGATATTAGTGGGACTTTCTAAAGCATGTGCAGTGGTCACGTAGCAATGCAGTGCAACTGCTCAATTTACACGGAATGCATATTGTAGTAATTTCATGGTCTTGCAAGTACGTTTGTTAATGTTCTCAGATCATCTCCATTTATAGCATAGGCTTCAAATGTTTGAGAGTATTGCTTGCGTGAGAATGAATGAGAAACATGCCGCACTGCTTCGCTGTACCAAATAATGAAACACACACACATATATCATAGCATTATACTTTCCTGATTTGCCTAAAGTAGCCTATATAATGATGATTAATGGTGAGGCTTTATGAAATTAAATGGATTTATAAATAAATAAAGTAGCTAGTACATAAAGCATACCACATGTGTGGTCCCCTTAAAATAGTAGTTAAGGTTATATAAAGTATTGCATGTAGATCTTTCCATAATGAACAGACACATAAAAGTGAACTGCCGGTGGTCGCGACTTTTTTTTACATCTTTATCACACTTTAATGTTTGCCATACAATTGTGTCAACCTCAATTGTGGTAAATGGCAAAGACTTTCCATGATATTTTCCCCCTCTTTCTTTGATGCTCATCAACCATGTTGAGGTGGGCTTAACATATTAGCTCATAAAGCAGTTAACATTTAACACCATGTTGTCTTTTTATAGAGATTGCTTCGTTCTTTTTCTTCACACTCAGACAGTGATGTCATTCAAATGCTCACGTTTTAAATGACATCTTTAGCTCTGGATGTGCCTTAGCATGGCTGCAGTTTACATTACTAGCTAATTAGGAGAAACCAGACTTAAGAAGGATCTAATTCAATCTAACAAAGGGCATCACTTTTAACAATGTTATTCTGAGTCTCAAATGAGGTCAAAGTTTAGTCTTCCAGACACCACAAATCATATATTTGATTTTTCCACAATATGGAAAGAGAGTCTGAAGTCGTTGCCTTTATGACAATTCTCTTAATTAATGGGAAACCATTAGATAAACACTAACATTCATACACATCTGTACACCTGAATAACATTTGGAAAATTGTGGAGGTGATTTTGGTATTGTAGTGGTAGTGTATGACAGCAACACCAGGTGTCACTAATAATACTAATAATACTTCTCTCTCATATAATTAAGACCATCTCTATTATGGGAATGATTGTTAGTTAAATAGTAATTTTTTTCCCTTATATGCCTTCAGTGTATGAAATTCAACAGGAAAATGCTGGTTGTCAACTTTGATTAGAAACACAATAATTGAAACAGTCACGTGTCACCTCCAAAGCAACAGTCTCCTTTATTTTACGTTTCTAAACAAAACAACAGCAACATTTTTCATTTGTAAAAATGCTCTAATCAACTGAACTGTATCACGTGACATGTAAACTATTTATATTTCCATATTATTTCTATTCACAAGTATAACTGTTCTCAACCTTCAGATATTGATGCACAGTTTATTTATTTCCAGTGTTTTTTCATGATTAGAGCATATATTATAATAATTTTTTATTAAGACAGCAGCATAATGCTAATATGGGACTTCAAGAAGAATTCAAACCTGAAATATGTTTCTCAACTATTCAGCAGTAATTTCTAACTTAGTGTTTTTTGTAGTGAGATGAAGTCATAAAAAAACAGAAACTAAAGCATTGTTTTTATGAAGGGTAATGTGTAATTGTTGCCGTTGCTTATAAACAGTTGATCATGACTTCATTTAAGAGTCTTTAGGAGTTTCCTGAAATGAATTACTAAATTAAATCCACTTTAGTATCTGGATTCCACTATAAAATCTATTGATGACTGCAGTGACAAAAATAGGGAAGTGTATAGGCTTGGTCAGAAGGCTGCAAAACTATTGTTTTAATTAAATGGAAATTTCCAGCAAGAAAAGTTTAGTTCAGCCAAACTAAAAAAATATTGTTGCCCAATCATGCACCAAAGTTCTGAAACATTTTCTTGTTAGAGTCTTTGTTAGAGTTTATCCTGTTACAACCAATATTTGTAAGAATGTTCACCTTCCACTATAAAGGCCATCACTTATTATGACTAGAACTCCTAGTCACGTGTTTCCACAGGTCACAGTTCCTAAGGGAGGATAGGAAGTTTGAGAACCCCACTCTCATTCGTTTCCTTTCAAGGTTCAACCAAGAAAGTTTTAACAGAAACAGGAAAGTCCATCGACCAGCTCACTCCAATAGATGTTCTCAGGAAAGGCCACAACCAAAAGAACACATAAATACTGCCATCATTGTCTGGACATTTGTCTGCTTCTGCTTTAAGTAAGACAGGCCTCTCTCTGAAGAGGTCACCCAAAGGCTTATTCTGATGGAACTTTGCATTTGAATATATTGCAAATTCACAATAATAGTCTAATTTAATGTCCTTTTGCTGCAGAGAATACCTGAGTTTCAACACTGAACATTTTCCGTTAATATATCACTGCTTTGTACTTTGCATTTTCATACAGAAAGCTTCAGTGTGCCATATTTTCCCTCAAACTTTAAAGGTGCCATAGAATGGAAAACTGAATTGACCTTGGCATGGTTGAATAATAAGAGTTCAGTACATGGACATAA
>JAUCMS010000095.1:5386336-5411028 GCA_032357445.1 Enteromius radiatus | reverse complement strand
CCCTTACCTAAGCTACATACCTTCTATGTACATATCAGACAACAATTTAAAATATTCTCTCAATGCATTCTATGGCAACTTTAAGAACTAATTGATTTACAGTATATGTGAGACAGGGGAAGCACTGATAGAAATCATAACAGAGACCCCCCATTGAGCGGCTTCCAGACGCTCCAAACACAATACATACAATAATCCAGAAGGGTGGTGGAGCGGAGGCGGAAAAAGGGTAGAGCTGGAGGGCCAGGTTCATGCAGAAACGGGCTGAAGCATGGAGCAATGGTGGGCCTGGAGGATGGAACAAAGGGGGTGGCACATAGAGCCAGGGTGACCAAGGAAGAACAAGAAGCCGCAGCAGTGCAGGCAGAGCAGGGCGCCACAGTAGAGCCAGTCTAGGGGGCCATGGCGGTGTGGGCAGAACCGAGAACCATAGCGGTGCAGACAGAGCTGAGAGCTGCCAGACCTGAGCAAATGGACCGCAGGACACCAGGGCAGAACCCCATCATCGGTGATGATCAACTGTGGCTTGGCTGGGCTTGTGGAGATCAGTGACGGCTTAATTTGACTTTTTGCAAGCTTTTATTCAAAGGCATGGTCAAACAGGCAGGGTAAAAAACAATGGCAAACAGGTATGTCGGAGGCAGAGTTCAAGGAAAAATTTGACATATGACCTGGATATTTCTTGAGATCAGTTCTTTTTCCACATTAAAAAGACAGATTTCAAAGCAAGGAATTAGGTCAGTATTCCTCGAGTATAAATGCTTAACTTAAGATTTTTGTATTTATTTTTTTGATTCCTACTGTTTTGAGATTGTTTTAGTTTCAGCAGACGTCGTTTCTATTGCTTTGCAGACTCTGTGTGGCAAGTCTAAGTGTTGCCATGGTATTACTTTATTAGTTGGTTCAGTCTCTATTGCTTTTTTACTTCTATTTTTAGGCAAGACTTTTATTATTCTGTCCCCAGGCAGACAGACAAATATATACACACTGATTTCCCACTGTGCAGTTTTGACATGCTTCTCTTGTTAATGTGCAGAGCTGCTGATCCCTCTCTTGACTGTTTTCATAGCAATGCACAGTGTGTTTAAGACATCAACAAGTATATGTATATGTTTTATCTCTAATTTTTCATTCTTTGAGCATTCAGGATGGCCATCTGCTTTGTCTGACAAATACTCAAACTCATACTTAAACTTAGAAGTATGTGTAGAAACAAGAGGCAATTAAGGTAACTTAGGTTATTGAGTAATACCCAAGATTTGATGTGTACAATTGTTTTGTCATGTCATTAAGGTCTTGTTGGTCTGAAGTACTGTGCTGATCATTTAAAAACAGCAAATTGCATTATTTTTGTGCATGACCATATTCTACCCATAATCCTCCCCAAAACCTAAACTTACATCAACTACCATATTATCAAGCAGCAAATTAATAGGTTATTGTGGCAACAGTTGTAGTTAATGGTTTGTTAATGCAAGAATTGGACCTTAAAATAAAGTGTGGCCAGTGCTTTATTTTTGACTTTGTTGGGCCCAAAAATAAGGCACAGAAAAAACAATTAACCACAAAACAGATGTCACTGTGGTGAAAATGTTCTTGGCGTTCAGAAGAAGCATACTTTTGTGATGCATGTATGCACAGATTAAAGACTAGTTAAATAAACTAATCACAGAGAAAACTTTTGGACTCATCCTCATGCTATTCCAAACATGTCTGACTTATGTGTAAATGATGCCAAGACTTTGTGGTAACACTTTACAATACAGTGGGTATGGAAAGTATTCAGACCCCCTTCGATTTTCACTCTTTGTTATATTGCAGCCTTTTGCTAAAATCATTTAAGTGCATTTTTCCTCATTAATGTACTGTACACAGAGCAACCCCATATTGACCGAAAAACATAGAATTGTTGACATTTTTGCAGATTTATTAAAAAAGAAAAACTGAAATATCACATGGTCCTAAGTATTCAGACCCTTTGCTGTGACACTCATATATTTATCTCAGCTGCTGTCCATTTCTTCAGATCATCCTTGATATGGTTCTGCTGATCATGAGGTCAAAGGAACTGCCTAAAGAGTTCAGAGACAGAATTGTGGCAAGGCACAGATCTGGCCAAGGTTACAAAAAAACTTCTGCTGCACTTAAGTTTCCTAAGAGCACAGCGGCCTCCATAATCCTTAAATGGAAGACATTTGGGATGACCAGAACCCTTCCTAGAGCTGGCCGTCAGGCCAAAATGGACCTATCGGGGGAGAAGAGCCTTGGTGAGAGAGGTAAAGAAGAACCCAAAGATCACTGTGGCTGAGCTCCAGAGATGCAGTCGGGAGATGGGGAAAGAGTTGTAGAAAGTCACCCATCACTGTCATCCACCAGTTGGTGCTTTATGGCATAGTGGCCCACTGGAAACCTCTCCTCAGTGCAAGACAAATGAAAGCCCACATGGAGTTTGCTAAAACCCTTCTCCAAACCCTCAGGACCTCAGACTGGGCCGAAGGTTTACCTTCCAACAAGACAATGACCCTAAGCACACAACTAAAATAACGAAGGCGTGGCTTTACAACAACTGTGTGACTGTTCTTGAAGACCTAAAAATTTTAATGCACCCACTAACAGAATTATTATGTTATTAAAGGAAATTTCAAAACCTCATAGAAATCACTAACTTCTAATGAGTGATGATCTCCTAAATTGTGCATGAATTTCAAGCATTTGCATCATGGTGCCACTAAAACATCCTTACAATATGCGACCCAACTAAGATTCACCTGTTCATGTCTCCTTGAACATGTTCAAATTCCTGCCATATGAGTCCATTATCAGTCATTACATTCACATTCTGCCTATGCAGTGACTCATCTCCAGCAGACTTCAGCCCTGACCCTGTAGACGTCACATCAGTGCTTCTTCAGGGGAATGTCATTCCAGCTGCTCTTCTGACAGGTTTGTCAAAGAAATGAATGAAAAGCTCCACACAGTGACATTTCCACACCACCTACTCTTTCATACATATGATTTTCCTCTCTTTCTTTCCTTCTCACTCAGATTTTGTGAGTGGATGCAGAACGTCACTGAAAGAGCTGGCAGCTATGTGCCATGTGTGTGTGAAGTCTTGCCACCTCTGCGGTGAGAGCGAGTGCCGTCTGACGAACTGTCTGTGCTGTCTGCAGGGGAGGTGAGAGGGATTGCTCAGTGTGTGTGTCACTGGACTCTCCTCTGACCAAAATGTGCTAGACTACCTTATTACACAACAACCCCCAGACTAGTTCCTGAAATCAGACACAAACAACTTTCAATATTTCTAGACGTTTCTCCAGCTCTAGGTTTCATTTGCTGTCTATCTAATTTGATACAAGGTAATAGAAAATAGTATTAGAAGTATATGTCTTTAAGATGATTGTTATTAACATTAATTCATTATAAAACAGACAAGTAAAATGGAGAAAGGAAAATAAACTTTATATCTTTGTCTAACGTGACCTGTCAAATCTGTCTGTGTGTGTGTGTGTGTGTGTGTGTGTGAGAGAGTGTGTGTGATGTCAGAGGGGGCTGTGCAGAGCTGTCTATAAAAGTGGCAGTTTCTAAGGGAATCTAGTGAGAGCAGAGCTTTACAGTTTTATGCATTTACCAATTCCCAAACAGGCTTTAAGAGAAAGGGGCGAGTGTGGATTGCCAACCAGCCAAAATCTTTTTGAACCGACAGACGCAGAGGGGCTGTAAATCAGAAGGCACTTTTTGAACATCTGAAACACTACTTTGTAACTCATCCAAACTGAAACATTTTGGATGAAAATAACTATGTCCCCTCTGAGGAGCATACTAAGGCAAGGACATTTCATCACACTGGTGTTGCTGTCATGGGCCGCTGTGGAGGTGAGTTTTTGTGCTCTGTTTGATGGGTTGGATTTGAATGTGCATTCAGGTAGTCTTTAATATACTGTAGCAAACTGCCATAACCATTAAGGGCACATTAAAATGTAAACTATGATTGGAGGCTTGATCAGTAATTTAATATGCACTGGTATAAAAATGTCCTAATGTAGGAGTAAAACAAACGCACACCTTTGTGGTGCAAGTTAAAGGAGTAGAATAAATAAAGAAAAATATAAACTTTACGCTCCCTTGAATACGCAGTGTTAGTTTATTACACAGTGTTAAAGGAGGGTGCAGTTATATTTTTTCTACATAAAAATGTTAGATTCACAATTTCAGGTTTGGTTGCAGAATATAACCTTTATATTAAGAATATATTACAGCATAGTACAGGGAGTGATGGGGCACTGAATACATGTTTTCTGCTTTATTTGTGTCAGGTTTTGACTTACAGAGTCAGTACTATTCGTGTGTATGTTCTAATATAGAGTCAGAATGAATTTATAATGACTTAATGGTTAAGGACGTCACTGTGATAAATCAAGACGTATTACGTTGCTTTCACTTAAAAATATAAATTAAGAGTTTAAAACGCAACCGTTTTGCAATGAAGCAGATGATTTTTTTTAAGTGACAGCAACTTATTACCTTTTGATTTATGGGATGCAAGAAACAAATTGTTTCATATAGGCTAGTGTATTTCAACATCAGCCCTTACTTGTTCCCTCGTGTGCTTTCTCAGGCGCAGAGAGGCTGTCCACTGACATGCTCTTGTCCTTCCTCGCCCCCCTCGTGTCCCCCTGGTATCAGTTCGGTTCTGGACTCATGTGGGTGCTGTCGGGTCTGTGCCAGGCAGTTTAACCAAGACTGCAGCCTTGCCGAGCCCTGCGACCACATCAAAGGACTGCACTGCCACCTAAAGGCCGATGGAGACCCTAACAGGGGCTTGTGTAGAGGTAAGAGGAATAAAGAAATAGGCAAAAATATATTGTATGGGTCAAAATTATTTTCTTTAATAGCAAAAATCATTAGCTTAGTATACATGAAAATATTTAGTAAATATATCAAAACTTAAATTATTAAGGACTTTATTTGGACAACTTTAAAGGCGATTTTTCCTTTTCCCTCAGATTCCAGGTTTTCAAATAGTTGTAGGCCTATCTCGGCCAAGTATTGTCCTATCCCAACAAACCATACATCAATGGAAAACTTATTTATTCAATATGATCTCAGTTTTAAACAATTGACCTTTATGACTGGGTTTGTGGTACAGGGTCACATATTAGACAGTGCTGTTATTGTTAAAACTAAACCATTAAAAAAATGGTTTTGGCTTATTGAAATAAGAACATTTTTAAAGGTCTAAAGCTAATTCACTGGACTTAGCCAGTTTAATCTGGTCTAATATTTATGATTTTTTTACATTTATTACATGACACTAGCTAATCAAGCAATATTACTTTTAAAAGCTGAGGCTCAGGGTCGCCCATGTGAGCTGGATGGACGGGTCTATCAGCACGCCGAGGACTTTCAGCCAACTTGTGAGCATCAGTGCACGTGTGTTGATGGAGTAGTGGGCTGCGTCCCACTGTGCCCGCACCAGATCTCTCTACCTGACTGTTCCCGCCCCCACCTCACCAAACTGCCCGGCCACTGTTGCCAGGAGTGGGTGTGCGATGATGACAACCGCATTGCTGAAGTGGAGCTGTTGTCTGACACACATCCACAAGAGCACACAGACCTAACAGGCAACGAGTTAATTGTAGCTCCATCTACTCCTTGGGACAGCAGTGCAGCAGCCCCTAATCAAGGTAGACGAATAACACTGCCATTTACAATGTAATGTAGACAACAACAAAAATAACGGGTAAATAATCACATTATATAAACAGTATGTAATTTTCAATTGTATGTACAGTGTTTTCTAACTTTTGTGCAATTTAAATAGCTAATATTTTGGTTTTGTTATGTTCCTCACAGTTTGGGGATTGCAGTACAAGCTATTTCACCATATTCTTTTTTTTTTTTTACTTTAGAGTGGATTTCATCCCACCCCATCCTTCCATCCACCTGCTTACTGCAGGTCACTGACTGGTCCCCGTGCTCAGCCACCTGTGGAATGGGCGTGTCCAGCCGTGTAACCAATAGTAATTCTGAGTGTAGGCTCATCAGTGAAACTAGGCTCTGTCAGATACGAAAGTGTGGCATCAACTCTGCACCCTCACTAAAGGTAAGTGGTGTCTGTAGTCAGATAAGTTTTTTGTTTGTTTAATTATATATATATACATATAAGAATATATAGTATAATAATATAAAGGCAAGGCAAGTTATACTTATATACAAATATACAATATACATTATTTCGCTTTGTAATAGGTTATAACATTTAAGCATTATAATATAATATTTAAAATATAATATTTAAATAATATGAAATTACAAAAGTTATATTTGTATATATATTTTAAAAATCACTTATTATTTTAACAAAAACTATTGCAATTTGTTTTATCTAAATAAATTTGAAAAAAAAACTTAATTATATAAGTTTAAATTCAAATAAAATGACAACTACAGCAAATGTATTAAAATGTAAACTAAGATAACTGTATATAAAATATATTAATAAATACTATAATAACCTAAATACACTAAAATAACAAAGACGTAATATTTATGACTTAGCAAAGTCATAAATGTGTATATTTGGAAAATTTAACAAATAACAAATAAATGTATCATCTGCTTAGATTTTAATAATATTAATAATTTTTATGTTTTCATTTTGATGTTTGGTCAACAGCTTATTGAATTCTCTTTCTCAACTCCTTCATTCAGAAAGGAAAGAAGTGTCAGAGAACCACTCGATCACCGAAACCCGTGCAGATTGTATTTGCAGGATGCTTCACTGCTCGCCGCTACCGGCCTCGTTCATGTGGATCCTGCTCAGACGGTCGCCTCTGTGTTCCGTCAGTGACTCGTACAATCCCTCTACACTTTCACTGTCCCGAGACAGAACGAGACGACTTTACCCGCAGCATCATGTGGATACAGCGCTGCAGCTGCAGTCAAAGAAACAGCAGACAGGGCCTGTCATCACCAGCAGAGTTCTTTAATCTGCCAAATGATATACACACATACACACACTGACGTTAGCTCAAGAGCACATTCAAAATCATTTTCTCACTTTTCTAGCTACTGTACCAAATTTTCTGTGGAAACGCTTTAGCTCAGGATTCATTAATACAACGGCAGTCTCAATAAAACAATAATACGTATAAAGCTTAGAATCAGTTTTGTTATTGCCGTTTTATGACTGTAAAGTAGTTGTTTGAGGAAAAACATACCATTGTATAATCCATACCATAAATAGAGTGCACACACACATACTAATAATTCAATACTCATGCCCTTTTGTTGTATTCATAAAAAGACAATTTTGCTGTACATAGTGTAAAAATGTATTAATCCCACTGTACATATATGATTTTATTGTTTGTTTCTATTTCATAATATATTTAACAGAGGTCAATTCTTGTGAAGTGTCATATTCAAACCTCAATTCTGTGAGGTGAATGGCAGATAACAAATATGAAGCAAATACAACTTGTATACTTACAATAAATCATTTTGTAAATAAAATGTATTAGGCTACAGTTTATGTTTTGGCTTTGTGCTCTTTGTGTATGATACTGACATACTGTAAGTGAACAGAACAGAATAGAATAGAACTTTATAGAATAGAATATTTAAATGTCAGTTTTTTATGTGAATGGCAAATAACAAATATGGAGCAAATGCATTCATACAATTACAATAGTTATATTTTGTAAATAAATTGTATTGCAATTTAAGTTTTAGCTTTGTGTGATATCGACAAAAAAAAGAAAGAATAGAATTATGTAATTAATCATAAAACCTGTGTGTATTCTGAGTTACTAAGCATTCACTGATACCTCCATTAGAACACACAGCAATTTTATTGACCTGTAAACACTGTAATATTTCTCACTAGGCTACTTTATCTCTGCCTCTCACTTTCTCACAGACATCTGAGACTTTCAGACCTGACATGGCAGGGGAACAGGAAATGTCTGAATGTGTTGAGAATGTGCTGGATGGCAGGTGTAAGCATGTGATGATGGCTGTACAATCCCACATATACTCTCACACACCGCGTGGACATTTGTCATTCTTCGATTAGTCAGCAGCACGTTTTGTCTGCACGTGGGCTAACACAACCACTGCTTGTTGTGACAGGATCTATGGCAGTCACAGTTTTCCATTGATATGTTCTGTGTAGTTATAAAACGTTTCTTCTTTATTTGAATACGCATAAAAACGTTAATTAAAATATGAATTCATTTTGAGAGGCAACTTGTAAATCTGTTTTCAGATTTAGTTGAAATGTGAATATTAGCGCCCTCTTTTGGCTATAATTACACTAAAGAACTTGAGAGTGGAGACTCAGGTATTAATTAGGCTATCATATTCTTTCACTGCATTGTATAAAACTGATTTGAATGAATGTTCATTTAACTCTATTTTAATGTATATATTTACGATAAACTATCAAAATTTGAATAACTAACACTTTTTCACTATCAACTACGACTTTTCCCTCAATAAATTCCTAATTTGATGCTTATTAATAGTTAGTAAGGTAGTTGTAAGGTTTAAAGTAATGCGTAGAATTAGGGATGTAGCATAAGACATTAATATGTGCTTAATTAGTATTAATAAATGGCAAATATATTATAGTACTAATAATATGCATGATAATAAGCAACTAGTTAAGAGGCCCTAAAATAAAGTATTACCAAAAACTAAATCTGAAAATTCAGTGTTTGCAAAGGAATTAAAAAATAATTAAGGTACTGCTTATGGATGGACATGTAACTGAGCAAGACTGCCATAAAGGGAAAAAAAATGTTTGACTGACTAATAACCAGTGCCAGATTATTTCTAACTACCGACCATTCAATTTAACCTTCTTGTCTAATTTCGAAATTTAAACCATAAAATCCCTTTTTGATTGTTTGTAGCATGCTCATGAGAGATAGACGTCATCCATTCTTAATAAAAAGAGATTTGTAAGAATCATCAAAGCAATTTCCACAATGAAATGTAATACCCCAGTATCTTCTGATTTTCAAGTATGCACATTTTTCCCCTTTCTTTCTCTCATCCTCTTTATCTATTTCCCTCGCTTGCTTAGATATTTTCTCACCCATACTGTTCATCTCTTATGGTCTTCTCTCCATCTATTTCCTGTCTCTATCTCATGCAAAGGGTAGAGTTTCTATGAAACAATGGGGCCACCAGGGAGATTGGTACCAGGGGGTCGCAAAGGAGGGGTGGATACATTTACCTTTGTAAGAGTGGCAGGGGATTCCACAGTGCCTCATCAAAGATCAGTCTGCTCAGGTGATCCCCAAAGCAGAGTGTGTGTGTCTAAGAGCTGCCTGCTTTGAAGTCTTTGTATGCAGAGTCTGGATTTGAATAGAATCACACTATTCCCCCTTTTTTAAAACAAATGACATTGCCTTACATCAGAATAGAACTGGAAGATCCTTCTATTACCCATCTTTAACCCTTTAAAAATTCACTTAATCGTAATACTAACAGGATAATACTAGGTTTGCAAAACGTGTAGCAAAATGCACAATGTAATTCGAATTTGATTGTAACTCCCATTCTAAAGTAGAAATAAACACATGTCCAAACTTAGTTCTTTTTAAGAAACTTATTTATGTATGTATTTATTTATGCCTCTAGTTCTAGCTTCAGATACAAAAAAAGATCATAGAATCTCCACTAGATGTCGCTAGTCCCTTAATTCATGAACGTGATTGTGTGTATAGTTTTAGAAAGGGAGTCATAAAATTACTGTATTATACAGTTAGAATTGTATGTATTCATTTTTTAAAATATGAATACATAAAATGTGGTATTGTCCTTCTTACATGAAAATAAAAATGTAATATTTCAATCAATATATAGCCTAATATCTTTGCAGGTTAAAAAAAACACACTTCATGCAACCTAAACTGTTAACATAGTATTTAGTTAGGCTAAATATCAGAGACTTTGTTACAGTTGTCAAATTATGCTATTACCATTAACAGTTAAGCATTGATTTGGCCTCTCAGGTGTGTTTAGTTGACATCATACGCCACAACATTTCTTTGCGGCTGCACTGCCTGTAAGTGAGAGGCCAAGGCTAGTTCATTTAAGCCTGTAATGGTAAATCAAGGCAAATTGGACAGTATTGCATTGGTTAAATAAAGATTTACGGCGCCAGAGGTAATTGGCTTTCCATCTTGGCCAGATGTTCGCAGCTTCGATCGTGCCGAGAGACGCAGCAAATATAAGGTGAGACACGTGGTAGTGTTCAATTTAACAGCTGCCTGTTTTCCTCTCGCGTGAGCACATCTGTTATTTGGGCTGTCTGTTTTTGTATCTAATGTCGGTTTATTTATAGATTGATGCTATAGAAAACTGTCCGTTTGTGGAAGCACGTAGGTGAATAATTAATACACCTAAAACGTGGCCACGCCAGTCGTCAGTAGGCTTAAACGCTGTGGATAAAGACGGCTTTTAAATCCTTTCAGCATAACTCAGCCGTGGTGATTATGGGCAATTTAAATTAGTTTCAAATAGTTTAAAGTTGCCCAAACAGCCATCCATCATCCTGTCAAATACCACGCCCCCTCGCCGCTCATTGGCTGTAGGGGTTGCACCTATGGCACGTCATCAGAGGAGTGACTTTAAAATTTTCTCGCTGTTCGTTCATGTGTAATTTCATCGTAAACTGGTGCCAGAAACAAGATTTCACAGCTCGTAGGAGGATCTAGACATTGAATTAGAAAGCAAGTTATAAGTTCTAGTTTTAGGAAAGAGCCAGAGAGATCATGTGCAAAGCTCAACATTAACATGAATTTGACGGTTGCAGCGGAGCGCTTCTAACGAGAGGGACGGTTTTGAAGTTTGTTGGAACACGCGACACTCGGATTATCAGAAGCGCATTTTCTTCAACGATTTTTGGGAGGACGAAAACAAAACACCTATATATAAAGACAGCCCGTTTCTAACTGTTTAATACCCCGCAGTAACTTTGAGAGTGATCCCACCACCTTTTGACTTCTTTCCAGACTCCGTACAAATAACGGTGAGTAAAAACATCTAACGTTAGTAAAGAGTAACGTTACATTAGGCAAGATGATTTGGGAAAGATACGTTTCAAGAGAGTTTGAGTGTCTCGATCTTACGATGGCTTTCTGTTTTAACAGTTTCCACTCAACGGTAAGTTAAGTCTGTGCGTGTTCAAACACGTTACCTCACAACGCCTCCTATAAAATGTAATTTTGTTGTATTTTGTCGCACATTTGCTGTTTGTTTTTGAGATTTAGCCCATTTTATCTAAAGCAGTTTACTCTATATTTACCAGAGCTGCGTTTCTCAAACCATCATTAGCACGTAACTAGATCGTAGAGACCATTGGGTTGCTAAGTACCACACTTGAACTGTAGACCAAAATATAAGTTTTATTTAGAGTTTGATTATTATTGTTATTTTCCCACCGTGTTTAACCAAACTTTACATTGCTACGTCCAGGTTGCAACTTACCTGTACAGTAACTCGCAGGCTGTATCTCAAATCATAGTGAGCTGCCAACCTAGACAGCTGGGCTCAGTTGGGGTCTAGGTAGAATTCAGTCTAGGTAGGCAGCATACTATTTTTTGAGACGCCGCCTTGATGTATGCTGTCACTGAAGCGGAGAATTGTGCACAATGGGGAGTTGTGCGCGGAGTGTTAATTAAAAAGAGACCCGTTTTAATGAAACGGCGAAGCGTGTAGTTATATGGCCCCAGAGCGCATTATTAAAAGAGAAGGATATACTGCTAATCTGCGGTGGTGCCAACCAGGGTTTGGTCATTTGCTCACTGGACTCGCTACTATTTTTAGAGGCTGGGAACCGTGGTGTTATGCTCATTTATTTTAATTATCAGCGACTCACACTGGGTTTTTGCGCAGTTATATGTTGTCCTAAGCGACGTGTTATGACACTAAAATTCACAGTTACAGCGTAAGTCAGTTTATATTGAAATAGTGAAATTATACGGTCGCTTTCTCGCGTTAACGAGTTTCCTTGGTGACCGTGTGGTTAGATCTCAACAGACGTTCCGCCCAACAAAAGGAAAAGTTGAAGCGCAACCATAAAACATAATAGTGTGTTCTTAAGTCTCCTACACCATTAGGCTAGTAATTGATGATATGTGATTTGTCTCGTGGCGGAGACCCATCATTTGCTCCGTCAAGCCGACACCAATCCATCAGTCTGCGCTCGGACAGCGACGGTATTGTGTTTCTCTTCATTAGCTTCTGTTTTTGCCTCTTATTTCATCAATCAGCCCGTTAGTCAAGTGGAACTGAACGAGCCTCCCCCTCTCTGACCTTTCTGATGACAGTGTTTAAATAACGAGAGAAAGAAAGAGTTTGGTCTATTTCCAGAGTAGCTCCTCGTTTCGAAACAAGCAGTGGTTGACCAGTGCAGTTCATACGTCTGGGAAAACAGGACGAATAATCGACTTAAACACCAGATTTTAGATACTCAGTCTGTTTCTAATGCCTGTTTATGTTTCAGAACGGTTTTTATATTAAACTCACATAGGATAGTAATTACTAAAACTCTTTTATGACATTCTCCACTGGCCATATATCAAATTCTTTGATAAATCTGCCCATTTATGTACTGTGCTCATACCCATTTGCTTAGATTTGCCTGTTTTAAGTTAGTAGTGACCTTTAAACAAACTTTGCACTCCGTTTAAGCAGTATGTACTGTATGCCATATTCTGGCTTGCCTTTTAAGTCAGGAATTGGTCATAACATAATGCAGACTGCCAAAGATGTAGGCCTATAGCGTCACAAACTTCTGCTACTCTGTGATAACACACTACATTAAGCCTCATAGCTTAAAAAAGGTTGTCGCCAAGCGTTTCCAGTGAAGGATTAACTTACCTAAGTTATTAGAGGGATAATGTAATTGTTCTGTATTGAAACAGCCAAGCCTCAAAGCGTGTGATATTCCCCCAGGGTCCCATTCGGCGGCATTGTCTCTCTCGCTCTCAGGTCTGCAGGAAAGGGATGATTAAAAAATGGGGGATTTGCATTTTCATGAAATTAGCTGTTGCAAAGTTATTTGGCAACCTGCTTTGGAATGGCACTTCTGCAGGTGTGTGGGAATGACAATGTATGGTGCTTGTTACCGGTGTCAGTTATGGAGAGAAGGTCCTGAGGCAAAATCTGTTTGTGTAGGAGCGCTGAATAAATTTTACTTTTGGTTCAGTTTTGTAATCTTGTACAGCTGGTCCCAATGCATTTAATAAGATATCAGGCTCATAGTTTGTGTACGACTTACAAATATGCCCTACTCTGACATGACAATGAAAAGATTAGAGCCGAGAATGTCAGAAATTGGTTTAAACCATTGCCTGGCAAATTCTTCAATAAGAATTCAGGCATGTAGGTTCATGTCAGTTTCAGTGTACTTGTGTTTGTGGAGGAAATGCTTATGCTGCTCTCAGAGCGTTGTATTAGACCTGCTTGGTCAGTTTTATCAGGTAAGGTGAGGGAACGTAAACCGTGTATGCGCACAAGATATCTCTTTCCTGGTTATTGTTCTGAAGATTGCTAATGCTTGTATTAAGATTTTTTTCTCTTCGCTGCATAAACTGTGTGGTTTTTCACCTAAATCGTGTTTCATTCAAAATTCAAAGGGACAGTTCCCCCTAAAAATGGATACTGTTAGTATGTTGCTCCAAAACTGTATGGCTTGAGGATGGAATACACTACATGACTTTTAAAATCTGAAATGATTTTAAAATACTAGGCAACTGTGTAAATAGTTAGAGGACAAACTAGGGATAATAAACTAAATGGCTAAAATACTACCAGACTTTTACAGAACACTCACCTCAATGCTAGGAGATGCATGACAAATGAAAACAAAAATTGGCTCACGATTTCATTGATTTCCTTAGAATGGATATAATCATAGTTAGGGTTAGTAATCTACAGGCAAAAAAGATCTATTCATAATATATTTTTTGTGTCTTATAGACAACATGAGGGTGAGTAAATGAAGACAGAATTGAAATTTTCGGGATGACCCTACCATACCTGAAGTTAATTATTTTATTGGTGGGAAAACACATGGCAGCCGATATCTTATGTCCGGCACAAGGCTAAGAAGACAGATAGGACTGAAGGAAAGCATTTCCAATCCTTTAGAGCGAAGCACAAAGACCTTTCCTGTTGCTTTCCTCTCCTCTTTTGACCCTTGGTCGACCCTACCAATCAACAGGGCTCAGTTGTGAACTCTAACCTGGCCTCCATCTCCAGTCTGCTGCCGAATGACCTCTCCTTCAGAACAACAGAGGGAGGAAATAACAAGTGATATAGCCTCTACCAGATGTCCAAAATCCCTTCCTCACATTGCTGCTGCCTTCCAAAAAGAGCAAACTGCACCGTCTGGACCTCACTGGATTTTGCTGAGGTTCTCCAAATGCAGCAGTGAAGCTCGCTTTGTGTCTCTTCAGAAAACAATGCAGAGAAACAAAGTTATTTTTAGAAATAAACTGTGCAAGCATTTCCTAATGTGTTCGAGCAAATGTATTGTGCCTCGAGCCTGAATGTCTTTTTGCTTAGTTGGACGGTCTAACCTTCTCCAACCACAGTCTTCTTGCTTATTTTAGATCAAGTTAGAAAAGGTAATATGTTAGTCTGAAGCTAGATGTACTAAAACTGTACTTGTGTCTGTGTGTGGTGAAGATGGTTGGTGGTTAGTTTGAATTCATCCTTCTGGAACTACATAAGGCTGTTTATTGAGAGCGGGAATAGTTTGCTTGCTTGCAGGGAAACGGCTGGTGAACAATAACTCATCAAGGGAATACACTTGACATAAGTGAAAACACACTCAAACTAAAATCTTCAGACAGGGAATGACAAATCGGCTGCACTTTCATTTGGTTTCATTGGTTCAAGGCTGTTTACCGCAAGGCATACTGACTACAAACTAGGACTTATTAAAAAAGGAAAAGTGATTTAGATTAGCGATCTTATTTAGAAACACCATGTAGACATAAACCTTGTTCTCGGATCAGCATTCACACTCTGAGATTGTGTACTCTGAAAGGAAACAGACTTTAGTTTGTACTTATGGTTCCAGTTACTGCCATTTGAGAGCTGCACTGCCTCCAGCTGAGCTTGATCTCCGCTCATATTTGCAATGAAAGTTCTGGAAATGAGCTGTAGATATAAACTGATAATGTTAAGGCAGATATAAAAATCTGTGGACTACATCATTCCCATAGAATTGCCTGCGGCATTAGTTTTATTGTAGTTCTGTGGCAATAACATTGCACTTTAAGAATTTTTATTTTATTTAATTTTTTTCAACTTTCAACTGTGACTTTTTTTTGTTGTTGAGGTACTTCAACACCATTATGTTTGTACAAACATATTTTGAATGCATTTGATATTAATACAGATTTAAAGTGTTTACTTATTTTACAAACTGTTAATGAAATACCATATTTAAAAGTGTTATGGAGGTCACAGGTTGTTTAGCGGTGCCTTAAAGAAATGACTTTATCTGTTATTCATTGATTTCAGTAGCACCACAGGTTTGTTGTTTTCTGGGCAGATTTTGTGTACCTCTGCTCTGGTGATGACATGTTCTCAGCTTCATTAACCGTTTATGATATAAACCACTTTCTTGTTGCACAGCACTGTGGGATAAAAATATTTGTTATGCTGATTATTGTTCCCTTTGAGTGAGAACCTTTACCTTTTCTTCTAGCCAGTATTAAAATGTTATAGAATACATTTGGTTGCAACATCTTACATGAAGAAAATTAATTAAATGTTAGAACTGACTCTTACATGTAATCATAACTTAATGCCAATCTTTTATAAGCATGAATATTCCACCCTTAAAAAATATACAACAGACATCATTTTAGATGTAATAAAACCTTGAACATTACAAAACAAGAACCTAAAGGTGACCACAGCAATAAAAAATGATGTAACCACATGTTCAAGTTGCTGTGAATTCTGGGAACCTAAGCACTAGCATAGTACTGCATCCTTATTACAGTTCCTTATGTACCACAGTCATTTTCTATTTTCCTACTCACTGTTATTTTTTATAATAAATTAAAATTTAAAGTAGTTTTCTACAAAGAGTTGCTGTTTTTAATAATTCCAATTCGTCTGTCAATTTTATCCTTGTCTCTTGTATGGGGACATTGAAAATCCAATCAACAACAGGGCGAAAACTATATCTGTCCCATTATTCTGCTATGACATTTCCTCAGGATGATGAGAATGTATTATGGTGATATGTTTGAAGAATCAGTCTCTAATGACTGATTGTCTGATAGTGGCAGAACGATGCCTCTGGATAACACAGGCCACGTGCTGATTTACGAGCTTCTCCACTCTATCCCACAGGCAGGCGATGGTGAACAGCCGTGTGGAAACGGCCGCCGTTGCGGTAACGGGAGGCGGCGGCGGGGCAGTGCGCTCCTGTGCAGGCTGTGGAGGTCGGATCTCTGATCGCTTCCTGCTCTTCTCCATGGATCGGTACTGGCACACGCGCTGCCTCAAGTGCTCCTGCTGCCAGGCTCAGCTGGGAGAGATCGGCAGCACCTGCTTCAGCAAAGGAGGAATGATCCTCTGCAAGAATGATTACATCAGGTACAAAAAGAAACGGGCAGTCTGGGATTTGGTTGGACTGATGCAGAAATGCTGAATAAGAGTAAATAAATAATTTCTGATCACAGCATGTTGTCGTAGTGTGTTACACACAAAGAAAATGGAAATCTGAATTTTACTGGGACAAGTCAATAAAATGTCATTGATTTGAGAACTTAATCGTTCTTTCTAATCTCCTTTCCTGATCTAGCAGACGCAAGATATTTAGAAGAGTGTTCGACTTTTGAGCTACTATTTTGAGCTAAACTGAAGAAAATAGACAAAAGTCTACACACCACAAAAATTTGCATTATTCTTATTCACACCATTTGGTTGTGCAAGGGTTTTCTATTTATTATTTCATATTTATTTACAACAAAACTATCATTTTGAGTTCACCACACATTTAAAGCAGTAAGCCAAATGTTAATTTGTTCATTTAAATAAGTTTACTAAATGTTAATTTGTCCATTTGTGATTTTTTTGTTGTTGTTTAAATTAGCATATTTTGTTGGGATGACTGTAGAGTGTTGTCTGCCATACTGATATTAAGCAAATTTTGGAACTCATGTTACTGTGTTGTATAAACTGCAAGAAAGGGACAAGAAAAGTTCACCGATCATGACAGGAAGTGTGTGGGTGCATTTAACATGGCATCTGGAGCAGCTATATTACTCAAAGACTCCCCACATGCTTTTCATGTTCTGTACACCACTTTAGACTCAAGCCGTCCTGTTTAACCACATGGTCTGTGATCAAATTAGAAACCAACTCAGAATTGTCATTTTGTTATAAAGTTTGACCAGTCTACAAAACAGCCGTAACCTTGTTTTGCAAACCCTAAAAATCGTTCGTTTATTTTTCTGGCGGTTTTCGCTGGGGTCTATGATTGCTCGTATGTCTGTATGATGATTACATAGCTCTTTGATTGAATTTGGCCTCTATTCCCTTGTATATTTTGAGCTGAAGGCTCCAGAGGTGCGGAGATTAGATTTGTTTATAATCGCTGAGGCTTTGAAATTGACCTCTGTGTGTTTGGATGTGTGCAGTGATGCATTGGTCTGTGACGGCACGGCATTGTTGCCTGTTAGACCCACACTGGTCTGTTTGGACCTCAACCAAGGATGTCTGACTATTTGGCATTGCCACACAGAGTGTCTTTTTTTTTTTTCTTTCTTTTTTGCCCGTGATTGCTGTAGAAGTGCCAGAGATGGCTGCTGAAAAGTCAAACAATCTCATAGATCCCAAAATCGAAAAGAAACTGTGCAAACTGCTTAATTTAAAGGTAATGTACAGTTTTCAATCAGTTCCATGTTACTATACTGATATTATGTATACAAAATAAGATTATACACTGTATTATTTGAATTGTTATATTTATTAATATTCATATAATTAAATTGTAATTTAAATTTAAATTAAATTACTAAATAATTGTGTATTCATATTATTATTATTATTATTATTATTATGTATTACTTTATTAATATAACTACATATGGTTAAAAATTGTTTTGAATGTAGAACTGACTAAACTGGTAATAAATAATATAAACTTTGAACATGAAAATAAAATAAATTAACAAAATACTATAAATTTTTTTATAAAAGTGTATATACAATTTGTATTAAAAATCATTTAAAAAATGTATACAATTATTATATTATTTATTAATATTATTCTTATTATTGCACCTACATAATTTTAAAAACTAGTTTAGCATTTAAGGTTGGCTAAATTGCCAAAATAATATATAAATATATTGTTGTTTCTTTATAATGCAATATTACATACTGTCAAAAAAGAAAAGTAGATCCTATTGCTAAACACTAAGAAAATCCACATCTGACAAAGGCCTGCATGGGATGCTACGCGCTGTTGTCTTTTTAATATGTAGCCCTGTCTTAGAATAAGAATAAGGCTTTTAACTTTGCTAACTATGCAAGTGTCTACATATGGTACTTTTTTGATATATGGTACATTTTGTTCCCTCTCTGGAGGGACCTCCTCTTTTTGCCAGTTCTGGCAACCTATGATCAGTTGTTGTTTTGTGACAACGTTGGGATCTATAACAACTCAACTTAGAAAGCAAAACTCTTTAGTAAAGGACATATCTCTTACAACACTTTAATTCAGCTAACATGTTACAGGCCTACGTGTCAAGGGTGGTCTTATGGATATTTCCTTTAAGAGTGCATCTAAGGTGTACTCAATCTGCAGAGTATTAAATATGTATAATACAGCTAATCAAAAGGGCAGAGCTTCATTACCAAATGACGCAGCGTGGAGCCTGAGGTCTGATAAAAGTAGGGTGCATTAATTAGGGAGAACAGGGCTCCTTTCTGCCGTCTCTTATTAAATTACTGTTTGGATTAAGATCAAAAATTCATTACTGTGAGCAGTCAGAGCTGGGACAGTGATAGCGGAGGAGGGGTTGAGAGAGGGCAGGGGGAAGAGGAGAAAGTGAAGCGGTGAGAATTAGCTGCCAAACTGGTCTGGTTACCGTCACAATAAAGACCCCAGAGAGGGAACGGAAGAAACGTTTCCTACTGAAACATGACTGTGACATGGTGGCTCCAGGTGTTCTGAATGAAAACAAGTTGTTTGTGTGCATGTGCGCGAGTGAAGTGTGTGTTGTTTGTGTGCATCTGGGTTTTATCTCTATATGACCGAGTGTGTGTAGATGCATTTTTTTCTTTCAGCTCATCAAGAGCGCGACTTGAACTCATTTGAGTGTTCTCCTAAAATTGCCCATAACAACCTCAAGCTCAGGCAGCAGAGTAATCAAGTGCACCCTAATTAGGAGCCAAGGGTGGATCAGAGGCTCCTATAGCCACCCCCCACCCATTGCCACCAATTACGCTGCCACTCCAGATTAGCTGATAGGCTGCAGTCTAGGACTAGAGGGGCTTTGGTGCCCTGCCATCCAAGCCACACACTTACAAACACGCAAAAGCACTCAAGCTATGGACGCAAAAATGAATTTCCCTAGTTGTGGAAGGAGAAGGAGTGGAACGGTGTAAGATGTTTTGTTTTCTGGGTGATTTGTGTGTCATTTTTTATGCCTCTAATGAGAAAACACTTAAGGAAACATGTATTTTGAATGTGTTGACTTTCAACTGATGCCTTATCACTATTTAAATATTATTGTATATTTAATTCATTGTTGTTTTTCCCCCTCGGTGTGCAGGTTGTTTGGTCACAGTGGAGCTTGCAGTGCATGCGGACAGTCTATCCCTGCCAGTGAGATGGTCATGAGGGCCCAGGGTAACGTCTACCATCTAAAGGTGAGCCATAGCAAACACTTACCAAACACTGTTAGCAAACACTCATGCATTATTGGTATAAGTATTAATGAACAGTACATCTGTCCATAGGTTTCTTTTTTGAGCTCCAATATTTAGAAAAAAATATATAAGTCAGTGGAATGACAAGTTGACATACAGTATACTTTCAATGCTTCTCATAGTCAGTAGGTTGTATTTTGTGGACCCATCAAAGTAAAGTGTCTACTGCTCTAATGACTGCTAGTTGACATGTAGTTGCAAAGTTACTTACTGTTAGTAGAATAGTGGGCCTTTGAATTAAAGTGTTTACCAATTCTCTTTATGAATCTTTTGTGCTGCTGCCTAGACACAAAATTGTTGTACTGCCGTACATTGGCAAAAAAAACTGTAGCTTGACTAGCTTAAAGAAAAATGCTTTGATTTGATGTGGATTTTCACCATTGAAACTGAAAAAAGTAGACAGGACTGTTACAGGACAGGTCACAGACCAAATTACTCAATATCAAATCTTGTACGGTTACAATTTCTGAACCAATCCCAAACATGAGCGAATTTGTTTTTGTACATCGCAATTACCTAATTCCATTTGACATTGGCATGTAAGCCAGCAGAAGTTGCTCAACATAAGCATGAGTCAGTGCTTCATACTTAGATTTATGAAATTTGACTTCTTTTTGAGTATTGTATTGCAACTCCCCTAAGACTGGAAAAAGCTGAAAGACTGAAATTTCTAATTCTTGCAAAACAATGACTTGGACCCACATCCCATATCTCCAGAGTGAGAATTAAAGGGATTTACATATTAACGTATATGTGCAATTATGCTTCTCATTATTTGGAAACATCTGCACAGACTTGGAAGTAGCCTCTTATCGAGGAAATATATTTCTCTTTGAATTGTCAGCTGAAGTCTTGCATTTGCTGAACACTGATAGCAGGATGGTCTCAAGAGACATCTACCGAAACTCATCAACTAACCGTTTTCCCAACTGCGCCACACATTCCTTCTTAATTATAGTGGTGTAGGTGTCAACCTGTCTTAATAATATTTGATTGGAAAAGGAAACCATTCCCTGATTAAGCTGAGTGGATCGGTTTGGTTTCCCAGTGGTCCATGTTTGCATAAGTTTGCAAAATTGGGTAACTACATCCTGACAAAATTTCTAATTTGTGAGCATCTGAAGAAATGTGAGCTTGGAGTGTAATAGATTTTTTTTCAAACAATGCAAATGTGCCATATGTGTAGTTCCTCTGGTCTCTTACCTCCCACCCTCATATTTCTAATAAAGGAAAACTATTTATCTATAAGACTTTACATATAGGACTATTTACATACAGTATTTTCTTTCTCATATCTAAAACTACAAAAGATGTCACTACTTCAATTTCCTCTCAAGTTTAGTTGAAGACATTTAAAATAACTCTTTGCTTCCGTTTTTCTTCTCTTCATAGTGTTTCACTTGTGCTACATGTCGAAATCGCTTGGTGCCTGGTGATCGATTTCACTATGTCAACGGCACCATCTTTTGTGAACATGACCGGCCAGGGGGAGCTTTGCTCAGTAGTCACCTGACCCCTCTGCAGAGCAACACCCTCCTACCCGACCAAAAGGTATGATGTAAACATAGCAAATTGATAAGAAATCTTTGTGCAAACATATTAGTCAAT
The DNA here is from genome assembly GCA_032357445.1 of Enteromius radiatus. Classification (NCBI taxonomy): domain Eukaryota; kingdom Metazoa; phylum Chordata; class Actinopteri; order Cypriniformes; family Cyprinidae; genus Enteromius; species Enteromius radiatus. The sequence goes on along the minus strand of JAUCMS010000095.1, from coordinate 5,389,434 downwards.
GATATCCCTCAACATTTAAAGACTTGTAAAGATGTTAGAAAACATGCGATAAAAACAAAGAGGGACTGCTCTACTGCATTATTTTTCCTATTTAGAAAACTGATTGGCTATTTGATCTTTTTACTCAGGTGTGCTAGAAAACATGGATTTATAATTTGCAGCGTGCCTTCTCTTCGTACTTGTCCTCACATCTTCCCTTCAATCTATCATTGTGAATGTCCACCTACACCCAAGACTTTCACTTTACTTTCTCGCATCCAGCCACCTTAGAAGAAGACTTCAAAACTACGCAAGTACTTTGGGTCGCTTGCGAGACAATCACCCCTGACAAGGGAAACGCATTCGAATTGAAGAAATCTGAAAAAGATCACTCGTACGTGGTCCATCGGGTTATGGCTGGGATGGCCTGACCCTGAAAGGCCTTAGACTCTATCAAAATTAAAGCTGGGGTGATTTTGTTCCCTTTTGAGAAATTTCTCAAGAAATGTCGTGGACACTACCTGACATTGTGGACTGTGTGGGTCTATGGATCATGAATGATATCACTTCTTGCCCACAAAAAAAAAACATCTATAGATCAAAAGACTGTTAAAACTGTTTAAAAGTTTTATTTGAGTGGTGGTTGCCGTTTGCTTACAGGCCCTTTACACTTTAAGTGTAATTTTATCTTTTTTGAAAACATTCTGTCATCTTTGGTGCCTAAAAAACATTTTCATGTTTTTTTTTTTCTCCTTGGTCATTTACTTCTTATTAGCAAGTAAATATACACATGCGCAGTACAGACATGTGAAGATGTATTGTTTTGTCTACTCGAGTTTATGATGTATGAAGTGCTCTTTTTGAAAGAGTCATAGTCTCCAGAGGAAACAGCATGTTTTTTTTGTTTTTTTTTTTCTTTCCCCCATGGTTTGGTAGAATAAATTATATGTCTGTATGCATATTCTCTAATAGAGACTGCTATTCAGTGTCTGCCAAGACCTTTGGGAGAGTGAGGGAGATGGAGAGTAAAATTGTACATATTCCATGTGCTGTTGTATCGTGTTCAATGGTTGACCTGTTTCCTTGTGTCCTCTGTTTAAACTGGAGCTTTAAAAAAAATAAGATATCTGTAAAAAAAAAAAAAAAAAGTACTTAAATAACTATAATCATCACAAATACTGTCTTGACATCTCTGCTCCGTGTACATCAACATTGAATGGTTTTGGCTTGTTGTGTTGGACACTCATTGGAAGTTGAGACTGCTCTCCAATAGTCCTTGGCCAAAAACATGGTTCATTAACTCCAGATTTTAACACACACTCTTGCGTCTGAATTGTTATAGAGAGTAATGAAAGGCATTTGAGCTGGCACTTTTTCTTTCTCCTGCCGTGATTTCAATCTGCGGGACTTGCTAAAGGGAGGTCTTGTGCATCTTTGTGACCGTCGCTACAGAAAGAAATGATATATTTCTGCCCTTTTCTTTCATCGTGATATCCTCTCTAGATTTCATTTACTTCTTCAAAATCTGCCTTTTTCTGATCTGATTTGCTGAGGTTTGAGAAGTTTTCTCATTATGGCATTTCTGGTAATTGCTTTTTGGCATTAAACTGCCTCATATCTTGTTTATTTAATTAGCTAATGAAACCTATTTTTTTTTTTCAACTACCTTTGGCCTGCAATCACAAGGTGTTTCTTTCCAATTTACTTTTACGATTAATAAAAAATGTTCCTTTCTCCTGCGTTTCTTATGAGAAAAATGGAAGCCAAGCATCCTTCATTATGTGTGTTGGAAAGGGGGTGTAAAAACCAGCTGTGATTTTTTTTCACATTGTGCGTTTGTGGAATCTTAAAAGTGTGAGTTTAGATCACATAAAAAAAACGATATATTGCCCATATTTTATTATATATATATGTATATATACAAATAAAACTATAAAGCTTTCCTTTATATTATGAAATGTTACTGTCATTACCATTTTTAATGTCAAATATAAACTTAAAATAATTAAAATTCCTTCTCCCTGGGATCACATTTTGGGGTTTGTAGCATCAAAAAGCTAACGAAATTAATAATAAAATTACAGGTATAATTATCAGTGTAAACGTGTATCAAGTCAAAACCACTTGAAATTAAAGCTGCTTTGTGCCAAACACATTAAGGTGAATATTTACAGTATGTATTTGCATTCAGACTGTCACATCTGTGTCATACCGTTTAACCAATTCAAATCATTTGGAGGTTCGCAAAGCCAATCTGGCGTCCCATGCATCCTGACATCTGAGTCCATGTACTTTAGATTAGGTGCTCCATAAATATTCTGTGGCCCGAGATCATTAAAGAAAGTAGAAAAGAAATTCATTAATTTATGCAAATGATCCTAATTGCAATTATCTCCAAATCTTGATAAGTGAGAGGAGGGGATAGTGAATCTCAAAAATAAAATAAAAACTCTCTTGGCCATTCAAGTAGCTCTTTGCATTCAAATGGATCATGCTTCAGCTGTGCATTTCTAATTAGTCTGACATATTCAAAAGCCAATTAACAGTTTCTCAAATCAGAGCTCTAAGATGAGGTTTTGCCAACTTGTAAAGGAGGGAGAAACTTTATTTTTAAGTGCACTGATTTTCAGAAGCCCTTGTCTGTGAGGACACGCATGTAGTCTTTCCCCCCTTTTTTTTCAATTCACTAATTAATCCAATTAACACATGCAAATTGGTGTAATTACATTGTTTCCTCACCTCATGTTGTGTGAAGATGGAGAAAAAGCAGAACAGATGAAGAGGGGATATTTTTTTAATCAGACTGTGAGGGAGACACAGGCCCTAGACTTCTACATTACTCTTCAACAACATCTGCTATCAAATCACAGCAATGGAGCGGTTTTGCATCTACAAGCTAATGGTCAACCACTCAGCGATAACCTACAACCTAAACAAAGCTACATGAATAGGTTATGTATCATTCTGTGTGAAGTTTGTGATGTTGTTACTAAAAATATTCAGACATCTGTAACAACAAAGGCTCAGAATTCAATAATGTGTACTGTATTGGAGGTGATGAGCAGTGCCTGGTTTTCTCCACACATACCGCTTAGAATTAAGGCCAAAAAGTTCTATCT
>JAUCMS010000095.1:5357621-5376954 GCA_032357445.1 Enteromius radiatus | reverse complement strand
TTATATTACATGTGGAAGCATCTGTTTTTTAATTTTCTTCTTCACTTGTGATTTTTGGAAAATCTGTGCAGAAGATGTAAAAGTCAAGTATATTTAAATGTAATTTTAAGTGTATTTCTTAGAAGTACATAAAGGCTCATTTCTGAGAATTACATAAAATAGTAAAGGTATACTTTTATATTTAAAAGAAGTGTACTAATAGCACATTAATAATTATTTTCAAGATTTTTTGAAAGAAGTTTTTGTCAAAGGGATCAAAAACACACAATTCACTAACTTTCATGTTCCACAGAAGAAAAAATGCACAGTGCATACAGATGGAATGGGCATGAGGGTAAATAATGGGTAAAGATCAAACTCTAACCCTATGGGTGAACTAATATCCGTAACTGTAGATAAATAATAGTCCTCAGTTCTAAGAACTATGTGCTTTGAAAGAAAAAAATCCAGTCTGTTAATGACTGTCCTTTTTTAGGTCTCACTTCCACCATCTGTCCATCTGTTTTATTTGTTATTTTATGAGTAATTAAGTATGAGGATATAGGAATGAGGCAAGATAATCTTCATCTGTTTACATATTTCTATATAGCAGGTAGAATTTTAATTCAAATGTTAAACTGGCTGATTGTGGTGTTAACATACTCAAACCTACAATTTCATTTTAGCTTGACTCAAGGGACTCCATAAAGACTGAATACAGAAATCAGATAGTTCCATTGTGATTCTAACATCTGTGCAGTAGCCACCGGGTGTGTTGTGTAGCTCCACATAGTCGCATGTAATGCGTTGTGATAGTTTGTCAGACATAAATTGCACTCGCTGGGCTAAATCCTCCAGGGAGAATCCAGCTGGTTGACCAGATTGAAATTGCCGGTATGGTGTTTCTACATTTAAAGTATTTAATGTTAGTTGCACCCATGCACAATCTCTAACTAAAACTGTAAACACAACAGAAATAATCTCATCCATCTGGTCATGTGCTGTTCAAGCCTACAGTTCACTTCTCAGATCAGGCTAATCCCTGATTGGCCATTAAGAGTTAGTTTATGATTTAGTTTAAAATGGGTTGTGAAAGGTTATTTAAATCACGTCCCCACCTGAAATAATTTATTTCAAATTGAATATAAAAGGTGTCAATAGCACAAGAGCTAGACCTACTAATCAAGCACCTATACTGAGGCTCCCGGGGGAACTATTTAGGTGTTTTGCACTTATTTGAATCTGTGGATTCTCACACACACACACACACACATACATAAATGTAAAGACACACACACACACACATATAAATTCACATACATACCTTAACCCACACACACACCCTCATGAGATCAGTAACAAGAAAATTGGTCTCTCTTTCTGGCCCACTTGGGATTGGCGGAACTGATTAGCATTGCAGGGACAATTAGCGCCTGTCTCAATGAGGAGCACTGAAAATAACCTCTTCCTCATCATTTTCAGTCCACTGAAACAGCACACACACAAATTAACTGGATGTGTTTCCTTCAGCCACGGACACAAATAACTTCAATGCTTCGTCAACCTGTCTTCTTCCTTTACAGAACTTCTGTGGATTCTTTTTGACTCTGTACCCAGTAGGTAGTTTTTTTTTAATCTTTCATGTTTCTGTCCATACTATCAAAAGAAAAATGTAAAAAAAAATAATCTTACTAATATGCACCTTTTAGGGGTAAACAAGGTAAATGACAACAAACTTCTCATTCTCTCTTTGAGCACTTGCAAACAAAAGAGTAGCAGTGATAAAAATAAGGTGAAGAAAATGACATTATTAAATGAAAATGACTTTAAAAAAGCTCTCCACATTGATTTTGGGTTAGAAGCAAGCTGATTGGAGAACAGCAGAAAGGAGGCAGGATGTATTAGGAGGTGGGCGGGGCTGTTTGCTAATGAGCCGTGTGACATGCAAGTCAGCAGACATATGGCTTTGCTTAGAGAGGGTGGAGAGAAAAATAAGTCACATGGAACATGAGGCTAATGGTTCATGTCCATCGACACACATTCAGAACAGAGACAAAACGAGTACATTATTTGATAAAGGAACAGCCAGTCAAAGTTATGTGACATCTTAATTAAAGTCAGGAGGTGCATGTGTCTGATATGAAGTTTCAGCATCAGGCACTGTATTTAATTGGATTGAATGTGGAACATTTAATGCATTCCACAAAACTGAAACCTAAAGAGCAAAGATTAAATAGATGGACCCCACTCCCCCCAAAACATTTTTCATGCTAATATTGTTAGGAAGTGGACCACCGCATAATGAAATGTGTTAAGCAAAGCTGACAATATTATAATGTATTGTTAGCTCAATGCATAATCAATCAAGCGCACATATTTAATAAGCTAACATGAAAGGGGCTGTATTTACATGTGCAATTTTTTTTACTTCATTGCTTAGCCATTTGAATGTGAGGAACGTTTCGGTCTCAAAATATGTAAAAAATTGCATCAGACAATTAACAGAAAGCGACTGGATGCCTATTCATCAGATTAACCATTACATTTTTTGTAACCACGGTGAGATCAACGGAAAATTACATGGTAGATGAAGCTAGGTCACAGAGTAAACATGTCCAAAATGACCATATATAAATTAAGATACATTCAAAATTTGGCATTTCCAAAGAATCAAACCCATTGGTTAAACCAAATTCAACTGCTAGAGCTGCATGAATACATACAGATGGCCTTTAGATTCAGCTCCTCAACCTTAACATCATTACAGTTAACAAATTACCTGAGTAACAGCATGCCACAAGAATGAAAAGAAAGCATTATTGTTTGAAACCGGTATGGAGTTCACAGTGTACATCTGGCCTAAATGACTAAAAAGACATGTTAATGGGAAATCCTCCTCTCGGGAACTCCAAATGTGTGGCTCCATGGATTAATGACATGTGTTCACCCCTCTTTAGCCGTTTCCTGTTGGCTCACTAACGTGGGTGTAAAGTTGTGTAAAGACCTTTTGAGTCTTCACTGCTGTTCCATATTCTTTCATTACATTTCAGAACCACATAATACCTATGATGTGTATGTATAAATCCAAACAAAACAAACGCTTTAGAAATGTAATGAACACTAAGCAAATAAAGATATGTCAGGGATAATAAATTAGATAAATAAATAAGTAGCTAAGAAATATTAATTTGAGATTCGTTTATTTTTATTTTATGTTGTTACAAAATATTTCTATTTAAAATAATCAAAGAATCCTGAAAAAAAGTTTTGGGATGTGCACACAAATATTAAGCAAATTAATACTGGAGGAGCACTGCCATTAATATATTAATACTGTTACTATCATTCTCGGTTTCTCAGTTTCGACCTCACTGATGGGAGTGTTTTTGAAGCTGCCACCAATGATCAGGATGATCTCACAGAGACTGTGACATCATACTGTATATCAGTTTCTGTGAGGATGTATGCATCCCTATCAGCACTCATGTAACATTCAATAAGGACAAGCCATGGTTCACAGCAAAACTCAGACAACTTCGTCAGGCCAAAGAGGATGCTTACAGGAAAGGGGACAGAGTCTTGTACAGTCAGGCCATAAAACACACTGAATAAGGAGATTAAAGCGGCTAAGAGGAGCTATGCTAAAAAGTTGGAAGATCAGTTAATTTCCAATGATCCAGTTTCAGTGTGGAAAGGTTTGAAAGCCATCACTAGCTACAAGACACCATCCCCCAGCACTGAGGCCAATCAGTTCTTACCATGCAAACAGGTTTGTGGATGATGCAGTCAATATGGAACTGCATTACATCCTGCAACATCTGGACAGACCAATGACTGCACCTCTAAAGACCCCTCTGTCAAGCACCTGAAGTTTGCAGATGACACCACACTCATCTGCCTCATCCAGGCTGTCTGGTGCAGTCTCAACAACCTGGAGCTCAACACGCTCAAAACGGTGGAGATGAAAGTGGACTTCAGGAGGAACCCCCCCTGGTCTCTCCCCACTCACCATCATAGACAGCACTGTGGCAGAGTGGAGTCATTCAGGTTCCTGGGCACCATCATCTCTCAGGACCTGAAGTGGGACACTCACATTGACTCCATTGCCAAACAGGCCCAGCAGAGGCTGTACTTCCTTCGCCAGCTGAGGAAATTCAACCTGCCACAGGAGCTGCAGAAACAGTTCTACTCAGCTGTCACTGAGTCTGTCTGTCAGAGGACAGTTCGATCTGCTGTAAGGGTTATTGGTGAACCCCTGCCCACCCTTCAAGAACTGTACACATCCAGAGTGAGGAAAAGGGCTCGGGATCCCTCACATCTGAGCTATGACCTTTTTGAACGTTTGCCATCTGGTCGGCGCTACAGACCACCGTTGTTGTTGTCTCTGTGTACTGGAAGATGTGACACCAAAACAAATTCCTTGTATGTGCAAATATACTTGGCAATAAAGCTCTTTCTGATTCTCATTCTGATTCTAACAATATTTTAGTTTTCAATTTACCTTTGATCAAATCAAAGAAGCTTAATATTTGCCAATGGTAAGTATATATGGTATGGTAAGTATATATTTCTGTATATGTGGAAACAAATCTGAAAGATTCGAGCCTCTTTCTCTTTCTTTCCCGGGCACTGGTGGGAGGTGAAGGTTATAAAGATGTTAGGCCCTCTTATTGAGATGCAGTGTTAGAGGTGCTGGGAGGTTTCAATAAAAAAGTTTAAATTGTATAGGTGAGGCTTCACTTACAGCGTTGGAGCTAATTGCCAATAAATGAGTCCATCTGGTTTCATTTGCAGCTTGCAAAAGCAGGAGGGTAAGTGTGTGTGTGTGTGAAGGAGAGTAAGGAGGCGGAGGTGTGCCCTCTTTTTTTAACCCCCCACAATGCTTAAATAGAAATCTAGTGTGCGCATGTGTGGGTGTACGTCCATGGAGCGCTGCACCAGAGTGATCAGAGAGCTATAGACAAGCCAAGTAACAGTCAACAAAGTTGAAAAAAAAAAAAAAAAAAAAAAAGTCAGGAGGGAGCACCACTATGAATAGCCATATGATAGACTATGGAGAGTATGTGATTACCTCAGCGCTTTGTGCACTGCACATTTACGCAAAGCAAAACAGTGGGGGTGAAAAATGATTGGGAAAGACAGAAAGATTTCTGACGAGAGGAACTAAAGCAAGAAGCAAGCCTTTTGTGATGTGTGCGTGTATGTATGAGGCTGTTTGGGGTTGAGCAGAGACGAGTGAAAGGCATGTGTGTCCTGGGCTTCTCGTAGATTGCCGGTTATTTTCTTTACCCGGGCAGCTCAATCATGCCCCGTGTGTTTGCGCAGCTTGTTAATCAACGCGAGTGTGATTAGCCCTGAGCCAGGCTGATCAAACCCTGCCGAGCGCAGCCAAGGCCAACCCCATCCCTCCCTCCACTCACACACTCCCCCTAAACAGGCTTCATCCATCCCAGAAACCTCCTACTAACTGACTGAATTCTTTGTGCATTTGCAAGATTCTCCTTTCCTTCGCCCTGCTCCACCTTGAGGAAACCGAAGGAACGAGCACCTACAGTACATCCATTCTTGGGGTTTGGCATTAGTCTTTGCACTTACAGGAATACTCTGGAATATATGCAAGTTAAGATCAGGCAACACTATTTGTGGTATAATCTCAATTACCTCAAAAAATAGAAAAGAAATCATCGTAAATCATCCTTTGTTTTCTTAAAGAAATAAATACTAAGGTAACAATGAAGCACTTACAACAGAAGTGAGTGGGGCCTATTTTTGGATGACTTAAAGGCAGAAATGTGAAGACTTAAATTTAGTCTTCTGTTAACATAGTCAGTTTAGGGTCTCATAGGATTAATATGTTGTCATCTAACAATATTTCAAACTGTACATACAGGGTTGAAAATGATTAATCACAATTAATGTTATATATATATATATATACACACACTGCTCGAAAAACATAAAGGCAACACAGACCTGGACTAAAGCATTTGGTAACTCCTGGACAGTCTGTGGTGTTGTGGCGTTGGTGGAAGACCACAGGGCGCCAGTGGCAAATTTGCCAATCTTGGTGTTCTCTGGCAAATGCCAAACGTCCTGCACGGTGTTGGGCTGTAAGCAAAACCCCCACCTGTGGACGTCAGGCCCTCATACCACCCTCATGCCCGTTTGAGCAGACACATGCACATTTGTGACCTGCTGGAGGTTATTTTGCAGGGCTCTGGCAGTGCTCCTCCTGTTTCTCCTCGCACAAAGGCGGAGGTAGCAGTCCTGCTGCTGGGTTGTTGCCCTCCTACGTCCTCCTCCACGTCTCCTGATGTACTGGCCTGTCTCCTGGTAGCACCTCCATGCTCTGGACACTATGCTGACAGACACAGCAAACCTTCTTGCCACAGCTTGCATTGATGTGCCATCCTGGATGAGCTGCACTACCTGAGCCACTTGTGTGGGTTGTAGACTCCGTCTCATGCTACCACTAGAGTGAAAGCACCGCCAGCATTCAAAAGTGACCAAAACATCAGCCAGAAAGCATAGGAACTGAGAAGTGGTCTGTGGTCACCACCTGCAGAAGCACTCCTTTATTGGGGGTGTCTTGCTAATTGCCTATAATTTCCACCTGTTGTCTATTTCATTTACACAACAGCGTGTGAAATTGATCAATCAGTGTTGCTTCCTAAGTGGACAGTTTGATTTCAAAGAAGTGTGATTGACTTGGAGTTACACTGTGTTGTTTAAGTGTTCACTTTATTTTTGGAGCAGTGTATATATACATAAATATACACACACACTTGTATATAATTTATTTATACACACACACACACTTGTAATATATATATGTATGTGTGTGTATTTATATATACATAACAAATATACAGAGTACACACACACACACACATAGTGAACATATTAACATTTACAGTTTGGCCCCTTTGACTTCCTTTGTAACTCAGATTTTGACTTTCTATAAAAGGAAAAGGAGGGCCAAATGTAAATGAGTGCTGTTTACTGAACCCAGAATATTCCTTTAATTAATGATAAACAGCTTGTGTTCCTCTCACTCACACACTCACTTGTTCATTATCTCTGTTGATAAGGAGTGGACATAAGGCATAGATCACCAGAGAGCAAAGGTGTTGCTTTCCCTTAATTTTTCATAAACAAAGCTGAACCTAAGAACCTCCTGTTGGTTACCTGCTGACCACTGATGCAATCCGGTTTGTGAATACAATCCGGTTTCTCAGGATGCTACTGTTTATGTTGGTGGTCAAGGTCACACATGAGCTCTCTCTCTCGATCTTGCTGTATGTCTGTATACTTCTGTATGATGCCCAGTTGGGTTCCTTCCACCAACAGAAGTCCTAATATCACATATAAAATTATCTGGCCAGTGCACAGCTCTCTTGGCTATTGTTTGAGAGGCACTCTTAGGGTGGCCTTACTTCCCGTGTTAAAGCTATGGGGGTTAGATGCTGTACATTCTGTTTCAAATCAAGATTTTGGCCATCGCAGAGGGAAATTTCCCAGGTTGACTAACACACAGTCAGAGTCGCACTGTCAAATCTGAAACTAAAATTAATGCCAGAGCTCATCATGTGGAGTAACGAAGGACTATTGCTACTAAGTGCTATATTTATTGTGTTTTTCTTCAACTATCGGCACTTCCTTAAAATTCCCCTACTGTGGTTTTTTTAAAATGACCTTTCATATAGTATGTAACACTGCTTTAACTGAACGGAAACTGAAATCTGAAAGTGCACTGTATATAAAGTTATTGTCTTTCAAAAGAAAGAGTCAACTCTGAGTCTTTGAAAATAATTGAGTCCCAAGCCATTTCAAATTTGACATCAACAAGAAACGTTAGCACACTGCCCACCGACTTTGGTCGGAATGAAAATACTAATTTATTATTTGCCACTAGGTTAAAAGCTCACAGTAGGACAAAAGATTAAAAAAAACCTGCAATCCTTAAATCAATTATTTAGGAGTTGTTTAAAATAGGTAAAAGTAAATGCATATTCAGAAAAACTTAAAGCATTTTTTGACCTTGCCTACATGTCAACCTGTTGTTTGTGACTCTCAAAAACAAAATAGAACACTTTCATAACCCATAATAGGGGTAATAATTGTTCTTAAAGGAACAGTTCACCCAAAAACACAAATTCTGTCACATTTACTCACCCTGATTAATTTCGAAAACTGTATGGCTTTTTATCTGTATAAAAGATGATTTTGAGAAATGTATCAGTTTTGTTTTATAAGGTTCAAACTGATGTTAAGGAAAACTGTTTGACACTTAAAAGAAACAAAACTAACCTGGTTATTACATAGAAGAAAGATAAAAGAAGAAATATATTATATTCTTCTATAAGAGAAGGTGAACTATCGCTTTAAACAGCTTTAACACATTAACTTTTTTTTCACTCTTTAACGTGTAAATATATGTGTCGTAAGAGAACTCGTTGTTGTTTTGAATCAGCTCTGTGGTGGAACATTTTAAAACCCGGTAAACTTTTTGGGAAAATGTCTGTCAAAAATCCGTCAAACAGGTTCACTGCCTGGTTTCACACTAGTTTGTGAGAGGTGCTATATTGAACCTGAGGGAAATGAGTGAGCACCATCTGCATAAGCTGTGACAAACCGATGGTAATTAGCTGTAAGACGTTAGTAGATGGCGGCACAGGTTAAGAAGACTGTCTGCTCATTAGGAGAGATGGAGAGATCAGGAAGGCGATGGCTCAGTGGGGGATACAGGATAAGCGGATATTGGATAAGCTGAAGAAACAAGTGAGTGAAATAGGTATCGACACCTGTATTTGATCACGTGCTCTCTATCACTTGTGACTTACTTTCTTAAATCATTTCAACTTGTTTAAAACAGCCAACAACATACACTAACTGAACAAGCCTTTTTTCCCCTCAGCTTACTCTGGAGAGTTTCACACACGATAAAACCTCTTGTGCAGAAGACAATTGCTGTATTTACTCTTTGTCACGAACATCCTAACAGACATCCTCTTTGAGTCCTACCTATTGAAATGGGTGACAAAAGAGGGAAGAGACAGCATGGAAAAGTGCCCAAACCTGCTAAGGGTATCTGTTTTCCTCCGCCTGCACAAGGGAGAACAGCCGGACGCTGTGTTTGGGTGCGTTCTGATAGCGGCGCTTATCGAGCCCCGTCTCTCTCTCTTCCTCTTTCCTCCTCTCCTTCTGTCTTCCGACCTCCGCCTCGAGAGGAAGGCGCTTATGTCATGCCGATTCCCCGGGCCTTGTGGGAGAAAGAAATGAAAGCAATACATTGAGAGAGAGAAGTGGGAAAAAGTCCATTCATCTTCATAGCGAGCCACAAAATACAGATTGCTGAAAAGAATCCTCATTCTAGCTTCCCGCTTAAATGTATAATTCACCAAAACAAATAAAAATACGTTAATTAATTATTCACCCGTGTCATGTTAAACCTTCTTCTGCAGGACACAAACGAAGAGTGCCAAATGAAAGGGGAGAAAAAAAAATCTATTTTAACACAAAAAAGAAAGCAGGCTTGGAATGACACGAGGGTGAATAAATGATGACAGGCTTATCTTTTTTGGGTGAACCGTGTGAAGTGATTTTACAAACTAAAAGCAGCGTAGGAATATTAAACCTGGCAATTCTTGTTTCTTTTTTTTTTTCAAAAAAGGCAACTGCAAGGAAGAAATAAGAATGGTGCCAAAGAAGAGAAGTCTTCCAGGGTCTGAGAGAGGAAATGAGCATTGTAACTGAATGCTGCGTGGTGTTGAGGCCTGAGGGCACAACTCAAAACCTCATATCCAGGAAAAAGAAGCCCTCTCTCTTTTTATTTCTCTCACATCACATCCTCTCTTCTTCATCTCCCTTCCTCATCTCTCTCCCACACAACTAGCATTCGGGTTTGTCCTACCACTATCCCCCCACCCCCCACCCCCCCAACAGGAAATGAAATCCATTTTAAAATCATTTGGAAAACCACAGGGGCTTCAGACCAGGAAATAATCAGCGTGGGAGAGAGAGAGAGGGATAGAGCGCTGTGGATGGATACAGGACAGAGATGCTCCATGATTTCAGATTCGTCTGCTCTCCCCCTCACACTCCGACTCTCTCTCTCCCTTCTGTCTCTTCTATTCCAATCTCTCAACGGAAACTGGATATTACACAGTGGGTGGCCAGTCCTGGACCTTGGTCTCCCTTTGCCTCGCCACCCTGACCCCATTCTGACCTTCAGTAAAAAGTGCCACCTAGGGGGCGCTGTCCTCTTATCACCAAACTGATAAGATCTGGTATGACATTTCTTTGGTGCAGTATCTTAAAGGTTCCTACTGAAGTCAAATGGCCAAAATCTCACCCTTTTCATTATTCTGTTTTTGCCAGCGAGGCTCTCACGCTCCCTGGACAGTCTGAAGACAGTAAAGATGAGAAATCAAACTTGTCCATATAAAAAGCTCCTCTGATGTGGAATTATGATTGCTATATTAATTGCAAAATAGTGCATTGGATATGCTATATAGTAAAAAAAAAATTTTTTTTAAAGTAGTTATTTTATTCAGTAAAGGTGGATTCAATTAATCAAAAGTGCCAGTAAAGACATTTATGTTTCTACAAAGGATTTTATATTTGTTCTTATAAGCTTGCTAATGATAAATGATTAAAACTGCAACATAGTTTCAACAAGAATATTAAGCAGCACAAATGAGATAAAACTGGACTACAGTACAGGAAGAATAAATTACACTTTAAAATATATTCAAATAGGTCAAAATTTAAAAGGGTTGGAATAGGTTGGTGTAATTTCGGTATTTATTGTATATTATAAAATCTTAAATAAACAGACCTTGTTTAAAAAATATATTAAAATTTGATGATATTAATGTTTTTACTGTATTTTAAAATGCAGCCCTGGTAATATTTAAATGTCATACCAACCCCAAACATCTGAACGGTAGTGTATGGTGCATTTAATATTGGATATATGAGCTAAATGCATATGATAGTCATATTTTTCTTAACATTTAACAGTGATGAAACCTGTCAGAAAAATACTACAAAGCCGACCTGTGTGACTAAACAACATTTCCCATCATTCTCTGCAGCATTAAAACAAATAAAATAATAAAAGATTGCACACCTAATTCCATTTGAACGCACATCAACTTAAAAGGAGGATGTAAACATGTATTTAAAAAGTAAATATGGTCATTTTTTTTTATGCTGACTTAACATGTAATCTCTAAAGCAATAAATAGTATGATTTCCCCAACATCATTTCTACAAGCTGCTAGTATGCTTTAGTGTGCTGTTTGCAATTGAGTATTCTTGCATCACGTACATGTAAATTTTCCCCTGCTATAAAATTGCCATGCTAAAGAGAAACAACCCAGAGCAGATCATTTTCCAGGTGTGTTTAGTACCGGCTAATTTACAACAAAAGCTGAGTGTGTCTCAACTCGCTTCAGTGGTTGCCTGCCGCTGCCTCCTGGTGGTTAAAATCATGCAACCTCAAAGTCCTATCTGCCATCAAGGTCCATCTACTATTGTTTTTCTAATGAATTTATTAGGCAGTAATAAATCAGATGGATTAACACAATTTTACTAAATAACAATAGGCCTGTAGAAACAAACAATGATGAGATTATGGTATAAAAAAATTGATCCACTGTCTTATAATTCACTTGCATGTTTTATATGCAGTATGACTAACTTCAACTGTGACCTACAAACATAAAATCCAGCAGAAACAGAGTCGTGCTCCACTTAGGCCTGTTTAGACATTCAGATACGTGTCTTAAGCAAGAAACACCAGCAAATCTCCCAAAGAAGTCCACTACCGGTTTGCTTAAAAAAAATATCAGAACAGGAATCTCACTGTAATCATGTCCTCGTTACTCCATATTGTGAAAGAAAGTGGACTAGATTGCGAAAAACAAAGTCGGTTTTGTGTTACGAGTCACAATCAGGAGGAAAAGCCCCCAGAGAACGTTCACTCATCAATCAATGTATGGCATTAGTGATGTGTACTGTTCTGATTAAAGCCCACCACAGAGAGGTGTGACAGTGTGTGCTCCAGTCTACCTAAATCTCTGTCATCACAGGCCCTAATCTCAGCTGACTGAAGCGCCAGCCCTCGCTCACTAACCGTTGAGAGACTGATTGCTTTGAGGAATTCCACATTAATGCATTCACAAACAGGAAAACTGTAAAGATGCAAAGAAAGAGTAACTTTTTTCTTTTTACGCAACATAATATACAGTGTACAATTTAGAGTATCATACTCCATACAAGCCAGTTTGCAATACAATGTAATTATACAGTACAATATTGGTAATGTCGTAGATAGGTAGTTGTCTACAAATATATAAATGTGTTTCTTTTTCAAATTTTAATTGCTATATTTACATTTTTAATTAAATTTTTCTTTCATATCCTAATCAGTCTACTTTGCACTATTGGCTTTTTTTTTACAGCCAAATAATAAGAATGGTTCCGAACCAATTAATTTAAAATAGGTACATTTATTTTAGTTAATTTATTTAAAATGTACAATACAGTTAAAAAATAATATTCCACATTTTTATGCAACATCTTGATATTTAATCCTGTGTTATTAATTATTTTTAAAAAATAATAATAATTATGCATTATACTGAAAGCAAGAGTTATGAATTATGTTGATACCAACAATAACCATTAATAATAAACACATAAAATAATTACATAATAATTAATAAATCATATTGTATATAGTAATTTCTGTGGTAGGGTGATATAGTTCTTACTTAAAGAAGTGTTTACATTGAAAAGCTAAAATTAGCCTGCTGTGATATTGTGATATTTAAAACATTTTCTTTCCTAGTGTAGGCCTATATTTTTTGCATTTGACCTCTGAAACAAATACAAATATGTAATGAAGTTGAATCATAGCTAGAAGCTAAATAGATTTTTCATTTATTCTGTATTTGGAAACCTTCCCTACGGTGTGCCAATGCTTATGAGAGACAAAGAAATATATATATATATATATATATATATATATATATATATATATATATGCACTTCACTTCACATAGCCTACTGTCTACTGGAGAACCACATAATATCATCTGATAAAATGACAATGTTTTACAAATGAACTGAATCTAATCCCGGCGTCTCAGGAGAGCACAAAATCCAAGCACTAAAAGACTTTTCCACTAATGTCAGTTTGTAAGTCACTTTTTCAACTTTGAATTCATACATGTGTGAATGACATCTAATGTGTGTGCGCCGTGTACGATGTGTCGCCACGGCGCGTGACGCACCCCAGGATTAGACAGTTCCAGCGTGGAGGGGCTTGATTGATGAGCCCATTCCAAATGTTTTCGCGTCCAAGTCAGTGGGAGTTTGAGTTGCCTTTGCGCATCTTAATACCAAACAAAACATTAGCGTCGGATTCCCAGGGCTGACTGCCTCTCGCTGGATTTCATTAGTCACCCCTCCACAGCACACAAATGCGCCGCATGGCTCCGGGACATGGAGAAGAGAGAGAGGCAGAGAGGGAGAGGAAGGGCAGGGGGCCATTAAGGGATCATCATCTCATCCAAGCTTCCCTACCGCTAAAGATCAGAGTGTTAAAAGAGATAAAAAAAAAAAAAGAGAAAATATCCTTATTCCTCAGTAGTTTCCTGATCAGCTCTGCTGCTCACTGCGACACCTCATGAATCTGAACCAAAATGTAGATACACATGAAATAATTCTATTTTTTTCCAAAGGCCTCAGTTGCTATTTGCTTATTTAATTTCATGTTTTTGCAGCGCAGAGACCCCCAAGTTTCAGCTCACCCATCTAATAGCTATATTTAAACGATCCCTGCCACATAGCCGACCGGCTCCATCAGGAGAAACACTGATCTCATTCCCTCACTAATGAGGGCACTCAACTGTGTGTTTGTCTCCCCTGCCTACTTTTCCTCCTGCCAAGCCTTGATGCAATTACACCCCCACATCTGCAGGGGGCTCCCTCCTCCCATCGGCATGGGGTTTCAAGGGGCCCTGGTGCTCCTGATTCACGGTTAATCAATCATGGTGCCTGGGTAATGACGCCCCACTGCTCCCCTAATGTCTTCTGGCGGGAGCCTCTGCCGCTGGCATTGAGCTCACGCAGGCACACATATGGCTGCTCTGAGTGAGTGACAGGACCCCTTTTGCGTGTGTGGCACCCCGTGCGACGGAAGCCATCAGCTCCGCACATAGACACGCGTTCTGACAACCACACACATGCGCCTCGGGCGAGGAGGAGAGAGGGAGGAAATAGGGGAGAAGTGCCGCTTGGCCAATCTTCTCACGTCAAAGTGAACTGTCAAGAACAAAGCAAGTAGGGCAATGTGATATTTTTCAAAGCAGCTTGGGACGGGGAGCATTTGGAGGCCTGTGACGCAGGCTTGTGCGACATTCAGAATTGAATTTAGAATGTCTTTTTAAGTTCGGCCTCCATTCATGAACTTGAATTGTATTGGAAATGAGGGAGCTAACGGGATGCAGAATTGCATTTCATATTTGAATGTAAGGAAGTAGATTTAAAATGAATCATAATTCACAACAATTCATACTATATTGCATATAACTATATAACCATTTTTAGGTCGAAAAGCAAAGCCTTTCATGCAAACTTTAAATATTGTCTTGAAAGTTTTAAAAAGTTTCAAAGGGCATTGAAGCTTGACAGTTTATAGGCCTTATGGGCTGTTTTCAGCATTGCTAATAATAAGGATTTTTCTTGAGCACCAAATAACCATATTAGGTATCAAGAAATCTTCCGAATATTGTTTATGGAGAGACGAACTGCTGTGGTTAGGGGCGACAGGGCCATGTTTGAGGTGGGGGCCTGTTTTGGAACATCTTCTAACCAGTTTACAAGAGATTATATTTAAGGGAAAATCTGTATTTGAATAAGCATTCCTTTTTACTGAATAGTTGGTTTACTTAATACTGTATTAGACAAAATGAGCTGAGGGGCAAGAGGTTCATGATACACTGAGAATATTATATATTTTCATTGTATTTTTCTATTATTCATTTATTATTTTTGATTTTTATTTATTTTTAGAATTAGTCTGTTGTATTTTTGTCTGCTAATTATTATTATTATTTTTTAAATCAGCATTTTAGAATGATTTCTGTAGCGGAACACAGATGTCACTTTTAAAATAAGCGGATATCTGATGGTCAACACAGTAAACCAACACAAGAGCAAAAAATGTGTTCATGTCTTCGGACGAACTTCTTTGAATGTTGACTACTGTAGTTAAACAGCACTTTATTTTAAATACATGTATTTACAATGTACTTACAGTGTACTTAAGAAAGTATTAATATAAGGTTAGGTTTAGGTTCAGGGTTAACAACTAGTTATTGCAATTACTACAATAAGTACATAGTATATATGTACATGAGGAACAGGACTGTAAAATAAAGTGCTACAAAGAATGCAGTGCCTGCATTAAGAGAGGTACGTATAAATAATCAGGTATAGTAACACTTTATCTTACGGTTACACCAATTATTTGCATATTAGCATGTATATTACTAGAATATTAGCAATTCTTAGTACTAATTAAGCACATATTAATGCCTTATTTTACATGACCTTATTCTACATCCCTACCCAATAACAACTACCTGTACCTTACTATTAATAAACCGCAAATTAAGAATTTAGTAAGGGAAAAGTCATAGTTAATAGTTAACAAATGTTGCCAAAACAAAGGTACAAAACTGTCACTAGGGCAAAATCTTTTCAAAAGCTTCACCTCTGTACCTAAAGGGTCAATATTGGAACCTTGAAGGCACATACTTCAAGAGTATATATTAGCACCTAACCTCGGTGACAGCTTTATACCTTTATTTTTGAGAAGTCTGCAGTTCATCCTGTTTCTTATTTGTCATTCCTAGATTCCATTATTCATATTTATTCTTTGCCAGATCAATTTTACTTGATAAACTTAGCACATATGGCTCTAATAGCTTTCGGATGGGTTTCTAAAAGGCCTTTGTCAAAAGCCAAATTTCAGAAGGTAAAAAAAGGACTATGCTAAAAACTTAATTAAATTTGTGAGATTCATAAAACACGTATTCGTTAAATCTATCCTGTCTGTGTCTGCATGTACAGTCGGATTGTGGACTGGCTTATACGGGTGGCCCATTCAAGCTGTTTGTACAAAGAGGTGCTCCTCAGGCTCTAAGCATTTGTATGCAGTATATAGAGTGGCAGAGGCCCATCTGTGCAGCCTAAAACCATCCTAATTTATGTTTCACACTTCTTGCTGCCGCCACACTTTGCATCTCATAGCACATACTATCTCTCTCTCTCTTTTCAGTGGCAGTGACAGTGAAGTTGCTTTGGCTGTTAAAGAGCAATCCATCATCTGTTTAGAGAGCTTCATCAACATTGTGTACATAGCAGTGCTAAAACAGAGAGGATTTATGTTGCTCAGACAGAAGCTTTTTCCAGTGCCATATGGATGAGGTATAAAATCACAAAAACCAATTAAAAGGAATAACATGCATGCATTAGGTTGTGAAAGCTGAGACAACAAAAGATCACATTAGAGCTGGTGCTCACAGTATCAGATTACAATCTGTTTCAAACCTTTTACAAAACCAATTCTTCATTTTTTTTTTCATGGTATGAGAATCTTTTGCTATATGCTATTGGATTTTTTTCATTTTATTGTATTTTACTTGTATTACCTCTTTCTAGCAAGATATGGATTACTGAGACTCTAAAATAGAACTTAGCCCTTACAAGAAACTGCTGTGGGACTTTACCATGGTACTTCTATGTGCAAATGACAGTATTCTATCATGTAATAATTTATTTTTACTATTTAATAAATGTACAGAAATACATGCTGGATTTCACTATTCAGTACGAGTTAAAAAAAAAAAAAAAATGTCAAACATTTGCCCCCAAAAAAGTGATGCCCCATTGTTAAAATTATAATTATGCTCATGGCTTAGTACTGATAAACTATTTTGTGTGATTAAATAATTAAACTCTTCAATCAATTAAACAACATTTGTGGCATCAAAACATTATAATGTTCAGTATGAAAAACTTATATTCATTAAATTACTGTTCTTAAATGTTTTCAATTTTCTGTTCAATTACAGCAAATGCAATGTAAATGTTAAATATGAAAAACAAAAGAGCATAAAAAATTAAATAGGCTATCCAATAATGGCCAATAATTGATATGGTAGCCTATTGATCTGATATTCATATGATGATGTAGAAAGGCAATGTCAGTGGTCACTGGAAGCTTCTAAACACTGCAAACTTAAGACACCATTACTCAATAAATGAAGCCCTCATCTGCGATTTTCAACTCACAACACAGCTAGTTGACTCAATTAATGTTCCTTCCCCCTTTCCTCTGGTGTCGACTGAAAGCAATTCAACTAGGAGCTTCCTTCCTTCAATGTTCCATGAAATTGGACCAGATTGTTGTGTCACGTTAATTAATGTAATCCTCGTTGCATTGAAAGAGCTTCAAGTTAATAATTAGATCTGCTTTGATGACAAGACTGTATATTTAAGCAAAACTCAATAAATCTTATCTGAGATTAAGAAAGGCGTGGAAGCGACTCAGCAGTGACAACACTAAAATTGTATGTTTTTATACATTATTGTCTCTTGTACATGTGTAACCTACTAAATTAAATAGGTTGTGTATATCTGGTTCACATACCTTTCCAGTTTAAAGCCAGCACAGAACATCTCGTCAAAAACCATGGTTAAAACATAAGATTTGATCTGGGAACTAGTTATAGGCTACACCTCAACCTCATGAGCGACCTTTTTAGTAACTTTCTATCGCCATCTGCTGGCGAGAACAGAAAATAGACACAATATAAGGCAGCGGAATTTACGTAATAAACATTGTGTTGTTGGATGTAATAATTGAAATGTAAAATACCAGCAGTAATTAAAACATTAAAATGTCTTGCACTAGCTGTTTATAATATTTGCAGGCTTAAACTTCTTATATTCATATTTGTACCTCCAGCAGTGAAGAATGGAACTAGCAATACAAAGGTCACGGGGTTTGACTCCCAGGAAGTGCATTAACTGTGGAAGACAACTTTTTGAATGCAATATAGTTCACCTAGGATTAAAAAAAAAAAAAAGCATCTGCCAAAACAATATTGCATGTTTTGTTATTGAAAGCTAGAATACGTTTATATATATTGACCTTTTTTTTAATTATTTAAATAAAAATTACTCTAAATATTTAAGTAGCTTCAGTGCTATAGATAATATATTATGTAGAATTATCATACATTTTATAGATTTCATAAACAAGCCAAAATTATCAAGGCTAAATTTCTATCAAATTTTTATCAAGTTTCAGGAAAAATAATTGTACACTTTGAGTCACATTCTTTCTATATTGCTATACAAAAAAAAACAAAAAAAAAAAACAAAAAAAAAAAACACACAAGACACCCAACAGAATGCAGTCAAATTTAGAACTTTAATAGACTCGTGTTTACATTGATCACGTTTAGCTGCTTGTGAAAGAAAGAGCAGAAAACAAACAGACGAAACAAAGAACAAGGAAACTGAATGTCACGGAACAAGAACTTCAGCATTCAACTCTTTATGCTAGCTCCTCCTCTCCCTCTTCTTCAAATTCTCCCTCCTCTTCCGCAGTGGCATCTTGGTACTGCTGGTACTCAGACACTAAGTCATTCATGTTACTCTCAGCCTCTGTGAACTCCATCTCATCCATCCCCTCTCCCGTGTACCAATGCAAGAAGGCCTTGCGCCTGAACATAGCAGTGAACTGCTCAGAGATGCGCTTGAACAGCTCCTGGATGGCAGTGCTGTTGCCGATGAAAGTGGCTGCCATTTTGAGACCTCGAGGCGGGATGTCACACACAGCGGTCTTGACGTTGTTTGGGATCCACTCCACGAAATAGCTGCTGTTCTTGTTCTGGACATTCAGCATCTGCTCATCCACTTCCTTCATGGACATGCGGCCTCGGAATACAGCAGCAACGGTGAGATAGCGGCCGTGGCGAGGGTCACAAGCAGCCATCATGTTCTTGGCGTCGAACATCTGCTGGGTGAGCTCGGGCACAGTAAGAGCCCGGTATTGCTGGCTCCCTCTGCTGGTGAGTGGGGCAAAACCCGGCATGAAGAAGTGCAGACGGGGGAAAGGCACCATGTTGACAGCCAGTTTACGCAGATCAGCGTTAAGCTGACCGGGGAAGCGCAGACAGGTGGTGACTCCGCTCATTGTGGCAGACACAAGGTGGTTGAGATCACCGTAGGTGGGTGTAGTGAGTTTGAGCGTACGGAAGCAAAT
>JAUCMS010000095.1:5312084-5328878 GCA_032357445.1 Enteromius radiatus | reverse complement strand
TTTTCCCAATGTATTCAGAGGGCAGACAGCAAGACGATCAAGGGATTATGCATACGGTTTGAGATAAAAATGAAATCAAGCTAAAATCCTGCAACATCGCATAGAGCACCTTTAACAAGCAGTCATCCACAATCCCCAGCACCACTCACCTCTAAACAAACAATCATGCCACCTTTGGGTTTGAAGTAATATCCCATTATCCATTGCTGGTGTTGTGATACCAGATGGTATGATATGACTTTGATTGGCACTCTGCGATTTCTCAATAAAGACAAACAAAGCCAAAGTCAAACTGCATCATCCCCAGGGTTGTCACTAGCCCAAAAGCCAGTAAAAAGCTAAAAAAAATATATATATATAACCAAATATTAAAACACCCAAATCACTTTATAGTTGTAGTCAGTTTTTGTACATTTTCTTGAAAGGTTCCATACAAGTACCACTCTCTCACAGTTTTATTGTGGGTAAAAGATAAAATATTTCAACACAAACTTTATATATAATTTATGCAAAATACAGTATAAAACTTTTGGCTCACAGGGAAAACAATCTATCTGTGGCAAAAGTTTGAAAGTAATCCAATTCAACAAGAAAAACATGGATTTAGCAACCACGTTCTGACATAAACCATTGGGAATATATGAGCTCAATTTAGAGAAGAGAGTTTTCAATGAATAAATGTACTAAACTTTTATAAGCATGATACTTTGCAATGGGAACACCAAATCAGATTTATTTCCTATGGCATCTTATGTCAAGCCTATTTGTATGGGGCATGAGTCCAGACTACCTTAGGTGGGAAATTATGTCAAACACCCACTAGTATAGTTTTCATCAGCCATATACTGTATGTGTTGATATGTGCAGTATAGTGCAGAGTCCTGCACAGCCACATACCTTCTAAGTAGATATGGGAGAACTATTTAAAAGACTATATCAATGCATTTAAGTGCACCTTTAACAGAGAAAAACAGAATGTGCCTTAATCACATGAAAAATCTACCCATACAGGCTATTTTTGAACAAATGTGCAATCATACCACAGGCCGCCTTGAAGCCTTTTCACAACAAATTTACTTTGCCATTGCTTTGTATCTGCAGTGCATACATTCAGTGACCACTTGTCCTCTTGGCAGCACGAATAATACAATTTTTAAACAAATTGCGAATAGATTATATAGGCTTACAGAAAGTGAGCAAAGAGTGCTTCCTTTTTATAATCAAGCTGTCAATCATTTCTGTTGCAGTGTGATTGCCTACATTACTTATTTTTGCAAATCGTGTTGTAAATAGAAACCTTTGAGAGTCTTCTGATTGCAGAGCATTTATAAACATGGGACTGTTTGAATACAGCTGCCTATCAGCGGGTATCAGATTGAGTCAAAATACAGTAATCTTGGCTGTTGGACCTACAGTCCGCCCATGCCTGTTGATTCCATGTATTATTCCATTCGTTACATCAAATAGTAGTTAACCTGTCGGGTACCTGGCCGTATCCTCTAGTGACAAAAAAATGATTAACTTTCCATTGAAGTTTAAAATGGCCACATTTGAGAAATTGTTTACATGAGTAATGTAGTTTTGTCTTGTTTCGTATGTTTCTGTGGGTAGTTGCTTGTGAAAGTCACTTGATGCACATTTATCAGTATTACAAGAGGATGAATGCTCAGGCATTGCAGAACTAATCATAAAAGAAAGTGTAGGCAATTTGTAGGCAATCAAGGGAATCTCACTGAACAAGCTCCCCCTGAACACATTGAAATTGGCCCATTTCTCTACATCACAGTGATGACTTTTAAACCGAACAGATTTCTTTCCCCCTGAATGTGTATTTTTGTGCAGTTGCTTCTTGAGAGAGTAAGGGCATTTTTCATTGGTTGCATCCTTCTTTGTCTTTTATCTGGTTACCATGCAATCATTACAAATTGAAAGCTTTACCATGTGCTTATTCATCATATAATGTACAATCACTATAGACCTCACAGAGCTGTCATGAATCGCAGTTCTTCTAACTAATCCTGACCAGCGGGATGTGTTCCCCTGGAGCTTAACAAGCTTCCAATCAGTAAACGGGAAGAACCATGTCATTGTGATAAGCAAATGAATGCAAAAGCGAACAGAAGAAATTATGCTGTATGGTGCAAAGACAGTACCCTAAAAGATTTTGGAAAGCAGTTTGATGTAGTTAATTTGAAAAGAATGAGAAAACATCTAAGGGATGTTAAGACTTTGATGTTTTAAAACACATTTTTGAAACTAAACAGATATTAGTTAAAAAAAGGATTGGTGATTATAACAGAAATATAATACACAATTCTCTTACAGAGAATGAACTGTATCCTGTCAGACCCATTGGATGATTCAACAGTTATGTGACTGCATTAAATATAGTACACTATCTATAGTAGACTAGCATTTTCTCCTGCTTATGGCCGAATAGAAAGGGCATGACATTTATGTTTATGGCATTTAACAGATGCTTTTTTTACAGAGCGACATATAAAATCTTTAGCATTACGAGTCTGTTGTGATCTGCAGATGGCAAAGCATGCAATCTGGAATATGATCTGATAGAAAAAAAGAAAGAAGTGCTGAATACACTATTGTGTAAATAAATAAGCCAATTCATTTTTTTCCATAGATAGTGGAACAGAGAAAATTTAATTAATTCATGAGCATTATCAGTGGCTGAAAAATCTATGTATCAAAGCCTAAACACTGGAAAAAGGAATCATGCAATATGATCCCCTTAGAAACAGAAATGCAATGCAAAGTGAAAAATGACCAGGCTTCAAATGCTTGCAAAGAACTATGAGTTCAAAGCACACATTATTCAGAGCTGCACGTCCTTAGCTACTCTGGGATGGCATGATTTGTCTCTAAGATCTCCTACCACATGGTAGACCCCGTGAAATTTCTGAATTTCAAGCATAGAAAAATACTCCAATATATTGAAAGGTGCAGACATAAATGCCCACAAACAATTAAAACGGGGTGCACAGATTTTTATATAATGACTGATGACAGATAAAGGGCTACTTTGTCTAAAGAAAAAAACACCAACAACTTAAAATGTAGTTGTCCTAAATGCCATGTATCCTTCACAATGTTATAAAGCAATTTTTTTTTTGAGATTCTGCAAACAGACACAGGAATGAACAACACAGGCATATTAATAATGGTAACAGTTTATTTTGATAGTCCCTTTTGAGCATTCTCTTGACAATAAGTAACTTTTCACCTATTTGTCAACAAACACTTATTAGTGGACTGTCTGCTTAATATCTGTTTATCTTAATATCTCTTTATTGTGGTAATGTCTCAATTGACATTCTTCTGTACGTGTCAACTTATTCTATAACCCATAACCCAACCACTAATACTTTGCTAACATGGTAGTGAGACTTACATGTAGGTGCATCTGTACTTATGGCCAACACAATGTGTTAAAGGGACCATAAAATTAAAGTTAAACCATAATGATAGCTTATTTGGGAGCTCTTGTGAGCATTCTCGTGACAGCATCTATAAATTCCAGCATCAGCCATGCACCAGCATGTCTACGGCCAACTAGCATCCAAATATTCTCTTTCCAAGCGCACACTTCCTATTCTGGGTACATTTATCTGTCACATAGCAACACAACCCAAAAAAACTTTCTATGTGATACCTGGTGACGGGTGCTCTTTGCTGAGCTACCAAACAGCTGAGAAGCCGAATCTCATTAAAGCACTGAACTCCCTCAGCTCTGTCCCCACCAACAGGACTGCAGCAGATAAGCTGCCTAAAGAAGCTTTAGGTCATCATGACATAAATCTTGACGTACATGCAACGTTTCACCCTCACTAGAGGTGCTTTTCCACCTAAGGCCTTGCATGTAACACTTCTATGTAACTGGCTTCACACATCACACTTTCAAAACTGAGACAAAGCAAGTGTTGACATATGGCAGGAAGATTTTCCTCCTTTGTGTGAACGTCACCTTCAGACAACAACAGATGAGAAGAATGTGTTCTCAGCTGTATGCCATGCTGCATCCTAGCAGCACTTAAAAAGACCAGCAAGGGTCAGAGCTTTAGTGTCTCAACTTTGGTATTTGATCTGCTGGAAAAAAATGCAATGCACCAAGCACTCCAGGAACCTTAACAACAATACTATGGTGTGCGGTTCAACACGAGCAGACCATGACAGCAGCCTTACGGCACTATTCAGAGAATTAAAATAATAACTTAAATAAGTCCACATTTGAGATCTTTGGATTTGTGTCCTCAGCAAACAGCATAGATTAGCTGCTGACCTCACAAAGGTGGCTACGGTGAAAAACATCAGTGCTAAACATTGAAAAATGCTAGTCTTACAGACATAACGAACACTGTTTTGACCACTAACTGATTGGGATGGTTTTAGCATTTAATGATATAAATCCATGTAGATTTCAGTCTTACTGAATATGTTGTGTTTTATTTCTTTTAATAGTTTACCTTAACCCCAGAGCTCATGATTTGTTTACAGCCAATGCCAGCAGAGCTCTTACTGATGATGGAAAATGATACTCTTAGACAGAGCATGAAGGTTGCTATTGTGTGGAGATGTGAAAACACTTTCACCTATGGCAATCCATTTATACTTGTAACAACTCATTAATCCATCAAACTCATCTGAACAATCGGTTGCAAACAGGTTACAGGTCATCTGCTTGAACTGAGTGTTTTTGTTGGTAAATACAGAAAAGGGTCAGAAAATCCATGTAATATTGTCTATCACACCAGCCTATCTCTACACCCTCAGTCGTCTGTGAATTGAACAACATACTAACAGCTTGAATAAATCAGAGTCCAATTTCTTCAAAACTGTTTTCTCCAAGGTTTTGATGAAACACCATCCGGTGAGATCTCTCATGTCGTTCCAACCAGAGATTATTAGTTGTCCCAAAGCTTGGAAATAGTCCTCCTGCTTTGACATTACATCTTAGAAAAACAAATCACTTCTTCTACACGTAGTAGTTTGTTTATATGTGATATTGCTTTTGTTTTATGTTTTGTATGGCCTTATATTTGCCATCCTATTTTGCAGTAATTGTTCCGAACCTGAGACCTGTTGTTGCTGTGCTCTAAACTTACCTTCACCTAAAAATCACCTGAGCTCTTATAGCTTGATTTGACATTACGTGCCATGAACAGATCTTCTCCTGGCTCATGAATCACATCAGACTATGACAAAGACAAAGTCTAGGATAGATACACATTTATAAGATGTGTATCTATCAACCTTGTTCAGTGTATTCTTGCAAATCTTCTCACTATTATTATTATTTTTATAAACAAGTTATATAGGCACAATGTAATTAATAGACTGATTGCAAATATGTACATTGACAGATTCATGTGAAAAGGTGAAGGCTGGAGAATATTCGTAGATCCAATTTTACTGAGTGCGGCAAGGGTGTAGAGTTATATTAAAGCTATTTTAAGTCGAGAAGAAATTATTTTCATGGGAAAAAAAGCATTCACAAAATTTCATTTTGAGATAAAATTATTTACTACAGGGGTTGGCAAAATAAATTTCCTTGGTTGGTCAGCATGTATGTATGTTAAATAATATGGAAGTAAAACAAACTAATAATAAATAAATAACTGTCTCATCAAGTAATTTATTAAATATTAACTCTGACAAGATAGACACTTTCTGACAGTAAGCGGTTCAGTAAGTTTGCACTATAGCTTGGATTTCACCACTGTAAGATGACAGGATTCTGGCTGCAGGCAAATGGATCTACTGAAGTTCATGTAGACTTCAGACTAAGCACTGTACAGAGCTAAAAAAAACTGCCGCTGTGCATCTTTCTAAGAGAACATTTTGCAGTGCTACCTGCTAGGTTAGTGTTATAGAACCAACAAAGCAAAAGTATTTTTTTCAAAGCCTTTTTCTCCCAGTAATTCTTGTTGGATGTTTATTTATAAATGCTTACATTATGATAATCTCATTTAGACTAGACTGTAGGTTACAGAATAATTGACTTCATATCATTTTCATTGGTGTTGTGGAGCAGAGCGGCACAGTAAAGAACATACCCCTCTAATGCATTATAGATTCACTTTGTTTTTTACTATAATTGAGCAACACACAAAGAAAAGTGATAATATTCACACCAACAGCACAATCACAAAAAGTAATATTTTTGTGACACTTTTTTCAGTCTGTATTTGATCTGTCAATGTAACGCTAACCTGATTTTACCAAGTCCAACTCTGGGACAACATAGTGATTAACCAATCAGATCTAAGGAAACAGTTTACAGTTTTTGTGAAGTTTACAATCAGTGTTTGGTGCTTGTACATCAGTGTCAGTCATCTATCATTTCCTCTGATTTTAGGCATTACTCATGGGTTAGGTTAGGTTTAGGTGTAAAGATATGATCAAGACTATATTTTTGCATTAATATAATGTTGTTCCAGGGTCATGCATCAACATAATCTGTTCCAAATGAAGCCACAGAAGAATCAAGTGTTTCTGTCTGAATCAAGGCTGTGTTCCAATCTGCACTAACTGGCCTGTAACGTGAACATGCCAGCATGACATAATAACAGCTGTGGGATATTTCCTTCACTGACTATTATCCTTATAAGAATCAGAAGTGACACATGTCCCATCTCTGTTATGACTAATATATGGAGAAAATCTTCCTTTTAAAGCTTTTGCTCAATTTTCTGTCTGTATATTTGCTGGCTCATTAATTCTTTTGTTAGCTGTTTCGCTGTCTCCTACTGTCTTGCATTCTCTACCCTGTTCTTTCTCTCAATCTCACTTCCTCTGTTCTTCAGACTCATTTTCTCTTACGCCATCTGTATTGTAAAAGCTCTCTTCGCCTGTCACATCATTATTCATACCCACACGTTGACCAGCTGCTGCACAATATTTCCAAATCTTATCAGCCTCTTAAAAGGATCTTCTGGGTTTACTCTCGCAAGAGGTGAACAAAAACAATAGGTCCCCAAGTGGCTGAGCTCTGTTCTTCTCATCAGTCTTCTCTATAATCCCCTCAGCTAACACCACTCAACACACAAAAAGTGCCAGCTCCACTTTGTAAGCGAAATAGTCAAGGGAATGTGTTAAAGTGGTGTCAGTAAGTGAAAAAGAGAGTAAATGAGAGAGAAAACTAAAGGGAGAGAGAGAGGAAAGGAGAGATCAAAACGTCCAGATTGTGAAGGCTGTCTGTCAAGTTGCATTAACTGTAGATATAACTGAGGAAGAAAGCATGTAGGAACTGAGTGTAAGAATAGGACCAGTTTCACTTCCGTATTGACACACTGCAGAGATAAACAGAATTTTGAAGGACGAAAATAGAGCGTGTGGCTTGTTTTTTCTATTTTGATTGGATATAGTAAAGTAGACGATTCAATCAGAAATGAACACTGACAGTTGGAGGGGCGTGGTTAATGATGTCACACTCATGCCCAAGCCATCAAACTGATGTCGTCAGAGAAGGCCCATCATTTCAGAGGGGAGGAGCATTTTCAGATTTAGGTTAAAGATTACAAGATATATTTATTTAATTTATTTTATTTTTTTGCGGGCTGACTTGCACAGATTTATTGTTCACCACAAAAATAGCAATGTGCGCTATATATATATATATATATATATATATATATATATATGTAATTTCTGCCCTGTTGTTCTAATTTCACTTCTATTCTGCAGGCTGGCCTTTTGGTAGTTTGGTGTGTAAGCTGAGTGGGATGGTGCAGGGAATATCTGTGTCTGCCTCCGTCTTCACACTAGTGGCCATTGCTGTTGACAGGTGTGCTAAACTATATATATGTTTGTACTTAATAGTGTTATCGAAATATACATATATTTCCTGTAGCTCAAATAGTAGAGCATTTTTCTACAGCAACGCCAAGATCATGGGTTCGATTCGCAGGGAAAGCAAGAGCTGATTAAAAAAAAAATTTAAAAAACTGTAAAAAAGTCATTGTATAAAAGCATCTGCTAAATGTAAATGTACATTTTTTTGTGTGTTCAGTGTTGCCAGATTGGGCGGTTTTGAATTTGATTGTGCAGGTAAAAATTGGCTTGGGCGAGGAGACAAAATTTGGGCGGGTTCCAGACCAGTTTGGCGGTTTTTAAAAATATTTAACAAAACCTAAATACGATGTTCCTTGTTTTGCATTTAGGGCCAAGATCCTGTCTATCTGTCTGTCTGTCTCTCTCTCTCTCTCTCTCTCTCTCTCTCACTCACGCACGTTTATCCGGAGTGAAATATAGTAGAAGTATTAATGATGATTATTGTATTACTATTACTATTCAAATAGAAAATGTAATATAAATACACATATTTAATTTTATTATGAACAAATTGGGTATTATTTTACAACAATTATCTTACTATGCACTGTAAAAGTGCATTGTGTGTGAGGAGAAAGGACATAGATGTGAACGGGTTATGTTGTAATTTTGCTATTCTGTGCTTTTGTATTTGTGATTGTCGCTAGCTGCAGTATGGTACATTATATTGGCATTAAAATAACTAGGGCAAATATTGATCAAAATGAAACAAATATTAATCAAAAATTTTGGGCGGTTTTATGCGCGTTTGGGCGGGTTTTGGACAGTTTTTGGGCGGGGAACCGTTAACTCTATCTGGCAACACTGTTTGTGTTTAATGTACACTACCACTCAATTTTCTGAGGGCTGTAAGTATATTTGTGCTCTCCAAAGCTGCATTTATTATATCAAAATCCCTACTGTTTTTTTTTTTTTTTACCCCAAAACTACTGAATGGTAGTGTACATTTAAAATTTAAATCTAATAAATGGATTATCGCATTTATATTCAACCCAGTCTCATAAAAATATGTAGCTCTGGGTACTTTTCTGCAGCACACTTTTTACGTATCTTGCATGTTTCATGTGAGTTTCATAGAAAAATGTCCACTGAGTTGCACTACAACACGTGAACCCTGCCACATTTTTATTACATTGATATAGGCACGTATTGTAGTGGTTCAGAATTCGAATATTCAGTATAAGGCGATAAAAGTTAATGTTCTATCATTTTGGAAATATGCCCTACTGCAAACTCAGCCCTAAGCCTACCTGATAGTGTTAACAAATGCAAAACTGATATAGAAATGCATTTGTTCATGCAACCGTTCCACTTCAACTAACTTTTACATAGATTTGACCTGTTTGAATCAGTTTTCAAATTTCCAATCAAATTCAATTGTTTTTAAATAATAACATAGTATTCTTGCAGTAGTTGTGCAAAAATTACATTTTATTAATCAAAACTCAGTAAATTTGTGTTAAAAGGAACAAAAGATCTCAGAGTTTTACTGTTTCTTGTGTTCATTTCTACAATAATATGTATACTTAGTAATACGTATTTTCACATTTTTCCTTAAAACGCTTTCTATTTTCTGTTTCTGTCTCAATCTCTCCTGCTCCATTTTCTGTCACCTGTCTCTTTTCCTCTCTCATTTTAATGTCTTTCCTCACACTCTCTTCCTTGTTTTATATTAATGTGTCAGATTCCGCTGCATTGTCTATCCCTTCAAACAGAAGCTCACTATCTCCACCTCCACCCTCATCATCGTCATTATCTGGGTTCTGGCCATCTCCATCATGTGTCCGTCTGGTGTCATGCTACAGGTCACCAAAGAGCACAGAGTCTCCATTTTGCTAAGCGATGGCAACACTACACAACCCTTCTACTGGTGTCGTGAAAATTGGCCAAATCAGGAGATGCGTAAGATTTACACCACAGTACTCTTTGCTAACATTTATTTGGCACCTCTGACCCTAATTGTCATCATGTATGCCTGGATTGGAATCACGCTCTTCAAAACATCCATGCCTGTTCCTGTGAGCCAAGTTGGGACCTCGGGCTCTGGATCTAGCGTTGGGAAAAATGGCAGGTATGAAAGTCGTCAGCTGGTGTCACGGAAAAAGAAGCGGGTCATTAAAATGTTGCTAGTCGTGGCCCTGCTCTTCATCCTGTCGTGGTTGCCGTTGTGGGCACTCATGATGCTGAGTGACTACGCAAGCCTGAGTGAGCGTCAGCATCGCATTATTAACATCTATTTTTATCCTCTGGCCCACTGGCTGGCATTCTGTAATAGCAGCGTCAATCCCATAGTCTATGGGTTTTTCAATGAGAACTTTCGCAAGGGTTTCAAAGCAGCCTTTAAGCTTCAGCTCTGCTCGGCCCATTCGGGGAAGAGGAGGAGCTACTCTCACCGTCTGCAGGGGAACGCTGTATTACCTGCCAACTTGCCCCTGACCAAGGAGTCTGCACTGGACGCCGGAGGTCCGAGACCAGGACAGGTGCTCATCCAAGAGCTGGTGTCAGTCGGCAGTGGGAGGGGTCTAGGTGAAAAAAGCCACTCATCAGGCAAGGACAACGTGAAAGAACAGGATCTAATCATGGAAGATCTGGAGAAGGTTTGTGTGTGTGTTCTTTATACTTCTAGAACATTCTTTATACTTGACAGAAGTTATATAAAAGAAGGTTTAAAAAGCATAAGAGACTTCTTTCAAAAACATTGTATAAACTTACATCAAATACAGAATTTATTTAATGGTATATACTGATCTCATAAAGCTTATTCAACAGGATGTGTGCATTGCAAGTTCCCAGATTCACATCATTAAACTGGCAAAAATAACCTTGAGCTGTTTACCATTGCAACAGATGCTTTAGTAAATAAAGTCTCTCTCTCTCTCAGCCAAGGCAATTTTACATTAATGCTCTTCAATTTTCACTCTCAATGTCTGCGAGCAGATTTTTCTAATAGTCCCCTTTTGGTCTATTTTTATTAAAGAAGGTTTCAATGACACTGCATCTAACTCAATCTTCAGAGAATATTCAGAGTATTAAAAATGGTATAAATGTAACTATTGTTTGTCTTTCTTTCCTCACAGGTAATGTACGACCTATAGGTGTCCAGTCAAAGATACGGTGTGCTCAGATGGTTTGATGCTCATGAAAGGCTGACTTTTTCCTTCTCTTTGACTGTTTCATGAGTTCATCTTTCATCTCTTTTCATCTTCTAGACAAGGATGTGCTCTGCCTTTTCCTTCATGAAATTTCGAAATTTATGACAATAATTGTGCCAGACAGGCAGACTGGGCTGGAGGGGTTAAAATCAGACGTTGTGTGTGACAAACACAAAGAACACCATTTTGTGGACTTAGCTTTGACCTAATAAGATGAGAAATGAAATGACATCTCACTAGCTGCCAAATTATGCCCAGTGTCATTTTTTGGATGTATTAGCTGATTGCATTCACCCTGTTTGACCTGAGAAAAGCACCCTGAGGTTTGCTGAAAATTACAAGGCCAGAAGGCAAGAACATGGATATTTTCATGGAAATGGCCATGAATCTGACTGAAGTGCCTGAACAGGGGAAATCGGAGAGTGCTTTCTATTGCATCTACTCTCTTTCTGGATGGTAAAATGACTGCCTTTTGTTCAAATGATCTGTTCAGTTTCTTCTGTTGTTCAGTGACTACCATCTTCGATTTGTTCGTTAACCAACATTGAATGAATGTCAGCAGCAAAACTTGCTGGTTAACAGGGTTAATGTAGTAGGTCTTCACCTCTGCATATTTAAATGAGCATCATCACGACTATGAGTCTGTAGTAGCATAAAATGGCTCACTGTAACAGGAAGGGCATTTTGCCAGAGATTTTCAGAAACACTCAACAGTATGTGCCCTGACATGGGGGACAGTGCTTGAGGACCTTTTCAGACTCTTGGATACACTGTAAATGAACTGCTGAACAAAATAGCCGTGCCTTAAAAACAGGGCATTAGCGGTCAGAAACAATGGGAACTGGAAAGTCTCCTACATGGAATGAGTCAAGAAACAAATCCACAAGGAAAATGGCAAATGCCCAGACTGTGGTTTTCGCATCTGACATTCATGCATCTCTCACAGTTTCTCTTTTGACACTGGCCATTTCGTATGTGTTTCTAATGTAAACCTGGCAGGTGTTAAATTCTAAAATGGTATACTTTGGGTATTCAGTGTTTTGCTGCTATAATGTCCTCTGTGAACTTTTTAAAAAATTAATTTTCAGTTTGGTGATGCATCTTTTTGGCTGCAATTCAACATGCTTTCCAATGATGTGTATAAAGTGGCTAATGAAGTGAACAACCTGTTCAGAAAACAGTCATTAATACAGGTTGGTCTGGAAATGTGGTTTGACTACAAATGTTCTATGTTGTGTTTCTCTGAGAGCAAAGGGCACACATAATGAAATATGGTAAATTACAGCTACACCAGCAACTGATATTACATATATCAAATGATATCAAATACTCAAATTTTGTAAGGAATAATTGTTATAATTTTTCAGCATAATGTATGCGAGACAGAGAGGAAATGGCAGAGAGAGAAACAGGACCTTGTTGAACTTACTGGTTGATGGTCAACATGAACAACTTTCATTTTTGTGAAAGTGAGAGCAGTGTAGCAGCATATCACTTGTCATGTCAGTGTGTCGTGACAGTATAATCATGTCTTTAAAGTGACATTCCTGACAGCATAGGCTATTTGTTGGATGTTGACACTGCTACTGTTATCATGTACAAGACAGATGCTACAGGATAACATA
Source organism: Enteromius radiatus (assembly GCA_032357445.1). NCBI lineage: Eukaryota > Metazoa > Chordata > Actinopteri > Cypriniformes > Cyprinidae > Enteromius > Enteromius radiatus. Next base: position 5,316,253 of record JAUCMS010000095.1, on the reverse strand, counting down.
TAAAGAACATTATTTTAACATACTGCACAAATTATACAGGTAGGAAAAACTATATATTTTAGTCGCTCTATATGTCAGAGTTGTTGAATGTCTCCAGCACTAGTTTTACTACGTTTTTACAATAAAACAAAAATAAATCATCTCTGCACCAATAAAATTAGTATCAAATTATTGGGAAAATTGTTAATTATATGTAGTATCTAATTAGTGTAATTGACATTGATTAGATGCGACTTCCTGAACATAATGGATTATGTAATTAGCTTAGCCTCAAATACAGATCTGAAATGGTGCTCTCAGAAAAAGGCACAAAACATTTACTGGGGTAGCACCATATGGGAAGTTTTTCATGTGTACCAGCGACCAGTCCTCGCGCACCACCGCTCGGCATATTTTGAAAGTTGCGAAGTGGACATCACTGCATGTCGATCGGAAAACACAGTTCATGCACGGAGCTCTCTTCTAACGAGTTGATTATCAGAATCAGGTGCGTTAACAAAGAGAGACATACAAAATATGCAGAGCGCTGGAGCGCGAGGACTGGGATTAAGAACCGCTGATGTGTTCTACTATGTACTGTTTAGTGGGACATAGGTACAAGCTTTTGTACCTTAGGGTACTATTCCAGTGACAGCTTTGCACCTTTGGTTTTTTTATTAGCATTGTTCAGAATGAGTCTTGGACGTTCACTTCCTGTCATGTGCACACTCTCAAACAGCCAAGAACACAAGTGTGGGTATTACAACTGGCCCAGTATCTTTACGTACCATGTTAAAAATCATAGGATTTTTTTTTTTTTTTACCCTATGGTCTTTTTACTGTTCAACACTTACTGTCGTGTTTACTGTTCTCAACACTTCTTTAAATTCAAAAACTGCTACATTAAATTCTAGAAAACATACAGTATATACATGGAAATATGAAGCCTATTCTAAAATGTAACTAATAGTAACTTAACGTAACTAACATCCTTTAAGAAGTAAAGAGAATTACAATTTTGGATAGTTTTCCATCATCATTTCTTCAAAGGTGCTTAGAAAAAATATTTATAAGAACCAGCCATTTTGGTCACCACTGACTTCCATAGATTGTATTTCCTTTGATATTTTTCACAGTATCTAATTTCTCAGAAGAACGACAGTCGACAATACAATACAGGTTTGTATAAGAAAAAAATGGGTGCACTATCCCTTTAAAGATGCCTTCATGTTATGCCCTTATGTTTATGTTAATACTAGAGCTCAATAATATGCTTGTTATTTTAATCCACTTTGTGTTCTCTTGGCAAGCCATGACAACATAATCTCAAGTATGTGGTGGCAATGTAAAATATACATGTTGGGTGTGTTTGGGAAAAAGGGCTTCACTCAGTATCTGACTCCAGTTTCAGCACAGCATCTTTAAGAGCACAAATGTGCACAAATATCTTGATAATACCAACAGCCCATGGCTTCTGATCTCAAACCAGTTCTGTTTCTTCTTCAATTAATTGTAATAGCAGCATTGCGACATGTCTGCAAGAAAGCAAAAGAAATAATGAGTATTACACAGATATATTTGCGTCATTTAACATCCTTATAACCTCAATCAATTCTTGTACTTTGAGGGTTATTTTGATCTGTTTGTATATTATTTAAGGCTGTAGTCTCCAAACACACCTCGTGTTTTTGCATAAATTTAACATTTCTGTTTTACTTTTTTTTTTTTTTAATTTACTGATAATAAAAACACAGATAATAATGAAACCAGGCTGGTTGCAGAGGTAAAATATGCCAGACAGTGGTATTGAATTGTAAATCTTTCTGCGGTATGGTAATAATCACTGTGTTTGGAAATGATGTTTGTATTTACTTGCAATGCCAAATCTATGAAACCACATGATGTCACATTTGACGGTTTTCTGGGCATACATATTTTATAACTGTTTCACAGCCTTTGTGTGACCGTTTGTTTGCATATTTATACAAGCACTAAAAACATTACAAGAAAAATGACTGCTCATGTCTGTTGTTGTTTAAACATAGATAGTAGAATATGTGACTGTAAATATATTGTTTTTGCCTTAGTAGTCTATATATTAAGTAAAACAAATATTAATTAAATAAAGTATTGTCAGTTAAATGTGTTGATTGTGTCTGAGACATTTAACTTCGGAGGCATGATTTTAGAATACCTGTGGTTGTGTTTTCTTCTGTGTGCGCTGCTTTTGCAGTACAATGTTCAAACTTTTCATATATTACTGCATAAATAACTTTACATTCACATAAATCTTAACTTAGCTGCTATTGTGATTTTCTGAACTTTGTGATTTCAGATTAATAAATAGGCAAACCATGAATTATTTGTTAAGGAGGACGTTCAGAACCACCTACAATAGAATGTCAAGCACATGCCTGTTGCCCAACACCTCGCAATTGTGATGTTATAACTCGCAATTCTGACTTTATAACTCACAATTGGGAGTTCTGAATATGTCAGAAGTTTGTATCATGCAATTCTGAGAAAAAAGTTGTTAGATAAAAAGCCACAATAACCTTTTTTTTAAATTAAAAAAACTGCCAAAAAGTATGGTGCAAATAAATAAAATATTAAAATTTTAATAAATAAATTCCCTTTAATGTGCTCTGTAAATTTTGTCCAGTCTTTCTCAGTTGTTTGTATTGAATTCATTATCACAGAATACAGAAGTCATTTTGTGAATATGTCCTGTAAATATGAAAACCTGTGTGACTTACGTGTTTTCTCATCCTCTCAAGTCAATTAATACTAAAAGGAACCATTGGCTAATGAGATATAATAAGATGGGTGTTTTGATATGTACTAAAAAAAACAACCTTTTCTTCATTAAGTGGACACAAAATATTTTTGGCAAAACTGCAGAGATTCCCTCCACACAGCACCCCTGAGAAAGCACTATATCTCCAATGATTATCTTTGATTGCAGATGCTGGTCCTTGCATACACGAAACAACCACAGCATTTCAGTGCAGCATCCACAGGCTACTGATACCAAAACAATATCGACACAGATTTTTAAGAGTCAGAATGAAGCATGTGGTTGTCACACCAAAGACATTCATTGGAGATATAGGGTGAATTCAGGTTGATTGGGATACCCTTCCCATTTCAATGACAAAAAGTGTCCCAATCAACCTGAACTCACCCTAGTGCTTTCTCAGGAGTACTCCTGTACTCACATGGCTTGTCCATGAAATACAAAATCTGCACCTCCTTGCAGCAAGGAGGTTTTGTATTTCACAGACAAGCCATATGAGAACAGGAATACAGTTACCTTCAGTGTTATGTGTTATGCTAATCCAGCAAAGGAAGATAAAGTGTGACACTCTATGCTATTCATTTCAATGACAAAAAATATCCTACTTTACCCGTATTCTCTGTATTTCTGTTAGAATAAATGACATATTTATTCACAAAGACTGAGCTGCTTGACTGAGAGTTTAGACAGAGGAAGAGGTAAACGGTGTCTTAAGCCTTCTCGTGACAATGCCATGCATCAAGCAAAAATGAAAAATAGCACTTCACCGTTTATGACAAGGACTTCCTGAGGGAGGGCTTGAAAAGAGCTACAAATCATGCATTATTAGATTATCTCTAAAAGTCTTTCGATAATGGAGAGAGAGGTTGTCCATTAGAGGATTATTGTAAGTGCAATTAATTAGAAAGAGAGAGAGACTTAACTTTCTGCTGATCCTTAAAGAGAGAATCTTTTGCTACTGTTCATGTTCATGAAAAATGAATGTAAGACAGCTTCTCTCTGGTGGTTGTTATATGCCGACTGAGGTTTTTTAGCTTCATAAGCGATGTGTTGTTTTGACAAATGATATTGATATAACTAATGCAATCTCACAGTGAAATAGAAAGCATATTATATGAAATAAAATAACTTGTGATTGAATTTGGGCTGTATATTAAATACTGATGTACTGCTTGTGATTGAATTAACTAATCTTGATTGCATTCCTTTGCATTTAAAGGTGCCCTAGAATGGAAAACTGAATGTACCTTGGCATGGTTGAGTAATAACAATTCAGTACATGGACATAACATACTGTGAGTCTCAAACACCATCGTTTACTTCTTATAGAAATCAAGTGTTTGCAAAAGACGACTGAAAAAAGGTCCAATTCCAACACAACACAGACTGTTTG
>JAUCMS010000095.1:5266019-5279153 GCA_032357445.1 Enteromius radiatus | reverse complement strand
AGGAAATTATCATATTTCATCAGTCAGCATTACCTGACATGTTCTCACGTTGCTGCTAAGACTTGTCTCATTGCACTAAAGTCACACTGGGTCAAATGTTTACACTTGGGTTTAAGGGGTATTTATTTATTTATTTATTATTACTTTATTTATGGGTTGTATGGAAGCTCTAAACATAATTTCGTTGTTCTCTGACAATGACAATAAAAAATACTTGAATTCCTTTATACACAACGCACACCTGCTAAACTCACTTTTTATTCTCTAATAAGGACTCCTGAAAAACTAACATTCCCATCTTTCAGAAACCATGCGCAGAGAAGGCTTTCAGTGTGGATGGTATTCATGCCTGTTTCTGCCACATACCAAAGGACATGAGAGCATTCCACAAGCCAAGAGCAACCCAAATATTCTAAGTGCAGGGTTTATTCAGCCAAAAGACAAACCAGAGAGTGCTATTTTCACCTCCTGTTCAAATTCCAATGAAAAAAAGATTGCTTTAAAAAAAAAAAAAAGCCTCCTTCTTTCTGCTTCTTTTTGTACCCTGCATGCATTTCTTTGTCGGGTGGAGTCATTTAGACCAAGATGCTATACTTTTGCTTGCTAACTGACTTGCTTTTTACACAAATAAATACATACCATGAAGAGCAGCGGACATCTGCAACTCCATTTGATTCTTTTGAACTTTTGAAGTTTCATTTGATGTCTGGTTCTGAGCAATGCCTGGGGGGTTAGGGAAAAAAAAGTTATAAAGCATCTAAAATGCAAATAATTCTTTCAAAAGGCAGAAACTAAAATTATACACATCAGTACCTTTAACTTGTTTATCTAAAACACCATAGGACTGTAGAAAGACCTCATCCTTTGTGCCAGGGTGACTGTCAGTTAATAGGTCCTGTTGTTCTTTAAGTAATTTTTGCATGCGATCTATATAATGGTCAAGTCCAGGCTCAGTCTGCACAAACATCTGACCCTCCGAGTCACGTATTCTCCCGTCTCCCACTTCTATGCCAATGCTACGCGTTTTGACCGGATCCGGCAGACAGGATGGACCACATGCTATGTTGCGTGTATGGAGTCCAATAAGGATATTCTCATTGATATTTGCCATTCCAACGCCTACGTCACGTGTCACAACACTTCGAACAGAAGGGGTGCTTCTGCCTCTATCTAAGCATGCAGTGGTTCCAACAGAGCGCATCTGAACAACAGCCACTCGGTCGCAAACCTTCCCATCTCCAACTGCCAGAGATCGGGTCATTGCATGTGCCGTGTTGGTATGTCTTTCCCTGGTCAGCGTGTGCTTTGTGTTGGTGCTGGCTTCAGAGATACAGGCTTGCAAAGTGCTGGTGCTGCGTGAGACGGTGCAAAAGGCGGTGCTGGTACGTTGAGACACGGTCTGAGGGATTGCCATCACACCCAAATCAACACATCGAACTGGGTCAGTGAGAGTTCCTTGGGAAATTAGCGATTTGATAGATCTGACATCCACGTTGACCGTGCAGTCACCACAGCCCACTGTTTGATGGGAAACGCTCCTTTTGTTCTCCGTTGTCTCTGAGGTAATTGTGGAAGCGTCACACACACACACAGCCGTCCCAACACCTTGGCTGCATGTTGCCACACTCTTGCTTCCAACACACTGGTCTTTCTGCTCCACTCTTTTGCGCACGTCACGCTCTTCCATAGGTGTATCTGGGCCAGATGATGCAACCTTCACCTCAGGTTTGCAGGAAACTCCAACACCAATAGAAATCCGCTCTAATCCTCCTCCAGCAGCAGAATGCACGAGGTTGGTGTGGTTTCCAACCCCAAGAGTGCGAGTTTGCAACTCGGTCTGGGTGGCAGAGCAGTTTACCTGCGGATATGCGGAGGAACTCTTGTCAGCACGGTTTCTCACTTCTGCTTCCCGCAGTTCACTCCTCAGCCTACCCATTTCTGCCTTGAGCATTGCTTCTTTAAGCTCGGCCTCCAGTATCTGAACCCGGTCGCTTAAATGTTGGATGGTTTGCTGCTGCAACTCTGTTTCTGCTTCTTTGTCGGATGCCAGGCCAAGCATAGTCTCAGTGACGCTGACAGCCACTGACCGAGTCTCAAATTTGGCATCGACAGCAACATCCTTGCTGAAGTTTATTTTGTGTTGATGAACGACAAGGACTTCATCGATGTGCCTATCATCTCCAACTGTGACAGACTTTCGATCCATCATCTTGAAAGCTGAGGATTCAAGACGTGCATCTTGGATCTTCCTTTCAAGCAGTTGCATTTCAACACTGAGCTGTTGAAAATCTGTCAGACCAGAGATGGCTTTGTGCTCCCAACCCTCCATCGCTGGTTTGTTGTTCAATTCTTGTACATCTTTGTCAATGCTAGAGCTAGATTTTTGAGCTTCATCTTGGCACTTGACCAAGGCGGTCAGTTGTCTCTTTTCTTCCTGCAAAACAGCAATCTTCACCTGTAGGACAGGAATGGCCTTCACTTGCTCCTCCAGGTCCTTTAATCTTTGTAAAGCAGCTGCCATCTGATCCCTGACCATCTGCAGGTGGAGTGGGCTCACACCGCTCACTGGAGATGCCCGGCCTGAACTTGAGGGGCTTTTTAGGCTGCTCCCCAATAACAAGGTACCTTGCCTGGGTTGGTCTAACACTGTCATCTTAGCACCTTGATTTAGGGCACTCCAGCTTGTGTATGGAGACAGGGTACCGGCAGAGCCAAGACCACCAAAACTGGCTAGTCTGCGCCGTGGCTGTGGTTCTGGAGGTCCTGGCTGTGATGAGCCTTTCTCATGTTCCAAACGCATGCATGTTTCCATCAGAGTCTTGTCTACTAGAGGATTTGATTTGGTTGGGGCTGGGTGTTGTGTGGCTGAGGTAGGCATCCCTTGTTCATCCCTCTGAGAGGTAGCTAGGTCTCGAGCGACCTCTGGTCTTTGACTGGAAGATTTTGGTTTGGAATGGGGAAGCGGCGGTCTTCTTTTGTTGACAGAAGAAGAGGAAGAGGACGAAGAGGGAGAGGTTTTCTTGGCTTCATCACTGCTTATCGAGGACAAAGACTCAGAGGAAGTCCAGTGGGTGGGGTTTATGATGCGTTGCGGCTCAGAGGCAGCATTTGCCACCCCCGGCCGCTTGTTAAAATGCAGTCGGCGAATGGTGTCACTTCGCTCGATATCATCCACGTATTTAACAAAGTCTAAGTCAAGCTGGTACCCATATGGTGTATCAATGCTGAACGGGCTACTCTGGAAGGTATCAGCAGGGATCTCACTCCAGTCTGTTTAAACAAAAAAAGACAAAAAAACCCCAGACTTTAGCAGAATAGAAGTTTTAATATTAATGCATCTTTATCATATTTTTTTTGTAAGAGCTTTTGTAAAATTTCTGACTGTAGAAAAAAAAACTGACATGCCGAAAAACACAATAGAAAAATAACAGAACAAAACCAAAAAGAAAACCATTACAGAATTCAAATTAAAATAGTACATGTTCTTTATAATGTAGAGCCATTTCAAATGGCAACATTCTCAAATTTGTTTCGGTGTAAAAGTATAATGCATTCCTCATTAAAAACCTTAAATGCCAATCAAAATTAAATATATCTAAAAGATGACATATTTATTCATTTTCTTACCTACTGATTAGAATTTCCACAATAAAAGGTTGTAAATCTAATAAAGTTCCAAGAAAGTTAAACTACTCTTTCTCCTCTCTGTCCTGGTCTTATTCTGTCTGCTCTCCTCCTCCAGGAGGCCTTCAGTCTCTTATTTTACATTTCTCTCCACCCACTGTTTTTTTTATTCCCTTCCTCTTCCATCCACTCCAGCACTCTAAAATTTTTCCTTTTAAAAAGGAATAAAAAAAAAATATATGCCTTTACACAGAAAAAAACCCAATTACATACAAACAAATCTTGCATTATTCTGAGCATTCAAGTCAAAGCCATTTTGGTGATAACTGGTGAAACCTCAACTGCAGCGTTGCTGATTCTTACGTTGTTGATGGAAATGTGTTTCTTGAGTCATGGCTAAGTGGAGTTGATTGACAATATCACTGTTAATTTCTCAGCAGTGCAAACACTGGGAAAACAAGAACAGACAAGAATATATAATCAGAGCATATTAAATATATCCCTCAAGACGTTGTTGGTTAGCTGATAAAATGTGTTCCTCAATGACAAAGTATTGCAACCAGAGCTCTGCTATTAATCTTTTCTTGTTTCGCAAGAAACAGTTACAGGCAGGGATTTATCCAGACTGCAAGCTGTATTTCATGTTACAATTTTAAATGCAAGTCACACCAAACAACATATACAACAATAAAAAACTGGTCAGGTGTAGGATGAATGTTAACCAGACACAAAACAGAGATTCGTTATCTTTTCATATCCTGCCCCCTGCTGGAGATATGAAATGTAAGCAGCATGTAGTTCTGCAATACACCATCTGAAGAAATAGAGGCTGATGAATGACAGTGAAACATGAAGGGATTGTTAAAAATGGTCCTCTTCTCAGTCTTTTGGAAAAACTGCTTTGAAAATATTTGTTTTTTTCCTTCTTCTTCAGTTTTTATAGTTCCTGCAGCTGCAAGCAGGAGTTATAGCCCAGTGACACACCTAACAACAAGCAAAAACTTAGGAGTCAACAATGTAATGTCACTTCTGATTATGAAGAATGAAAGAGACCCTGCAAACCAGTAGAAGCTGCACTGTCACTGCAGACAGATATCTGAAACATGAGACCTGCTTTGGGTAAAGCATTGTGTCAGCTGAATTGCTTGGCAATGTGAGAGGACATGGACATATTGACACAAAACGCACGGATGGATGCACAATGATCCATGAACACACACATTATATAAATATATATATGTGTGTGTGTGTGTGTGTGATATAAGCACTAAGGCTTTAAGGCATAAAGAAGCACCTAAGAATAATAACTATGAAACTTGATGTAAAAAACAACGGAGAGAACAACAAAGTTCTTCATAATTTTTGGGCACATAAGAAATATTTGTTTCTGCAGGGCAGAAAAACAAATATGAACTGAAATGACTACTCATGGATAAATCATTTATGCATCTAATATGCACATAATTTGCAAACCATTGACAACAGAGAAAACTACAAATGCCCATGCTGTTGACTTTGTCAGCACTCTAGAAAAACAACTAAAATGTAATCCTAAAGCACAAACAAAGGCTGTTTTGTTGGAACACAATGAAAGAGGGAAAAGCGATCTGATTAGCGCATTCTTTAAAGGGAAAAATATGTATGTGTGCAAAAATGGACATAATCTGCTCCTGGTACAGACCAGTATATCTTGGACTCGCTGGATTACACAATAACTTGAGACGAGCTCAGCTGTATCACAGAGCCCTCAACTAATACCACCATGATTTTTCATTAATAACTTTAAGAGACAGCGCAGCAGGAATTTCTCTACCTTGCCTTGAGAGATTTTAATACAGTTCTTTGAAACGCTAATGATATTTCTACATTTAAAGACTTAAAAACATAATCTCTGCAGAAATATATTTTGAACTCCCCAAAGGAACAGCTAAATAATACAAGTGAATAACTCCCAAAAAGATGGGCTATCCCATCTGAACGGGTGCAGGTGAGTCTGTTGTTTACATACCAGAGCGAATCCCAGCTTCAGAGAACACGGACACTGCAGCGTTTCTTCTGCGTTTACAACTGAACACTTGTTTATCTTGAAATAGTGCTCCAGTTTTGGAACGCTTAGCGTGGACGGCCAGTCCTGGAGTAACTTTGCCATGCTGCTTCTGCTCTGTAGATATGCGCATGGAGGAGTTGTTGCTTACGCCATGACGCACTACGGCAGGTGTGCAGCAGAGGTCTTTAAGCGTGAATTCGCAATAACGTGCTACTTCGTACTTATTATTTTCATTTATAAATAACCACATGTAGGGTTCTGTGGTATATATTTACATATGGTTTGATATGGTTCTATTAAAAAAATCATTTAATTTATAATTACAAAAATGTAGCCTAATACTGTAAATTACTCTCCTATACAAATTTTTAGAAGTCAGAAAACAATGTTTTCTCGAAACTCAAGTAAATTAGATTAAGGATGTCTTCAGGATTAAAGTGACATCTGCTGGTCATTTCCTGAAGTACAGCTCTCTCTTTAAAAATGTGCATTGGAAGAAAAACGATAAATAAAAGCCTTCAAAAGGAGACCTTCTTCCGTTTACTTTAGTGAATAAAGGAGGCTTTGTTTAGAAAGTCTATTTCTGTGCATAATTTAACTTAATTTTTTCAAAATAATTTTTAGCAAAATTTAAACTGCATTTAAACAACATAAACATTGTTTTATACGAATTGTTTTATAATTACTTATTGAGAAAGTATTAATTATAAAAATTATGTAAATTAAAAATTAAATACATTTTAAACACGTGACAACATGTGACTTAGTGTAAAAACATTAACCCTTTGGATAAACTTTATTATAGTTTCATTGTTCCTCTTTGCTCAAACTAAATATTAGAATACATAAAAAAAAAAAAAGTTTTACCAGTTGACTAATTTTTATTTCACTAGTTAGAGAAGCAAAAAGGAGAAGTTTGCTCTATGTATGCTTACTACTGTAATTAAATGAAGTTGTAAAACAGTTCTATCAAACATTTCTTAAAAAAAAAAGTCACACAACATACACCATGTTTTCAAAAGATAAGATGCACTTTTTTCATGTATCATTTTATTAGGCAGTTGTATTTACAAATCATCTTTTCAACTGTAAATTATCAGTAATTATGTGTAAATTTACATTGGCAAGGTGCATCTCTGCACAGATAATCAACATAACTGCAGTTAAGAGAAGAACAAATTTACTAAATCTTTTCGATGGCCTGTGGAGACACTGAAATGGTTCCCTAGTGATAAAGAAGAGTTAACATTTGATTAGACAGCTACACAGGGAAATAACCTTGGGGAGGAGAGGATAAAGGGAACAGAGCAAAACTAAATTTCTCAGGATTTGTCTTAAGCTGACTTGCAAAGCACAGATTGTCAAGTCTTAGCTCTAAAATATCTTTAACATAGATTCTGAAATGACAGTGCAGTTTAGAACAGAAACATCACCATCCTTTTAGGTTAGATCTTAACATGTAACAAAGACTAAAGAATTCCCGAAGGTCAAATCAGAATTGAGAATATGATACTGCTGCATTTATAAGAAGAACTAAGAGTTATTTCTTTAATGCGGTAAGAATGCGCGTTAAGACATTCAGACTTTAAAATGTCAATATGCTGTGCCATACATAACAGAATAAATGTATTATTTAAAAATTAGATTTTAGATTTTTTAAGCAGTGAATTTAGGATATTTAATTTGAACATAGGTGGCGCTCTGGGCAGGCAAATAAACAAGAGTAACTTATTTTAAAACTTTTTTAAAAATGTTTTCCTTTACATCTATGAAAAATACATATGAAAAGAACTGCTCTGAAGACGATTACTCCTGTCAGTAAACTCCTCCATAATTTCATTCATTGCTACCAGGTTGCAGATTTTTTTTCTTTGTGGACTTTTGCAGGATTTTGTTTATTACATAGTTTCATACAAGAGCACATAAAGTCACATGCAAGTAGGAAGCGCTTTCTTATTTTCCGATCTTACGATTATGACACTGCAATCATAGTATTAAGACATGACTATAAGATTCACTTAGGAGATCGATTCATATGTGCCAATATTTCAACTCTAAGTTTATCTTTCCCCCCCAAATTTCTCATTGTGGTGATAAACTTTTATTTTTATTAAACTTTTATTACATCTCAGCCATAACATAATAAAAAAAATGTTTTAATATTTGACCTGTCTTGGTACAGAGACTTAATTTGCAAAAGTGGGGGAATACAAAACATTTGCTTTATTTATTTATTTTTTTAAGGAGAACATCTTTTTCAAGCAACCACTGTTTTGTAAAACAACTAAAATAACAGTAAAAAAAAAAAAAAAAAAAAAAGAAAGAAAGTTTTTGATAAAGCAGTGTATGGAATAAAACATCTTACAGCGATACAATCAAATATTTCTTTTTAAAAAATCCAGTCCAATATCACAATTTTAATACAATCTACAACTCGATTTAAAGCACTGATAAATATAAATCCAAATGCATATTTAAGTTCTGTATATACTTAAATTTCTGTAAAATGTGAGCGAATAGAAAAAAAAAAAAAAAAGACTAAGGTGTGACAAACAAAAACAAACAAACAAAAAATCTGTGAAACAGAGGCAAGGACTTTGCACTCTTTCAGGAAAATGGGTTTAATATTGGTCTCTTCCTTAAGAAAGGCTGACTTATCAAGTTGTCCCTTTGTGTTAAAGTGCCCACCACATTAAATTGGCCCTGCTTTTTAAGGTGGCTCCTCCTAATCGAGTGCCCTTCCCAATAGGCCGCTTCAATGGGATAACCAGTTCTGACACTGGCCCACAAAAACTTACAGGTAAAACTGTGCAAAAGAGCTTTCTGCCTTACTTGTCCTCCCACATGCTTCACACGGGCTATTTCTTTATATATCTCTTGGTCCACCAAGAATCACAACAGCATTGTGTACAGTACAGCTAGCTCAGTGTATAACTCATTTAAATGCACCTCTACACCTCACTCTCTGCAAGGAAATCCTTGCTATAAAAATCCAGAAAATAATTGTAAAACTATCCCTAAAAGAGTTTAGACACTATAAAGTGGCTTAGCAAGCTTTCTGACATCTTAACTGTGGCACACACACACAAAAAACCCCCACAACAACCTCCATCCTTTTCCTTCTTGTACCTTTTCTCAATCCTCTTAAATAGGCTGATGTTGGTGACCGTAGTGTCACAGACGTTCAGCGTGTTCATGCGAGTGGAATGCATGGAGTCTCGAGTCCGTCCGCATGCTTATTGCTCTAAAGACACTGTGAGAGAAAAAGAGAGACTGAAAGAACAGAGATAGAAGGACTGCTGTGGATGTTGACATGGATATCAGAGACGAAGAGGTAGACAGTATTCCAGAGGAAAGATAAAAGAAGCCAGAGAGTGAGAGGGAAGACAGAGGAGAGTGAGAGAGAAGGCATCAGAGGAGCCACAAGTTATCGTGCTAGCAGCTTGATGAGGTTGGCGCACATCTCAAAAAACTCTATGGTGTGACTTCCTGGGCGGGGGAGGATCTCGCCCCCTGTGGAATCCACTGAGGAGGTAAGAGAAGAAGCCAGAGAGCCCTCAGCCGCTTTCCCTCCGGATATCGGAGGCGTGGAGGGTGCGGACGCGTCGCCCTTTGCTGCATCCTCACATTCGTTTTTCTCGTTCCTGTCGTTCTTTAGGGTAGTCCGGTAGTTACCGACTGAGCCAGAGCGGTGAGGTGTGGCACTCCCTGATTTTACTTCTATCATGTCATCTAAATGAAACAGAAAAGAAGGCTTTAGACCAGGGGTGTCCAAACTTTTCCTAAAGGGGGCCGGATTCCACAAAGTGGACATACCGGGGGGCCCGATACTTCTCCATATGAGACAGTAGATAGAGTTTTGTTGAAGATGTATAAATCTGTAAATAGGTATTAATAATTATATCATAGATCGACTTTATGTCAAAAATATCTGTAATTTGGCCTATATTTCATAACTTCTTAAGTAAACATATACATTTTAAAGCACTTAATAAAACCACAAACATAAAGTGACAATTTTACCATCTATGCTCCTGAAGTCTAGTAAATAGGTCCTGCTGTCCACCTGGTAAAGCTGGAGGCTCATCTTTGTATGTGTGCCAGTAACTGGGTTCTTCCTCCGCACTCGCAAATAGTAAGGATTAACTACCTATCAAATCACAGAAGAAAAGAAAAAAAAATAAATAAAATAAACATATATAAAAAATTCGAGTCACAGTAAAATATAACTGTGACTGACCTAAAGTTCTAAAGTAACATTTAGTTAGCCTTTTAATTTTAAAATGGACTGGTACATTGCACTGTAACACTGTTTGCGGAAGTCTAAATAAAGTAATCCTGAACATACATAAACACTGTTCCTCATGATGAGAGAGGCCGCTATGAGATAAGGCAAAGAACGAAAACTATTATAAACAAAGGCATGTAGGCCATTTCCCTCTAAAACTGATGACTCATTCAGTCAAGCATACTTGAACTTCAGCTAGTTAAATTAACACAAATCAAAAAAATATTCAGGTTGATGATCATCATTTCAAAATCAGCATATTAGAATTTCTGAAAGATTATGAAGACAGAATGGCTGATGAAATGCAGCTTTGGAATTACGGGTATAACTATAAATAACCTAGTAATAATATTTTAACATTACTGTTTTTTTTTTTTATCAAATGAAAAACACACAGCTTTGTCAAAAAAAAAAGACCCCAAACTTTTGAACAAAGTGTACAATTAAAAACAAATTCTGTCCTTAATACATTAGAGGTTCTGTAACAGTAAGATTTCTTTAACATTCCATGCCTGCCTGTCTGCGTGTGTGTGAGCATGTGTGTGTGAAAGAGAGATAGAGAGAGAGAGAGTGGTCAAGTCTTTTCTATTTATAGAATTTACCAAAAAGCCCAAAACATCATTCCCACAAGGCAGACATGGAATTTACCCTAAGATCATGAAACCCAGGGGGACAAGCAGTAGAAATGCATAGCAGGAAATGCAGTTCACTCTATATATCTGTTTTTACCACTCCTCTGCTCTTTATTACAACAATTTCTATTTTCCAGTCCCTAAATTGAATAAATGGTTCCTTGTCTGGATGTAATTTATTCCCATAGTCTGTTCCAAAACATAGCAACAACATGTGACTCAGCTTAAAGGGACAGTTCACCCAAAAATAAAAATTCTAGCAGCATTTCACCATTGGACACCATTTTCACTGTGTGGACAAACACACAAATGCTGAAACATCCTTTCAAATATCTCTTTCTGTGTTCGACAATACTTTGCATTTCAAATACTGGATAACTCTTTAAATGCTAAATAATGCAGTGTACTTTACACAAATGTAAAGTACAACCCAAAACACAAACAGCCGCTTACCTTCCACTCATAGTCCAACTGCTTCATAGCACGACAGACCTCGCTCATGATATCATTTGGTCTGCTCTGGCTACGGATTCCCAGGTGCCACTTGGCTCGCCGGACACCGAGGTGCTTGGACTTTTGGGGGTTAAGCTCATCCAGCGTGTGTCGAGGACGTGGCTGGGACTCAGTCACCAGAAATGGCACTCTCTCGGGGTGAATCTTTGCAGAGTGGTGCGCAGGCAGGTCATCTAGGAAGCTGTCGGGGGGGCTGGAGGCCAAATAGAAATCTTTGGCCTCGTTCATAATGCGCCGGTTGTCTATGATCAAGTGATAGGCCACAGCAAGAGGATCCTGGTGATTGCGACTGCAAAGAAAGTGAGGACAAAAGGAGTTTATAGTTGTTTGGTAGCACTGAAAGCTAATACAGCCCAGTTCCTGAAACATTTAACTATTTTAGATGTTTCTCTCAAAAACAAGTAGTATAAAAAGATGACTTACAAAATTAAACTGTCTAATTAGACGAGAGAATTATTTTCTAGTCAAGTGCAATGGACAGTTTAACTGTAACTGTAACATACTCAACGCCCACAAACCTGTACAAGCAGTTGAGCACCTCCTCTTCAGTGCACTCAAACTTCTCACACACCTCCTTCAGTGCCTCCTCATCAATCATATTACTGCTATACGCAGCGTCCTCTGGGAACAGATACTTGGGGAGATCTTGTTTAAACCACTCATCCTCCCTGAGAATGGAGAGATTTGAGAAAGAGATTTGCACAACAGTTCTGCCACTGAAAAAATTTAAATGGACAGCGTTTGTGTAGTTTCTGACCGAATCTCTTTAATGGTGGCTCTCTTCATGGGGTCCACCTGGAGCATGTGTTTCAGAAGGCTAATAACAGAGGGGTTCAGGTATTGAGGCGTGAAGAAGATCCCATCGCAGATCTTCTTGAACAGTGTTGGCACGTGGTCATCGTCAAACGGCAGCGTCCCGCACAGCAGAGCGTACAAAATCACTCCACTGCTCCAGATGTCCACCTCAGGCCCTGCGTATAACCTGTGCGAGAACAGCAAGAAAATATAAATAAGTGGACAACACAAAGCCATTCAAAACAACACAACGCATAATCTTAAGAGGACCAGGTTGAGATCATTTCAAAAATAAAAAAAAACTAATGCAAACAGTACCTTCCAGAGATGACTTCAGGAGCAGCATAATTAGGAGAACCGCAACTCGTCCTTAAAAATTCTCCATCTGACATCATGTTTGACAAGCCTACATGAAGAAAGGTCAAAGTGTAAGTCAGCATAGCTTCTAATGTAAACTTTAAAGAAAGAGCGAGTCCACCAACAACTTAACTTGTTTCACGTTTCTTAAATATGAAGAGTTTGACATACCAAAGTCTGCAATCTTGGCATTCATGTGCGCATCCAGCAAGACGTTCTCAGGCTTGAGGTCTCTGTGCACCACCATATGTCTGTGGCAGTAATCCACCCCTGAGATGATCTGCTGGAACAGACGCCTGCTCTCCTTCTCGTCCAACTGATCAGAGACGCAAGAAGTTTTTACACATTTCCCATGTGGACTGATCTGAACATTCAGTTTACAGTTTCTGCAACCCACTGTGCCATTTTGTGGCCCGATACATCCTACTTTTTAAACATTTGGTGTTAGTTTTAAATAGATGTCTTAAATTCACCATATGATATTTTTTTTTAAAATGTTATTCATTCCTGTGCTGGCTAAGCAAAATCTTCTGCTGTCATAATATCACACATAACTCCTCGGAAATCATTCTAATCCACTCACTCTGTACTCAAAAAAACCCAAAAACATTTATTATTATTATCAATTTTGGAAACAACTGTGTTTAAATAATTTTCTGTCATGTTTGACCAATTTTACGCTAGTTAAATAGACTTTTTTTTTTTTTTTAATAAATTCTTAGAAAAGATTATTCCACAAGCTTTTAGATGAATTCAAATGAACTGTAATGTTTGCGTTTAATGCCAATGACATTAAAGGGGTAGTTCGCCCATTTAAGACATGAAGTTGTATGCAATCCTTACCAGCACTATAGTGTATACACACTGACCCACTCTGT